>JAVCKU010000052.1:4593356-4604693 GCA_032273985.1 Hypsolebias coamazonicus | reverse complement strand
GCTACTTGTCCCAACTTTTTTGGGATTTGTTGACACTGTGAAATTTTGAATCAACATATTTTTCCTTTAAAATGTTAAATTTACTCAGTTTAAACTTTTGATCTGTCATCTATGGTCTATTACTAATAAAATATTGACATTTGTCATCTCCACTTCATTGCATTCAGTTTTTATTCACAATTTGTTTAGTCCCCCAACTTTTTTGCAATCCGGTTTGTATTTTTTCACATCATCATAATGGAGTATTTTGTGTAGAACTATGAGTAAAGAAATTAATTTAACACAGTTTGGAATAATGTAACACAACAAAATGTGGAAAAAGTGAATATTTTCCAGATGCTCTGTATCTACTTAATGTTTGATTTTCATTTTGTAAACAGGTTCCCTGACGTGTGCGTGTGATTCTTGTTCTCTTTAACCTTTCCTGAGTTCCTCTCTCTTCTTGGAAGCTTCTTCTCTTTGTTTTTTGATGATAGCCAGCCGGGCCAAGTCCGCCCTGGCCTGCTCGGTCTTGCCCTCCAGATGGAGCTTCATGTAGCGTTCCTTCGACTTCTGCTTCTCTATCTCCTCTCTGAACGACAGATAAAAAAGGAAAACATAAAAAAGTAATACTTAAAAAGTTAAAACCGCCTTAGAAGAGACAAAACTTTGAAATAATGATTATTGGGGAGGCGCTCACCTCTCTCTGCGAGACAGCTCTCTGGGAGCAGCGACGTCCACTTCAGTCACCTTCTTGCTCTTCTGGGAAACACGGTTGGGATTTTCAATCTCTATGAGCCCCTCCACTCCACTCCTTTTCTTTCTCTGGGATTAAAAGAAAACTTTCAGCCTTAATCACTAATTGAAGCCAATCCATTACTGACAAACTTTTGCCAAGCTTAGCTTTGTTTTTGAAATTAATTTTTGTCTCCTGAGTTATTCTCCTTATAATATTTGCCAGCTCACAGTGAAACAGCACAATACTACCACACGCCTAACTGCTAGAAAAAAATGTCTGAAAAAGATTTGTGATGTGACTTCTGTAGAAATCGCTGAGAAGGCATTTTCAAAAATACTCAGATGATAATTTAATAAAGCATTGAAGATCAGCTGCAAAATTCAATAAATTACAGAGAGTACAAGAAGCTGATGCAGCAAAAAAGGAGCCACGGTTCAATCTAGACATAACTGAGCTTGTAGAAAGATGAACTCTGGGACCATTATCAAACAAACACACTGATAACACGTTACCAGTCGGTTCCAGAGAAAAATCAACGTTGCTTTTGGACACGCAGCAGTTTCCATGAACCTAATGGACGACGTGCTGTTTTAACATCTGAAAAAGCAAATTATTTACAATCCCACATCTGTTTGTTGAAGGTTGACTGAATAAAGGGATTAAATGACTGGACATCTTATTTTTACAAGTTGTTCATAACACAGCCTCTGAGGATCAGCTGTACGATTCTTAAATGTTTAGCTCGTTTTTTGACAGCTACAGCTCATTAGCCAGGTCAAACTTTTAGAACGAGCAAACCTTAAGATTAGGTTGAAACCAACAGGGAATTTTGTTGCATTTCTTTTAAATCATCCTGCTGAGCTCCATTTTATTTGAACTACGACTCACCATCATCATCAGCACATGGCTCAGGCGACTTTCTATTTACTTATTTTTGGCTGAGTTTACAGCAACAGAATAACCACCATATTTTTCACCTTATAGGTCGTAGTTGTTTGCATAATTTACATGCTCTGCGACTTACAGGAGAAAGCGACATATTTATGGATTTTCCCCCCATATTTATAAACCAATTTTTGGCTGACACACGACTCTTTTCATTCATTCTGACCGGGGTTAAAAAATAAAATTGTGCAGTACCATTTTCAGCCACTAGATGGTAGCAGAGTAGTAGTAGCGGTATGCCATGCCCTTGTATCATGCAATAGGTAAACGTGGCTATAATGACAAATTCAAAAAAGTTCAATACAAAAACAACTGGACTTTACTTATTATACTACTTTATAGTTTTTTTCCCCCTTGAAATTTTTTTTGAATTTTCCATGTCCTGGATGACTGAGAATCTTCACCAGATACTAAAGACAAAATAGGCTTGCCACAATACCCCCACCTTCGTTCTTCTCGCTGCTTGGAACCGTCAAAACAGCTGCAACGTCCCGACGAAATGCAGCTAATTTGACCATTAAAGTGCAATTATTAAGCAAATGTTAGACTGAGACACACTTTTACTATAATTCTGAGCAAACAAATAATTGTTTTTTAGGTGTTAATCTTGTTAAATTATTGTTTAAGTCCTCATGTGAACGCTCTCGCAGTCACCATTTGGCAGCCCATCAATTTCTGGCACAACACCGGGCCACATTTCTGGGTTGTCAGCGGTGACACATAATAAATGCGACGTATATGACGAAGCAACATATTTATGGATTTTTCCACTTTATTAGACAAATATGGACTGATGAGACTTGTAGGGTGGGGCGATGTGTACTGCGGAAATACTTATTTTTTTCTTTAATTGGCAGTAAATTGTACCTTCTTTCCTAATCTTGTAAATGAGTCCTCGAGGCTCATTGAGATTAACCTGCCTAAATAAAGGTTGAATGAATGAATTTTATTGCTGAGACTGTAAAAAACAGTTTGTTATAATGTACGTGGCCTGTAACCTCTCAGATATGTGCTTTTGATGCGATATGTGACTGTCACTGGATCGATGTGCAATTCTTACCATCCGCATCGAGAGGCATTTTAAAAAATCAAGAAGAGGTCACTTTTCTAATAAAATGACAGACGTAAATAAAAACGCCTAAACCAATCCTTGAAAAACAACATTATTATAATGTAGAAACTTTGTGGAAGAAAAACAATCACTGAGATTTAACTGAGAAATGTTTTATAAAGTTGATCAAATGTTTTTGGCGTCACCCACATCAGAGTCCTCATCACTGCTGCTCTCCTCCTCAGACTCGTCAGAGCTCTCCTTCTCAGCACCAGCATTTTCTTCCTGTTAACACACAGATGATCACATGACGGCACCAGGACTGAAGGGAACTCAGTGTCGTTCAAGTCGTGCACACACCTTCTCCTTCTGGGCTCTCATCTGCCGGTCGATTTCCTCTGGGTTGCTGAACTGTTTCCCTCGGCCCTTGTGACCCTTTTTTCCTGCAACACAATTTGTTTGAGTCAACCATCTGTAGCAGCGCTCAGCGTGTTTAGAAGCAAACCAGGAAACGGCAACGTTCACACTGTAGGTCTTCATGCTTCACTCAGATTTCTGCACAGATAACTTTGGCGTGGCCGTTCGGATTGCATTTTAAATGTGACCTCCACCAGACGCCAGTGTGAAGAGTTTGTGGTTTTAAGTCGACACAAAAGACGTGACATCACATGCAGCGCACTGTTCACAAAAGACGTGACATCAAATGCAGCGCACTGTTCACAGAAGTAAAACAGGATGCTACACATGTTAGCATGAGAGTTCTGATTGTGAAGTTATAAAATCAGGAAAACTAAAGTGTTATCTAGATTTCTTGTCCAATGTTTACATTTGATGTAGCCGTTTTCAAGCTACAGTGATGCAGAATAGCAATTCTGGAATGGGAGCTCTGTACTGAAGAAAGGAAAACTACAACATTGATCCCGTCAAGCTAGTTTAATATGATTCAACACGACGGTGTTATTTTTGTTCTTCTTTCAGCTGCTCCGTTCTTCAGAGGTCAACACAGTGAACTCACTCGCACGAAGACTTGGCGACTGTTTTTACATTGGAGGCCCTTCCTGACTCAACCACAGCCTCTTGAGTGGAGCAGAGAGCTGACAACTAGGGCAACTAGGGGAGCAGATGGTGGGAGTTAAGGGCCTTGCTCAAGGGCCCGGAGTGGGGCAAATGAGGGTGGAGGCAGGTGTGGGTGCTTCACCTTTCTAACCCACATTTTGATGTCATCGGTCTAGGGAGTCAAACCGGCGACAGGTTCGCCTTCTCTAACCACTGCGCCACTACTCCCCGTTACAACGGTGTATGTTCCTACATATGTTGCAGTAAATTCTCACTCATCAGGAGATGGTAAATACGATGCAGCAACGGGATGTAGCTGAAGACACGTAGCGTTCCAAGCTTTAAACTGCACGATATTGGTCCACATATCCATCACACACCAGTCCCTGAAACAGACGTTCCTGACTCCGAGCTGAGTTATACAACATGTTAACCTGCCAAACTAGAGCCCTTATGTTGCCAGTACAGCTGTGTAAAAATTATTGTCTCATGCAAGGAGGTAATGTTCTCGTAATGCTGGTTTGTTTGAGCACAAGATAACTCAACAATCTAAAAAAGCCAAGTCTGGTCCTCTGGACATTCAAAAAACAAAAAGCAAAAAAAAAAGCTTTGTTTAACTCAACAAGTTTCAAACAAACTTTCCTGACATTTTCAAGAAATGTTGAGGTTGTCACAAACAAATTATAAAATGTTTGTTGTGATCTGGATCACGTTCCAGATCCAGGAATTATTTTAAGAATTCTTGTCTGTCTGTGCACAAGATGTTAATGTGAGCGACCCTGGTGTCTTGGCGGAGGTGTGTGCTCTCTGAGTGCTTCAAGTTGGGAATTAAATTTTTCAGTATTTTTACTCTACAAGAAAAAATAAAAATTAAAAACTATGCTTCTTTTCTTCCCTTGCATCATACATTTTATTAAGATTTGTGAAAACTCCACAAACCTTTGGCTCAGGTGACAAGAACTGCGTCAAAATATTACATTTTAGACGACTGAACATTATTGTGATTTGATTAGATCGGATAAATTCAGACTTAGGCTCTTTGGTATTCCTGAATATAAAATCTTGTGTTTCTTTTGGCTGCTCACTTCTTCAGGGGTCGCCACAGTGATACTGATCTGAGCTGTGTGAGCTCAGTGGTTGGTGCTGCACCTTTGTAATTTTGAGGCTGTTGGTTGTGTCAGGAAGGGTTTCATCCATAAAACAAACAAAAAAACAAACAAACAAACAAAAAACAAAGAAGCTAAATCCACCCCTCAAGATCATTCGCTGTGGTGACTTGTTCAGACAGGGGCAGCCAAAAGAAACACATTAATCTAGAGAGCTCTTTACCAGAATACTGTAACTTGTCAATACTAAACAGAAGAAAAGCCCTTGGTTTTAAAAATGAGGCCTCAGGAGTCATTTTGACCCAAGAGCAGCAGGAAAGTTAACGTTAAAAAAAGATTTTGCTGTGATGCACAGTGACAAAAGACTTCTTAAAAAAACTGTATCAAAATTAAAAAGCATGTTTCAAAGCTGTATGGAATTGTGGCTTTTAAAGAGAAATTAAGAAACCACAGTTGGCAAATTTGGGGAGTGGTTGCGCAGAGGTTAGAGAAGGTGGGCCTGCCATCGGAGGGTCGGTCGCCAGTTCAACTCCCCAGACTGACTACAGCAAAAATGTGGGTGGAAATGGTGCAACACACACACCTGCCTCCTCCCTCATTTGTCCCCAACAGCTGCTCCCACAGGTTACCCAGATAGCAGCTCTCTACTCCACACAGAGGCTGTGGTAGCTTGGTGGTCTGTGGTTGTGTCAAGAAGGCACCCAGCATAAAAACAATCGCCAAACTTCCTGTGAGTTAGTTTGCTGTGGCAACCCCTGAAGAAGGGAGCAGCCGAAAGAAGAAGACTGGCCAAAAGTGTGTGATGTTAATCATTCATACTGTGTAGCTTTAGGTTTTTTTGTTTGTTTGTTTTATAACAATATTGTCCTTTGATAGATCTTAAGACAGTTTACCAAAAACATGGATAGCAAATTGTTTGGAAAAATGCAACTGGAAAAATAAAATTGTATAGAAATTTTTACGCCACCCAAAAAATAAATACATAAATGTGTGTGTTAAGAAATGTTAAAAAAAAAGTTTAAACACTTATAAAAGTTCAGAATAATTTTTATTTATTATTTTTGTAATATAGGACCATATGTGGCAAACAAAATTTAAGATTACGCACAAGATATGGATAATGTAAAGTTTGCTTATAACAAAAACAGTGTTGTACTGGGAGTGGTTGGGAAATTTAACAATTAAAATACACTGGATTGCAATAACTTAAGATATGTTTTGTGTATTATATATTGTTTTACTTACATAAGTGTTGGGGTTATTATATGCAGCTTTTAAAACCTTATCCACACATATACATTTTATAAAACGTCAGGCTACGTTTGTGTGTGTGTGTATATATATATATATATATATTACACACACACACATATATATTTACATATACTGTACTTATATATATATATACTGTATACACACACACATACATATATATGTGTGCGTGTGTATGTCATGTATGACAATAGTCATGCCACTCAGTAGGTACTGTATTTGTGGTTAGACGCAAAACTAGCCTTGATTGTTTGCTAACTAGCAAACTATTTATTGTTTGACCAAACCTTCGTGCTGCACATTAGCTACTGTCGTTGACATTTAATTGTTCGAAAAAATGTAGCCGAAACAGCTCCACATACTGAACCCTATTATCGGTAAGACCTATGTAAACGAGTGAGGTTTAAATTTATGACGAAATAAGATATTACCTGCTACTATTTTAAGCCGCTTTCAGCCACTTTGTTAGCCACGTAGCATGCTAACAGCTAAACATGTGCGAGTTACCTAGAATTCATAAAACCTAAGCTAACACTTTGCTGCCCTTGGCATAGCTATTAAACGGTAATTATAATAAAAATACTTACCGCCGCGTGGCATTATGGTAAGGATAAGGATGATACAAAAATAAGCAGGCCGTCTCGAAATATTAGAAAAGTTTACAGTGCTGACAGAAAGATGGTAAAGTGATTCGTCTATCCCGCTGTTGGCAACCTCTTGCAATGGCCTGAAACTAGTTGCGCATGCGCAAAAAATCTTGTTTGACCAATCAGAGCGTTTCCCTGTGCTACGAACCCACCAATCAGGAGACGCACACAAATGTACCATATACAGTATGTAGTATGTATTGATGATTTTAGATAAATACAGTACAGTATATTGTTCATATTTATAACGCTTCACATTTACTTTCATTATGGTTCCACATAAAGACCTCCAGTTTCTGGGACAACTACCCTGAACAGTACTGTGCGGCAAAATAAACAAAAATTTTGATTTAAATATTTGATCTGAATTGTAAAATATCTTTCACAAGTTAAAACGACTGCACTCATAGAATATCAGAAATAATCTTATCAAAATTCGCAATAAATATGCTTATGTGAATTATTTTTAATTAGTGTATGTAAGTATGCAGTAAGTGGATATTTGTTTAAAAAAATGTTCAAGATGTGAAATGAAAAGCAACATTATATCAATGTACAAGATAAAGGTGACAAAATAATTTTATAAAATCTACAAAACATTTTTATACTCAATCAGATTTTATTTTAATGTGAAAATAAAAATCCAGTAAATACACATAAAACAGGATTTACATTTTGTAGAAAATGGATGTATACAGAACATAAATGCACTTACTGTACTATTCAGAATAAAATAAAAATAATTTAACAAATCCAGAGCTAAATAAACACAAAAAGGAACTCACTATATTTAAACTGAATCCTTATGAGCTTAAAAATTTATCAATACAAAAATAGGCTATTTAATTAAAAGAACATTCATAATATGAAGCCACTGGGAAAAATTGGGTCATTTCTTTCTTTGATGTTGAGTCTTTATATCTTCAACTTCTTTCTCCATCAGGTGAAACTCTACTGTAGCTTCAGTCAGCTTGAAAGAGAAGATTAAATATTGTTACTTAAGAGTCAAAAGTAAAACTGCAATCCTGAAAAAGTTTAATAGTTTCAAACTTGTCAACACGAAGTTACTGCACGTTGGTTCTGAAAGCTTTTCTTCTTCAATGTAAATAAATAAATAAATGTAAATAGTCTGTCTTTATCAATGTTCCAACACATACTGAACAATATTATTGATATTGTTTATCTTGTTTCTTTATATATTGTTTTTAACATTTAGGAACTTTTGTGTGAATCTTTTTATCTGTTGCTGCTGTTACACTTGAATTTACCATCCGTGGGACAATAAAGGCTGTTTCTATTCTACTCTCTTCTATTCTACTCAGTACCTCATACATCCTTTTTTTCTGAGTATTTAGGGGCACTAGAATAACAGCAGTTTAGACCTCACCATGTCCATTAGGACTTCTATCTTCAATTTCAGGAGGTTGTTTTCTTCCTCTAGCTGCACATTTCTTTTCCTGAGCCGCGTCATTTCTCTACTTGACATATTTCCACCAGATTCTGAAAAACAAACAAAAAACAAGGACCACATTCAGAAAGAAAAGAGCAAACAAACAAACAGTCTGACTTGGGTTTTATGAAGCCATCACCTGTTATCCATTGTCCTTCTTCAAATTTCCAGCTCTGGCCTCCAATGTTCATTGTAGGAGGTCCATACTCAAGGCCGAGCTCTACTTCTCTTGTTGATCGATCCAACTAAAACAGAAACAAACCATTGATTCAGGTATCTACTGCGAGCATTGTGACCAGAGACATGAAAAAGCCTTTTTGACACAACTATCTATGCATTTTACTGATAGTACACTGAAGCTCACCGTATGCAGGCTGGACAGAGATGCAGATTTCCGAGGAGGAATCTTCTTCGGACTGAATGTATTTCCAAACAGCGGCATCTTCAGGGACTTTTTGAGGTCCTTGACAAGAGATGGCACATCTATGAATGACCTGCGAGCGCTGAAGTTTGAGTTTACTGTATTGTTGCTAAGCGCTGCTAGCTTAACGGTACCAAGCTAATCCCATGTAGCTAACTAAAGCTCGTCGTAAAAATGACATACATCCGACATTTATTACAACTACAACATGAATATTAGGTAAATAAATAAACGTTTAGCTACTTGAAATATATAACTAATGTATGTACCTCCATATACTCTATTTATTTAACGCCCTGACGCGACTGTTGGTTATGCTCCAGCTCCAGAACATGGTCCCGACTGCGCATGCGCGAAAATTCCGCTCGGCCTGACCGCAGTGAAGTTAGTTTTAAGTTGAACGTTGGACATTCGAGCTCCGTGGCTTCAGCGGTGCGTTGCTCTCGTCAGTCCGCTTCATGGAGTCTGATTTCGGTCAGCCGCGCTAAGTCTGCCCCTACTCAGACACGTCATGGTTCGCTTAGGGACTGTCAACAAATTTTCGACAGCATTCACTCTTCAAAACAAAAAATAATATATTTTCATGATTTGAGCCACCCACACAAAACTTACATCAAACTACTCTCCAACACCAGGCCTACGAGGCACAGCTATTTATTTATCAATTTTATGCATTTTGTAATTTTACATAATTTAATATTTCATAAATCAGTGTTTTTGCTCAATACCATTCAGGTCTTTTGACCCACACACACAAAACTTACATCAAACTACTCTCCAACACCAGGCCTATGAGGCATAGCTGTTTATTTCTCAATTTTATGCATTTTGTAATTGCAAAATGCATAAAATTGAGAAATAAACATCTGCCCTGGCTCCAGGGTGAGGACTGGGCCAGGTGCTGTGGTCCTGCGGTCACTGGACAGGTTGTTGAATGACCACAGCCAGCTGAGCCAACTCAGATGTTGAGCTTAAATCTGGTGTGGTAGAGAAGAATTCACAACACACACTTTAAGGCCGACACGTGTGCAACACTACGCTTAAAACTTTGGCATTGGCTTCTGTTGCCCACCTTGTCTGTTAGTAAAATATCTCATGAAGCACTAGACAGATTTTGAGGAAACTCTCAGAAAGTAATCACTGGATATACATCTATAACTGTTCAACTTTTACAGTCACTTCAGTTCAACAAGGCTGCTACAGCTATCAACCTCGGCAAACACAAAATCAGCTAAATCAGTGAGTTTTACAGATATTCTGCTCTAATTTGCTGTGGCAGTAGCTGAGAGTCATTCTCAACACATACATGTGTGTTGACAGATTTCATGAGAGCGTGCAACAATGCACAAACATATAGTTTACAAAGTTTTATATAACCATACTATTTTATTTATAATGTACTTAAAAGCAGCAATAGGGCTGACCAAAGTGCTCTACAATAAAACAAACAAGCATAGAACACGGGATAAAATAAGCAAATCTACAGAAGTAAAAATAAGAAATAAATACAATGATAAATAAAGGTTATCTTAAAAAGTTTTTTCAAATAATGTTGGGCCAAAATAGCTCTAACTCTGAGAGTTGGTGTTTTTGTCATGTACTGAATAAAACAGTTTTAAAGGAAAGCTTTGGTGCTCTTTGTTATGCAGATGCTTCATGTTCCTAAAGAACGTCCTGATGCTCAACAGTCCTGGTAGATAAATCTAATAAGGTCCTCTGGACACTTCTTACTGTTGAAACATTTCGTCTTTTATTCAGAAAACGTCTTCAGGCCCTGTTTACACAAGAATATCCTCTAGCAACTTTACTATTTTTTTCAATGTTGATTAGGTTTATAAATATTTATAAACAAAAAAGGGGGTTGCACATAAAGGCTGTTGTTTCCAGTCGGGTTGCCAGATAAGAAATTATGAACTATATAGTACTGTCGCTTAGAATAATAGTATTTTGACCTAAACTGTCATATGTGCTGAGTAAAAATATTCTAAGATAAGGTGTGTGTTGTGTTTGTTGAACATGTGCACAGAAAAGGATGGGTAAATAAGACATTTTAAATTTATCTGGCAACCCTGCAGGGCTCAGCTGCTTTCATCACACACACAGCATCTGCATGACACAGTTAGTTCAAACTGTTGAATACACTAACGTCTTTGTGGACCCTGGATTTGATTAGTTTTGCTCCTACATGCAACTGGTTGATCCACTATGAAAAGGTACTATTTATAAGCCTGAGTTTATTGCAGCTTCTCAGACTGAAGAAGTCTTTTAATAAAAGACAAAATATTTCAACTTTTTTTTTATCCGTCCAGAGGACCTGACTTAACTTTATTAGATTTAGCTTTTAGTTTCTGTCCTGAGATGTTGGCATTTTTTTCCAAGCTCTGCCTAATAGCTTTTTTTTTAACAGGAAATTAAAAACTTGTCTTATTTTATTTACGAATGAACAAGAACAACCTGGATGTCTTGTCACACTCCATTATTTTTATTTTTTTTAATAAATAAAAAACTAATATGTATATATACAGGTAGTCCTCGGGTTACGACGTAGATCCGTTCTCACGGCGTCGCCGTAAACCGAATTTGACGTAAGTCAGAACATACGTACATACTGCACCATATAAATGTACAGTACTGTATTACCAAGTACTTAGCCTATCCTAACACAATACCC
>JAVCKU010000052.1:4441648-4454401 GCA_032273985.1 Hypsolebias coamazonicus | reverse complement strand
AAAAAAAAATAAAAAAAAAAAAAAAAAAAAAAAAAAAAAAAAAAAAAAAAAAAAAAAAAAAAAAAACAGGAGGGGTGTGATTCCCCTTCACACAAAACTGTTGACCAGTGGCAATTTTAGCCTTTTTTTGGGGGTGCTCAAGCACCCCTAAATTTTAAGTCAGCACCCATGAAATTTAAAGAAACCTCCATTGGGATTTTATAAGGAAGCTCAGTTCTCAAACCTTAGATTCACCAAAATATTGACTACATTTGGAATTAAAATGGAATAAATGATGACAGTTCACCAAAAATATTGAATAAATTTGGAATTAAAATGGAATAAATGATGACAGTCTTAAATGAGCCATTACAATCTATGATTTTTTTTTTTTTTTTGCACAAGTCTGATCCTCAGTGCCACCCATCAATCCAGCAGGCTTGTCAGAAACTAACCATTCACTGATCTCAATTTGTCTGGTAGTGAACACCCCTTACCTGCTGGAGCTCCACTCCCTATTTATCAGATAACACTGTCAGTGGAGAACAGACAGCGTTACTCTGAATATTGAGTGGAATTATTCCATTTCCAAAACCCTAAGGGAGTCTGGAAAAATGTAAAAAATGGATAAAATCCAGTGGCTGACCTCAAGATCAGCGAATGCAACAGTTATAAACAGGAATTAACATGTTTGTCTGTACAAGGGTAACTGCAAGTAAATCCTCCATTTTCTGTCATATTAGGGTTAGGGTATGTATTGAATGCCACTAACTTAGCGCTACATCTTGTTGTGTCATGCTTTCTAAAAGTTATTGGATCAGGTGTTCACTTATAGGTAAACATAGATGTTTAAAAACCCATTAAAATACATAAGAATGTAGGAAATGGCATCTACTTTATTCAAAATTTTCTGGGGGAGGGTCCTCAGCCACTCACCCTCCACACACACACACACACACACACACACACACACACACACACACACACACACACACACACACACACACAGTGGCTTTCCCCCTCTTCACTCCAAGAAGGACAACAAGCACTAAAAGTTTCTGCATGTGTGAAGTCACAGCATGGGCTTCAAAGTACCTCTGTCTTGGTCTCCGAGTACTCCTTCACCCTCTCCACTGCTACGATGTTGTTCTCCAGGTCTGACGTCATCCGCACCATCCAGTTCAGAGACATGGTCACCTGTTAAAACAATGCTGGTGTCAGAATTCTGGACCTGAATTTATTTGTGAAGCAGCTTCTGTGGTGCGTTTGTTACCTGGAGAGCGTATGACACCGACAGACCCACAAGACCAGGGTTGAGGCTTTTCTTTCCTATTACAGCGAACAGAGCAGCGAACAACACAATGCAGTTCCCGATGAACTCGATACGCACCCCGAGCCACCTGGATGACAGCAGGCTTCCAGTTAGAACATGATGAGGAACTCAGTTTCTGCTAATTCTATGCTAAAGAGTTTAAAGGTGATGGTTTATTTTGCTACACAGCTGTGAGGGTTGTTGTTTAAGTGCAAGAGGATTGTGGATGTAAAAATACTTGTATGCTCGTCACAGCTATTAGACAGACGGATTGATAACACGTAATATAGTGGTCAAATAGAAGATCGATAATCTATTGTTGGTTGTCTTTTTTTTTGGCAGCTCCCTTTAGGGGTCGACTAACCTGCCTCAAGTTTCACCCCATCCCCAACATCCTCCTCTGTCACACCAACTGGCTGCATACCCTCCTCCTCTACATTTAGAAACCTTCTCTACAGTCTTCCTCCTTCCTGACAGCTTTCATTCAACATTCTTTGTGTCCATCATCTCAGACCCACTAACAGCATCTCCAAACAACTCCACTGAGCTGCCCCTCTGACATACTCATACCTGTCCACTTTAGTGACGCAATGAAAGTTATAACATCTTCAGATCTTCAGGTTGTACCTGCTGCAAGAAGATAATTAACACTATTTCTTTATGTTGTACAACCTGAATAGACTATGGGCACCTTCATCTTTTTGCCTTTTTATAATTATGATTTTGAGTATTTGATCTGTCTAAAATGAGCTGCGTGATGCAGTCTGACATTTTGTGAATCCCATTGTTCAAACCAAACATCATGGCACCTCTATCTACCATCTTGTAAATGTTCCCCTTCACTTGTAGCTGACCTTTCACAAATCAGCCCTGACACTCATGATCCACTCCACCCTACACACCCTCTCCTCTTCATCTCTCTTGTGTTCTGCCTGTTGCTTTGGATGGCTGATGTAGTCTGCCTAGATTCAACTGACTTTCATCACTCTTCTCTTTAAGGCATGCCACCACCTCTCATGGCTCTCTTCCACCTGCTGCCTACTCTCACAATAGATCAAAATGTCTGTAAACAGCAAAGTCCATGGGGAACATGTCTGGTCATCTGTAAACCTGTCCATAACCAAAACAAGGAACCCTTTGTCTGTTTGTCCAACTTAAGAAAAAAAAAAAGTTTCTGGCATGAAATTTCAGATTTGCTTAAGTCTTCTAAAAACATTGCGGGTGTTCAGTCCGTTAGGTAGGATGACGGCATTTTGCTTTAAAACTATGGTCACACTGGGGTCCTGTACCTAATGGATCTGGGTGTTAACTTATTTAACAATGCTTTGGAGTTGTCCCAAAAATCCTGAGGACTGAACATCCTGCTTGGGTCTTCAGTGACACCTGATTATTCAACCTTTATTTATACAGGTTAATCCCACAGAGCCTCGGGGACTCATTTACAAGAGAGACCTGTGACTAAATTAGTCTTTTTTCTCAAGAAAAGTGCAACAAAGAGCTGCTGTTCAGCTGAGCTGAGGCAGGACCCTTACCTGTTGGACACTATACCAGGGTAGTAACTCTTTTGGTTCTCATCCACTTTCATATCACTCATCAGAACAAAGGCAGCGTGTCTGCTATAGGCTCGGATTACGCTAGCGCCAGTGATGCTCTCAGAAAAATGGGAGTATATGGGAGAGCGGCTGACCGACTCCAGACGCTTAAGCTGCCGAGACGTGGCAACATAAAATCTCTACAGGCATTGAGAGGAAGAAAAACAAACACAACGTTACAACCTGATGATACTTCGCACATGTTCAGAAATGTCCAAAAAGTTGCACATAGACAAACCCACATGCACGCACATTCGCACACACAGAGTAATAAAGGAAGCCTTTGTGAACAAAACACCCGCAGGGTCACTGGATACTCCCATTTTTCACATTGTTGAACAGACGCCAGCTAATGTTCCCAGTTCTACATGAGCTCTCCAGCTCCAGCTGCAGGAATGTTGTGCACTCTGTTCTGTGTGCGAACACTTGAATTAAGTCACCAGATTGTAACGTTACAATTTTACCTTCGCTGTTCAAATGGCTGCCAGGAGTTTCAACTGCTGGTGTTTTGTTTATCATTACACGTACTGTACACTGTCAAAAATCACATTTATTGTCTAATAAAGGCAATTAGATGAAATTGTTAGAAGCTTACAAACACAGCACCAAGTTTGTTCTCATATTGTTCCAATTCGTTTGCATTAATTAAACCAAATCAGTAAAGTGAAAGCAAAGACAGCATGCAGCAAAAAAAAAGCAGGGCAGATGCCATAACAAAGCAGCGGGATAAAAAAAAAAAAAAAACTGTGTTAGTACATCCAATTTTATTCCTTTGGTAGTTCAGTTGGAATCACAATCATGGAAAACAAGCACATCCTTCAAAAATAGCTGCACAGTCGAGATGTTAACGTCAAATTGGTTTGAAAACAAAGTTGACTTAAAAAATTCACAAAAAAAGAGTGTGTTGTTGCCACCGCCTGCCTGTCCTATTCAAGCAACCACCCATTTTCAACAGCTTAACCACAGTCAGGAGGGAAACTCAAACATCTCACCCATGGAGCTCCCGTTGAGTTTACAGGCTAGAAATTAAATATAATCCCTCTGGCATGTTCTGAGTCTTCCCCAGGACTACAATTCCAGAAAGATAAGTCTCCAAATGAAGGCAAGCAGGACGCATTCTAATCAGACGCCCAAACCACCTCATTCAACCCTTTCTTTTAAAGAGTTGCCCAACTCTGAGCTCCTACCAGATGACAATGTTCTCACTTTATATCTGAGGCAAAGGAAATGCACTTTAACCATTTATATGCAAGATCTCATTCTTCTGAACCGTCATGATAGGGCTGGACAATGAGTCAATATTGATACATATCACGATATATGTATTTTATTCAGTAATGTGATATGGGTTTTAAGCACATTTTCGATATGATTACAGCGTTTCATTGATGCATTTCTTTTTCTCTTCTGGCTGAAGCGGCTGCTTCAGCTTCAACCCGCCCGAACAGAAAAAGCCGTGACACAACTATGCAAGTGCGCGGTGATTGGTGTATTTGATGGTGATTTCAAATTTCTATGAAGGCTAAATACAAATAAAAGGTGAACATTAATTTATTTGTACAGTTTTTGTGAGGCTTTTATATTGTTTATATCGATATTGAATTATATCGTTATCGACCGAAATTAAGAAATATAGTGTGATAAAGTTTTGGCCATATCGTCCAGCCCGACGTCATGATCATGGGCGAGAGTTGGAACGCAGTTGGACCAGAAAATCAGGAGCTTAACCAGTTGCCTCAAGTTCTTCACTTAGTGGGACATGGCTGGAAAACCTCCAAAGGTAAGCTTTTAAGAGGCATCCTAATAAGATGCTCAAACCATCTGAGTTGACCATTCTCAATGAGGAGCAACAGAACTATTTTGAGATCCTCCTCCATGCTCAAGCTTCTCGCCTCATCAATAAGATTGAGGTTAGCCACGCTACAAAAAAGTCTCACTTCAGCTGCTTGTATCGAGGATTCTATTCTTTCAGTCATATCCGAGTCATTTAGCTGAAACATTGATGGACCAGTAAATCAAGAACTTTACCATTTAGCTCAGCTGCTTTTTTACCACCTTTTTTTTTTTTTTGCACCATTTTCCAGTGGAGAACCCTGGCCTCAGATTTGGAGTAAACTAATCTCATTTTGGCAGCACGTTCAGCAGTAATCTGGACTAGAACTCTTGTTCTGGAAAGGCCAATAAAATCAAACCACCTGAAAAATACAGTCCTAAAACTCTCAGACTAAGAGGCAAGTCCTCAGTATCTCAGGTGGAATTGTATCCAGTCTTCAAGCTCTGCTTCTGCAGCAGCGGGCAAGACAGCTAGTTTAGAAAGATCCTCAAAGTGATCTGTCGCTGTTCAACATCTCCAAGTTCGAGTCCATAGCTGTCTACTCAGTCCAACAGGAGAGGGCCTTGCTTTCCTTTTCCGAGTCATTTGCCCAAACCTGTCATCTGTGTCAGTACGCTGGAACAGCAAACCTCAAAGGCCTCCTTTTTCAGCTTGATGGCTTCCTTCACAAGCTGGCCCATAATGGACAGAAGCCACGCCAGCTAATGGAAGCCACGTCTCTCAGTGGACATGACACAGACTGCGTGGAAAAAGTATTTTACAAAAGTCAATATTGATTTGGAAATTGTTGCATAATCAATAAAATTATAGCACACACAAAAAATAAATACAATCAGCAAATGTGATTTTATTACTACCACAAGAGATTCATTGAGCAGCGCCTGTGGCAGAAATATTCGCATTCACCTCTAGTAATTTAATTCCATGTGAAACTTAAGGTCTGTGCTAAAAATATTTGCTTAGAAAAAAATCTGGCAACATAAAAGAAGCCATAATGTGATAATGGACAAACTAACTACAAGAAGCCTACATGACAGAACTATGGAAACTTGTGATTGAGCAGATCAGGGTCCTGTTGCGGATGACAATTACTCTTATGCATGAAAAAAAAAAAAAAACAGGTCTGGTGCTTGTGCCAAATTTTTGGATCACTTAGATTTTTAGATCAGTGTAATAATTTCTGCTTTTTGGAAAAGTTCTGCTCTATAGAACTTACTGCAATTAAATAAAAAAATATCAATTGCATCCATTTTATCTGCTAATCCAAGTTCAATGATTTGCTGCCCAGTAGAACATCAAATATCTACCGTATTTTCTGGCGTATAAGTTGCATCTGTCCAAAAAAAAAAAGCATCACGAAGAGGAAAAAAGCATATTTAAGTTGCTTCTGTGTATAAGTCGCATTTATTATGTGTCACCGCTGACCCGTCACGTTTATTTAATGGTCAAAACAGCTTCATTTCGCCTGGGTGGCGCGGCACCATCCATTCAGCCATCGCGGCCGGACCTGCTAGCACTCCAGCATTCCTCCGCCTGCACCAGCTGAGTGAAGCGAGCATGCACGGGAGGACTCGCTGTTGCAGTTCTTCGAAATTTAAAGTGTCAGTCAAAAATTGCATTATGAATATATATATTAAAAAAGAAAACATATACAAGTCGCTTCGGCGTACAAGTCGCAGGACTGACAAATCTAAGCAAAAAACTGCAACTTATACACTGGAAAATACGGTAATTTTATAGGAAGCTGACTCAAGAGGTCCAGCTAACTAGAGCTCTCCACTCACAAATGTACTACTTTAACTCCACAGCTGACCAGCACTCTACCAGACAAGCTAAATGACTCAACTCACACTCTAGTAGCATAGCTTGATTACTGCTTTAAACACATGCAACAGTCTACTAGCACACTCACTCACAGCCATGCATGTTGCATTAATGAGTTAGCATACTTGTTTCCTATTTACCTGAACCCACCAATAGAACACCATTAACGGGGCTATGACTATGAGGAACATTGGGGTGAGGGCAGAACATATGAGCAGCACATTCAGTGTGTACCAGAAAGTGCGCATCCATATGTCAATATTGTCTGGGATGTAGGTGTCTATAGCATCCACGTCTTTGCTGAAGCGATTTAGTAACCGCCCAGTCGGGGTGCTCTCGAAGAAGGCTTGCGGAGCTTGCAGGACCCCCTGCAGCATGTTGTGGTGTGTGAGCTTGGCTGCCCGCAGCATACTGTAGGCCCGGCACAACAGGCAGTTAACCAAAATCAGCACACCTGCGAGAAGGGGAGGGGGGGTCAAGTGTGACAACAACAACATGCGTGTTAAATGGATCAAATCTGTTCCTACAGACCAAAGAAACAGCCTCCGTCCATTTTCACAGGCCTGATGAGCTGAAAATAAGACAAAGCAGGGTTTTTCCAGATCTGTATATTCTGCTGTTGTAGTTTGTTGTTTACACTTTAAGGTCTAGATATCATGGAATAAACATCACCATGGTGTTCATCAGTCTACCATTTACTTTTTACAGAATCATGGTCTCATGAAGCAACACCATGTTCTCCTGCAAAAGTATCCCATGACTCTTACTACTTCAAGAATATCACTTTTGCTATTTGTTTATTACATATTGCCCATAATTTTAGAAACATAATTTTGCTTTAAAAGCCCATCCGTATGATATAAATCCTTTTTGGGCTTTTTTGCATTCCAAGTGTTTAAATAGCACAGACAAGCAACAAATGTCCAGTTTGTCACCAAATGTGACACAGATATTTTTTAAATGTTTAAAAACAGAGTTACTCAAATTAAGATCACAACAAGTTTGCAAAGTTCTCTTTCAGTGATGCAAAATGTTATTAAACCATTAACTGAAAACCAAAGAACTGCAATTTGTGAAAGACCAGGGAGAAAGAGTCAACTTGACACAGATATCTGAACCTCTAACAGCACTGAGTCAAGAACTAGAGCCCGACCGATGAGGAAATTCTATCTATCTATGTATCATCAATCCATCCATTTACCATCTATCTACTGTATCCATCTATCTATTGTATCCATCTATCTATCTACTGTATCCATCTATCTATTGTATCCATCTATCTATCTACTGTATCCATCTATCTACTATATCAATCTATCTACTATATCCACCAATCTATCTACTGTATCCATCTATCCATCCATCTATCTACTATACCCATCTATCTACTATATCCATCTATCTATCCATCTATCTACTGTATCCATCTATCTACTGTATCCATCTAACTACTGTATCCATCTATCTATCCATCTATCTACTGTATCCATCTATCTACTATACCCATCTAACTACTGTATCCATCTATCTACTGTATCCATCTATCTATCCATCCATCTACTATATCAATCTATCTACTGTATCCATCTATCTATCCATCTATCTACTGTATCCATCCATCCATCTACTGTATCCATCTATCCATCCACTGTATCCATCTATCCATCCATCTACTGTATCCATCTACTGTATCCATCCATCTACTGTATCCATCTATCCATCCACTGTATCTATATATCCATCCATCCATCCATCTACTGTATCCATCCATCTACTCTATCCATCTACTGTATCCATCCATCCATCCATCTACTGTATCCATCCATCTACTGTATCCATCTATCCATCCATCTACTGTATCCATCAATCTACTGTATCCATCCATCTATCCATCCATCTACTGTATCCATCCATCCAGCTATCATCCATCTACTGTATCCATCCGTCCAGCTATCATCCATCTACTGTATCCATCCATCCATCCAGCTATCATCCATCGACTGTATCCATCCATCTACTGTAGCCATCCATCTATTGTCTCCACCCATCCATTTATCTACTGTATCCATCCATCCATCCATCTATCCATTCACTGTATCTATTTATCTATCTATTGTATCTATGTATTTATCTATCGTAGCTATGTGTCTACTGTATCTTCCTATCCATCTATCCATCCATCTATCTACTGTATCTATCTGTTTCCTTGAAAATAGTCTTCATGCACCCTCTGCTGGATACATTATACAGTTACTCCTTGTGCAAGGAAGGACACGGCTCGTTCCCAGTGTATAAATCAGCAGATAATGGGACAATTGTCCCCAAACCCCTATATCAAGCTAAAATATTGGCCCTACCGATAACGGGCTCAGTTCTGGCAGTCTCTGACAGAGGTGTCTGAGCAGAGGATGCTGAGGAAACCGCTCCAGATCCTGAACATGTCACACCCCCTGCATGACCCACTGGACTCTTACTGCAGCACCCTCAGTCATAGACTGAGACCATCGAGGTGCTCTACAGAACACCACAGGAAGTCCTCCTTCTCTGTGACTATCAAACTTTTCAACTCCTCCCCTTTCTACACAATAAACACTAATGTTTCTGTCTGCACCTGACCTGTTTAGAACTTAATTGTTGGTATTTTTATATTATCTGTTAGTTTTTTATATCTTGTGTGATTCCTTGTGTGCTGAAACTGGCACAATAATTTCCTGCAGGATCTATCTCGTCTCTTAGCTTATATCGGCCGGGCTCTATCAAGAACTATCATTCAGAAGCAGCTGATTGTATGACTATGAAACTTTAAAAAAGCAACTGCTAGCTAAAAAACACAGTTAACAAATGTGAATTCAGATTTTGGCACTTGGAGAAGAAAAAAGAAGCTTCACGTTATCCTCGTCAAGAGGCAACATGGACCTCTCTGCACTCACTGGTAGACAATCAAACAGTGGAAGCTCAGGCTGTAATCATACAAACATTATCTCATTTTTTGTGAAGAAAAAAGCCCAAATACCAGTACCCAGCTTTGTGACGGTGTGAGTTGTATCAGTGTTCTTGACAGAACACATGTTCGGTTCTGTGATGGCAACATTAATGCAGAAATGTCCAGCAGAGACTCCAGAGCCTTCAAGACCATATCTCTTTCAGGAACACTTTTCAACAAGACAGTATATAAAACTCTACACATTATTAAGATATGACTGAGTTCTGGTTCTGCTGGAGGTTTCTTCCTGTTAAAGGGAAGTTTTTCCTTTCCACTGTCTCCTTTGTGCTTGTTCAGGATGGGAGACTGTGATGAAGTGACGATTCAGCACAATCTGCTGCTTCCTTATAGATATATTTATTAATTGTCTTTTATAAATTATGTGAATGTTTCAGATCAGTGCATTGAGACAACTCCCGTTGGGACTTGGTTCTATATAAATACTGTAAACTGAATTGAAAACTAGGGCACTGGATTGGTGCCAACTACCGATAACTATCTGACATGACTTCAAAAATGACCCTTTAATGAATAAACAGTAATAAATAGATTTGAGTGATCCTCCGGCAATTTCTAATATGTGGAAAAGAAATGAAGCTCTAGTATCTTATCTGTTGTAGATGTATCTTTAAACATCATCTGGAGAAACAGAGTCTAGGTCCAACAGTACTGACAAGCTAGCCCATGTGGGCCAAGATCCAAGAGGATTATTGTCCTCTTAAAACTTAATGGTTAAAATTTTAAAGTGGGTCATATAAATACACTTTTATAAATCATTGTTATTCTTAGAAGAAATGTTATTTTACATTAAAAATCAGTGCTTTGTTGCTGCAGTCTGTTCAGACCATATTGACGAGCTAATTACAGCTCGGTCTTTAACTTCCATTGGAAAACAATTTCGGTCTAAAAAAATTTAAATGCTTTTAAATTATCATTTTTAATTTAGCATTAAATGAGTTTTTCTGCAGAAATATGTTTAAATTCTGACCAGAACAGACACCAACTGTACTAGAAGTGCTACAGTTAGCTGCTACAGCTGTCCAATAATAATAATAATAATAATAATAATAATAATAATAATAATAATAAAATAAAATAAAATAAAAAAATTTAAAAATTCACCAAACTGAGAAGATTCATAGAGCCATCAACAACAGGTAAGATTTTAACTATTCAGAACCTCATTTCTAAATAAGCCAATAAGTTACAAAACAAAACGTGAAAAATAAAGAGAAAATAAATTGAACAAGAAAATAATTAATTGTAAAAGGTCAAATAAAATCTCTAGCATAATGTAAGGTGTGTGTGTGTGTGTGTGTTGTAAAACATTTACCATGGACTCAGCTATGAAAATCAATCACAACAATTGATCCAGTCTCTCATTTCAGCTGCACTTTGGGGGAAAAAATGCTTCTAGTGGTTAGCTTTAAGTCAGGTTCAGCTGAGGAGCCTGTCAGGAGCTGCAGAGAATTCATATTTTATGAACTGTTCCAGTTTTAACCCTAAACTGGAGTTCTGAGCTTTTTCTGCAACACTAACCCTCAAACTGACACTAAACCTGTTTGATCTGGCTGGTTATATAGCATACTCCTTTTACAGGGAAAATACATAATTTATTATTTAACTGGAAATAAATCCAACTGTAAACCCTTAAAATGGTTCTTAAATAAAATCAGATAAACTCAGTCGCTTCCTTGATCAAAAAAATCCTCTTATTCCATCTGAGAACTAAAATGTTTTATGATCTATATGATAATATTTCTCTCACGCAGGAGACATACACAACACAGCAGCAGTGACAGGACCAACAGCTGGAGCAACAAGAAGTCCAGACCTGAAACTGGACTTCAGTAAAAATTCAATGTCATGCTGAGCTGTAATAGCACTGGTGCACCACTAGAGGGAAGTTATGAGTCACTCAAAAACTATTCTTTTTAAGCAGTATGGCACCATTGAGCGTGTTTTCTAGATATTGGGAGTGTGTTGCACAACTTGACAACCATGCATGTCTTTAGGAATGTGTGTGAGAGGGTGTGGAAGTGTGCTGCAGGCAGGACAGGGAGTATTTTGGCTGTGGAGAGAGCACAGGAAAATCAGGTGTAAAAAAAGGAGTCGCAACGCAGCAGCAGGCGTTCATCACAGACATCCCAGGCTGAGGGAGGCAAAAGCCAAAAGGAGAAGGTTATCAAGTTTACTGCACCGAACATGCTGCAAGCCACTCCAGGGAGAGCAAGAGTCAAACATTTGCAGAAGAAAGAAAACCTTAGAGTTTGTTTGGCACATAGAATAAAGTAATGACCGCTCACAAGTACCTGGACAAGGACGTATATGGCAGTCAGGGGCACAATGACAATAGCAAAAAAGGGCGTGCTGCTAATGATAACTATCATGGTGGAGAGAGAAAGGAAGAAGGTGCCCAGGAACATGAGCACAGTGGACGGCAGCGCCTCGTCTATGACGTAGATGTCCTTGGAGAAGCGGTTGATGATGCGTCCTATAGGTGTGGTGTCAAAGAAAGACTGGGGCGTGTGAAGTTTGTTGGCAAGCAGGTTAAAGTGCAGCTTCCTGGCTGCACCAATGTTCCCCATGGCTAGAGTGAAGGAAGAGATCATGACCAGGACACCTGTGAAGGGGTTAAACCACAGGAGAAAAGAACAAAAATAGAGATTGGAAAAGGAAAGTTGTTGTTTTACCATGTAGACAAGGACAGTATGGAGATGAAAGCTGTTCAGTAACAAAGGAATGGCATTAGGAAAGGAAACCACTGGCTTCTCCATGCAGTGAGAGGACAAAAAAAACATCAAAAAATAAAATACGTGATGATTTTTAGATGAAATGCTGGTCTTTTTTAACCCGTTTACAACTCCTCTCCAGTCCACCCAAAGACTAACATTGAGACAAGCTGAAAGGTAAATTAGCTCAAATTATTTCACCAACACTAAGAAGCTGTTTGGATTCAAGTGGCCTGTGGTTTTATAGGAACAAAGAAACTTCAGCACCGTGATGAAGATGCACAACATGTAGCTTAAACACCACAGAGATCAAATAATGACGTTTATTCAGTTTCTTACCTTGTGTAATGCCCAGCGCTGCGTACACCCCCACCCTCATGTGAACGTTCTCTGTGGTCCGATTCATAGCTTCGTCGTTGGTCCACTGGCTGAGCCAGATGTTGGCCCCGATGGCGGCGGCGCTCTGGCAGCCATACAGCAGGATGATGATCACTGAG
>JAVCKU010000052.1:4424937-4435046 GCA_032273985.1 Hypsolebias coamazonicus | reverse complement strand
AATAAGATTTTTTCTTCATCTGCCACCTTTCATTTTATATCTTTTTTTCTTGTTATCTGTGTGTTGTGTTTTTTTTTATTTTTTTTTTAAATGTATTTATTATTATAAAATGAATGAATAAATAAATAAATAAAAAAATAAAATAATAAAAAAATTTTATTCCCTGGCTTTTGGCACAGGCTAAAATTTGCTCTGCACTGTTTTTATTGGTCTTACTGTTTTAACCGTTTTAAGTGTTTAAATGTTCGTGATTTTCTTTGTGCAGTACTTTGTTGCAGCTGTGGTTGTTTGAAAGCGCTTTATAAATGTAGTAGTGGAATTAAATAATTTTTCTTCAAACTAAGTTGTTCAAAGAGCTGGAGATAGCTAGTAAGCTATCAGTTTTGCACAAGTCAAAATGGCTGTAACGTCCCTTTAAGAAACCAAAGGAGTGAACGGTGACTGGGTGGTTACAACATGAGGTCCTACCCGAACAGAAACCTCGCCCTCCAGTTTTTCCATATCGCCCAGCAGTGCAGAGATCAAGGAGGATTTTCCGCAGCCCACGTGGCCCACGACAGCCAGCAGGGAGCCCTGAGGCACCATCACGTTAATGCTAAAAATACACAGTTGTTACTTTAATGACTCCCAAATGCAAACACAAGACACGCCACTGAAGTGTGTGGATTTACAGAACATACTTGTGTAGAACAGGAGGATCTTCTTTTGCCCACGTGAATCTTCCATTAACTATCGAGACTGAAAACTCTGTTGATCAAAAACATGGCACATGGCTTTCTTTATAACAGGTTTTGAACTGGTGGCATTCTCATGCTCTTGAGGCTTTGAGTCACTGGGTTAAAGAAACTAATGGGAATGTAGTAACAATGCATTCCTGCCTTAACTTACAGGAGGCAATGAAATGGTGACAATACTCTTTAAATAACATGATGCTATGGCTTTAACGAAAGAAGAGAGTGATTAATTAAAACCTGTCCCCGTGTTCCTCCTGTCCACGGAGTTTGGGTCCAACTCATCGTGACTCAGGAAACTTTGGATTCGCTTCAGTGAGACGCTGGCCTGAGACACAAATCAAAATGAAAAATATTAAATAAACCTGCCGAACAAAGACATCAAAGTATGTTAAACATGTTTAAAAAAAAAAGAGAGAGAAGGGCACCTGCACAAGGCCGGTGATCACTTGAGGAAGCATGTTGAGGGGAAACCTGAGGATGTTGAAGAGTGAGAGCGACACAAAGGCCTTCTCCGCATCCAGGATGTTCTTCTCATCTACAGTCACATACACGGCAAACGTTGTCAAGGCGACCTGCGAGCGCACGAGCAAAAAGACCAAATCAGACATCACAGTCTATCCCTTCAATGTAGATATGTAGATCTGAACCCAGGGTCTTACATGAGCTGGAGACTATAGTAAAAAATATACAGTATTTCATAAAACGGGAGAAATTCAGTTGTTTTCACGTTCTGACTCTGCTGCGCAGTATCGAGTACGACCGTCAAACAAATCTTACAATTTTCCAAGATTAAGACGAAATTAGCTCGTGACAGAGTTATTAGACAAAAACAGCAATTCTACCTAGAAAACTTCATCAGGAATTTTCTATAAAGCACGACAAATATTTGAGATTCACATTTTTAATGATCTAAGCTGAAAAAATGTTGACGTTTTGATAATAAACTGCAAAAGAAGTGTGAAGAGAACCAAGACTGAAAAGCTAAAAGTTGTTGCGAACGACTCATTAGGGTCTCTGTGGTAACCACATGCCTGTGCATGATACCACCAGACAGCACTTTAATAAAACAGAGCTGTGGTGCGTATGACAAATAAAGAAACTTTGACATTGACTTTGAGAAATTCAGACATGGAAGTAAAACTCAAACAACAGTGCAAAAACTATATGATATATGAAAAAGACTTGTGGACTGCAAGTAATGAGACTGAGTGTTACACATCACTTTCTATGCATCTACTGAGTTTTATGTAGGCGCTATGGCATGTTCAAAAAACCATTCATAGGAAATTGGAGCGGAGGATGCTGCAGCACCCATTGATGGCTGCTAGAGAACAGGTATGTTTAAATACATACCGTAATTCCCGGTGTACAAGCTGCTACTTTTTTCTCACACTTTGTACCCCGTGTTTTACATGTAGGAGCGGCTAATTTATGGGTTATTTATCATAATTTATATTTTATTTTGAAATACTTCCTGTTGTCTCTTAGCAGCTTCCTGCTGCTGATTAACATTTTCCTTTGACAGAGCTGGGCTGCTCATGGAGCTTTTGTTACACAGAGTGAATGCCCTCATGTACCAAACCTCTTGCTCAGGGTTTCAAATTCCCTACCATAACTCCACCCACTCTTTCATCATGTGACCAGAAGTCTTCTGGGGAATGATGCAGACGAGGGAAAGTGACAAGAGCGACATGGAGGTGGTGTTTGAACACGTTTTTCTGAGGCTCGAAGACAAATTTAATTCTCAGGAGGATGAAGAACATAGCAAAGAGTGACTTTTGGTCAAGTACGGTACTTTTTTATTATTTTTTCCCCATGTTAAACGCTGTTCCCCCTCCCCTGGGTCACAACATGGGCTCCACTGAGAAGTCGTTTAAAGCATTCAAGTCTGGTACACAATTTAATAAAAGTTTTTAAATTATTTCTGTGTGACACCTTTCTGTGTACAGTAAATATGAGTTTAAATACCGGGATCTCATTTAAACTCACATTCCAGCACAGAGCTGAAACAAAGAACGAGTGGCGGGGGACCCATCCCCTTCCATCATGGGAGCTCAGCGGAGAAGTCAAGTCAGATTTATTTTTGAAGCAGTCAGTCAGTCAAGACTGGCACATATATTTTTTTTTAATTTAATTTCATTTTTTTATCTGTGTGCGGTAAATATGTGTTTAAATACCAGCACGGAGCGAGACAACAGGAGGGAGGAAGGAGGAACAGCCCCTCCCTCGTGTTGTCTCCTCCGCTCCTCACATGAGCTCTGCTGAAGAGAAATCACATCAAATTTATTTATTTATTACATTTTAAAAAAGCAGCTGTTACCAAAAGTGTTTAACAATAAAAATCAATGGTACTAATTAAATGAATACTTACTGTATTTTACTGGTACAATTTCACTTCCAGTCACATGACCGCAATAAGACTTGTGGGTAATATTTATCAGTATATAATTTTCAAATAATTTCAGTTACGTAGGTGTTTAGCACTGTTCTGTCCAATGGCTATGCTCAGATAGTTCTTGTGTTCATTTTGAAGGTATAATGGTTGTAACCATGAGTCAGACCGCGAAGCTTCATGAAGACTTGTGACGATCATGTAGTCCGAGTGTGTATTGAAAACAAGCTTTATTCTTTAAAACGCCATCTGGTGGCTGATTCTTGTACTACAAGACGCACATCACGTCGGAGCTGGCTGGGCGCAGTTCCCGACGATGAACGGTGGATGCCCGCGGCTTAATAACGGGAGCGTCTTATTTATGTACAAAATTATAATTTACCTTATATTTAGTATGTGCGGCTTAGAGACAGGTGCGTTCTGTAGCCCAAGAATTACGGTAATTAAAACGTTAACTTATCCTAAAAATGACACCTAAAACTGACTCCATTCCTCTTTTGCTACACATGAAAATGGTTATCTTGATTATAAAATAATTTCCAATTTCAAGTTTTTGTGCATGCTGATCACAATCTATATGATTAGAACACTTGTCAATTTGTATAAACAACCATGAATGTGACTAATGAGTTAGTGGAAGCTGCCTAAAGTCTCAAATACTTCATTTAACATGACTTCTGTTGAACTACTGTACTGATAAATTAGTTGTTGTCCTTAGTAAATCCTCAACTTTAAGGATAGTTCAGGATGTGAGGACAAGGTTTACCAGGAAAGGGGCGGTGGTCCAGGCCATGGTGGACAGCGCTCCCAGGTAGGCCGTCTTGCGCAGAACATTGAGCTCGTTCTGCCGGATGGCCAGGACTTTTTCTTTGAACGAGTTCTCCCAGGCATACAGCTTGAGAACTTTGATGCCGTTCAGAATCTCGTTCATGAGTTTGATACGCTGGTCCTTGTACTGCATCTGTTCCACCTGAGAATGACAAGAGAACAAACGGTAATTTGTTTGAGAGGAAACAGACTAGAAGCTAGAAGTTTTACATGAGATACAGGCAAATATTAGTAAAGCCTGAAAACTATCACAAAAAAAGCCTTTAGGACTTATTAACTTAAATGCTCTGATAAAAGTCATTGAAACTTGTGTCCATCCAACAAAAATAACTTTTTACATAAAGAAATACAAAGCAACTTAATAAAAAAAATAATGAAATGTTAATAAAGGTGAAACAGTAGACATGGCTGGTGTTCTAAAACTTAGTTTCATTGTCCACACCTGGTAGGCTCGTGTCTTCATGGCGATGAAAGCATTAAATGGGAGGAGCAAGACCATGACAGCCACTCCAGCAAGCACAGAAGGACCGAGGTTCTACAAAAAAAAAAAAAGTTTCAATAATAATTTAACTATGAAGCAAAACCCCATGAAAATTACGTATTTCTGTAAAAATACAATAAACTCCATCCTGCTAAGTAAAATGACTGAAAACATTATCAACATTTAAAATGCTACTTTGCAAAAAAGGCTAACAAACTGAAGTGATTGTTTCCTAATGTACATAAACTTTGTCAGACACCCCAACTTATTAATTTATTTTATTCTGATTAAAGAAGGAAGAGAGAGTGAGATGAAGCTGCTTAGATTTGACGTAAGTTAGAGGTCTGAGTAAAATCCTGTCAAAATGGAGAATTCTGATGCACTTTCAAACTAACAAAAAGTAAAATGTATAGTGTGACATTCTCTTTTTGCATAGCGTTTGAACTATATATACCTGAACCAAATAATGGACAATAAATACTTTAGAGAATATCAATTAGTGTATGGTTCGTTCTTTGTTTTTTTTTTTCATTTCAACATAATATTGAAAAAACAAAACTTTATTTCGTTCTTTGAGTTATTGGTTTCAAAATAAAATTGAAAAAACATAACAAGCATGTGTTTCTTTGTTTTTTCATTTTTAAAACAAAATTTGACAAACATCAATTGCGAAATTACAAAAAGGGGTACTTTCTTTTTTTCCTTTTAACTGCAATGGTTAAAGCAAAGACAAACTTTTATTTTGTTGTTCATTCAACGGTACCTTAAGGCGGAACCGGAAATGAAGACCTGAACTCCTTGCTTTGCCGTCTAAATAAAAATAAAAGACGGTTGTTGTTTTAATATGTAGCGATACCGGAAAGTAGGTTTAGGGTTAGGGTTAGGCTTAGACTTAGGGTTACGGTTAGGGTTAAGGTATTTAGACGACTGATTATGAAAATAGCGGCCCCGTCCTTTCCGGAGTGCAGTAGTACCACTTCCAAATAAGGATATGGGACTGACAGTGTCCGGTTCCGCCTTGAGGTCCCGTTGAATTAATAACAAAATAAAAGCTTGTCTTTGCTTGAACCATTGCAGTTACAAAAGAAACAATTGCCGTTTTTTCCAATTTCGTTTGAAAAACGAAACATCGACAAACCAAATGCCAATGTCGTTTTTGTAACTTCGTTTTAAAAACAAAAAAACAATAATACAAATGCTTGTTTTGTTTTTTCAATTGTTTTTTGAAACAAAGAAACCAAAGAACAAACCATACACGGATTAAAAATGTCTCACTAGTTTGTGACTGTTGATTATTTGGTGAACAGCCATTGTGATGGAGTCTCCAAAAATATCTCAAAAGAATCGTGGGGATTTTCTAACCATCCATCATTCTCTGTTACCCACTTTTTCCTTTCCAGGTCATGAGGAGTTGGTGTCTGTCTACAGCAGTCACTGTGTGAGATGTGGGGGACAACTGGACAGGTCTCCAGTCCAACACAGGGACACACAGAGACAAACGAGACAACCATTTACTCTCTCACTCACAATTTAGAGGCAATTTATCAATTAAACCAACAGATTTTTTTTGTTCAAGTCAAAGCAAACCAATGATAAATATAAAATAATTAAAAATGGATTTAAATCTGGCTGTCTTTTTAAAGTGTGCTCCAGAAAACACTAATGATAATTATGGGGCGGCTGCCAAGTTAATACAAAGCAGGCTGAGGTGGGTGAGTGTGCATCTTGGTAATTAGTTTGCAGGAATCTTTGCGTACCTGCCAGAGGAAATACAGCGCCAGCATAATCTGCAGAGGAGCAGACCACAGCATGTTGAGAAAGGTGGTGAGGTCCATGAACCTTTGTGCATCCACAGACATCAGGTTTACTATCTCTCCCACCGTGGAGGAACGTTTGGCTGCATTAGTAATCACCAGTGCCTGCGGAACAGTAGAGAGTCTTAATTCATTTTGTACAACTGATGCTATTTTTCCTTTCTAATTTAACTTAAGGACTATTTGATGCATACCTTCCTGTAGATAGCTCCTATGATAGCTGTGCGGACGTGCATCCCAGTGATGAAACAGTACTGAAAGTGATGGTGGAGGATGAGAGTTTGCAGCAAGGCTGTGAAGAACATGAGGAAGGCTAGTGCGTAGCCCCACCAATCAGGAACATCCTGCTGTTTTGTGAATGAGATCAACATCCTAGAAAAATGCAAGGAAAAAACTGATAAGGGTGATTGTTCCACTGCCTTCATCTGAATGAATCTGAGGGTCAGGACTGAAGGATGCTATGCAGAAGATACTTCAAGTTTATAGACTGTGATGGAAAGCCGAACTTGTTGTTTTAAAAGAACAATGGGAAGCTTGAACTGTTGAGTGTTATAAATAAGATTTACTGTGAAATTAAATATATAATGAAGCACAAATAAACCTAAAGAATGCACAATATAAAACTGTGTTAATCTACTTGTAGAGGCGGAGGCAGTAAGTTTATATGTTGAGAGGATGAAGAAAGAAAGAAGAGTGCAGCAGTTAATCAGACTGAAGAGATTGCTGGGGCATTGCGCAATAATTGCACATGTGGGCTCAGGTTTCTATGATATGGTTTTATGAATCATACAGCACAAAGAAAACTAAATGCACAATATAAAACTGTATTAATCTACTTGTAAAGGAGGAGGCATGTCCGACCGGCCGGTTTAAAGAGGTTAAAAAAAAAAGCTGCATTAAGCTCAGATGGACAACCATGGACTTGCGATCTGTCCTCCAGGGGTGTACCCCACCTCTCGCACAGTGATGGCTGAACATGGGCACCAGCGACCCTGCTACCCGAAAAAGAAAAAACAGGTAAAGATAATGGATGGAAAGATGGATTTGCTGATCACTGGCTGCATGTGTCTCCACACCTGCTGTCATCTAAAGTTAAGGAAGTAGCAGCATTTGCAAAAGCTGAAGCGAGCAGCACGTTCAATTAAAATAGCCTTGTTCTATATTTCTCCAAATAATTTTGCTCTACAAATACTTTTGTTCATCTGTATAATAGCCTATCTTTACAGTAGATATTTAGGCTATTCACTTTGTATGTGAAAGGTATGCACCCAATACCTTTATTTTACCAGGAAGAAATCCATTGAGATCATCAATCTCTTTTACAAGGATACCCTGGATGATATGTCAAACTGATTTGCTTACAAAAGCAGTAAAAGCTTAATAAAACAGTCGGTTAGGGCCTGTAATTACAGTTAATTTGATTGGATCACGTTGGGTTTGGATAAAATGGCTACGGGCTGGGTTGGGTTTTTTAGGCCTGAATGCAACTCTACCACAAAGATGTCGGTGCTTCTCGTGGTGGCCATCCTCGTACTTGGTGGTGGACGCCCTGTGTTAGGGAGGCTGTCAAGCTGAAGGAGGCGTCCTCTCGGGCCTTATTGGCTGGTAGGACTCCGGAGGCAGCTGAACTACCAGAGGACCAAGAGAACTACAGCCTTGGCTGTTCAAGAGGCCAAAGCTTCAGAGTTCAGTGAGGCCTTGGATAGAAACTCTCGGTCGGCTCGAAGGAGATTCTGGCAAACCCACAGACAGCTGAGGAGGAGCAGCTCTTCACTAACATTGTTTTCGGTGAAGGTGGGGTGCTGTTGACTAACCAGCGATGTCGTCAGGAGGTGGAAGGAATACTTCTCAGACCTTCTCAATCCCACCGGCACATTTTCTATGGAAAAATACTAATACTCATTACCTTATCTACCTTATATCTTGCTAATACTAAGAGATAGGGCCTTTGCAGAAGGTTTATTTGCATTATATTTTCAACTCTTCTCTCTTTCAGCTCACTGAAATACGAAGAGGAAACAAATTTACATCCTGAACAAAGACAGCATACATTTCAAATAAAGGCAGTGTCCCTAATTTGGATGAAGCAAAGTATGATGCAAACACAAATACAACACGTAGGAAGATTTCACTGCACTGGAACAATGCATGCTGTTTGCTAACGTATTGCAACAAAGAGAGGAGGAAGTAAACGCTTCACCTGAGCAGCTGGGGGTTGACAAAGGTGATGACATCCTGCAGGAGTTTGAAGGCTGAGCCAATTAGAAAGTAAGGACCGAAGGCTTTGATGAGTGCACGCAGGAAGGATGGCTGGTGGAGAGCGGCCTTCTGATTGGACAGCAGCACCTCTATCTCCTCTGGACTGCTTTCATCCGGTGGTCCGCCTCCTCCTGCCGTGTGGTTGGTGGTTGATGGTGGGAGCTTGGCGTACACGGCCTGGTTGGAGAGATTCAGCTCACTGTGGAGTAAAGGATTTGGACGTTTGGGGAAGCAAAAAAAGATTATTTGTTAAATGTTTTGTGCGTTTGTGGTGACACTTGTTTTACTGGAAATGTTGATCTTTCTCAAGAACCTCAGGCAGTAAGAAAATAAGAACAGACAGCCAAAAGATAACCCTGATAAAGCTAGGCAGTTCTTCTGCAGAGATTAATCTGTGTTATACATAAAGTTATTTATATTTCCAGATCACAGAGACTAGGACAGAGGTTCACTTTACAGCTTTAAACGCACCACTGCTGCAACACTCTACTGGTTTAAGGAGAACCTGCTAAATCTCCTGGAATGGTCCAGTAAAGCCCTGTCCTCAGTCCAACACAAGCAGAGCACGTCCAACCAAAAAGAGCTGCAGCAGTTCTGTCATGAAGAATGGACAAAACGTCCACTGTCTACATGCACCAAGCGTGAAGCAAGAATATCAAAGGAGTGAAGACTTTTGTGACCCACTGGAACATCAGAAGTTTGCACAACCCAGTTTGCAGAGAAGCAGAGTGAAAGTGACAGGAAGACTGCAGATCTGAGAGGAAACTGATGAAGGCCAGAGTTCAGAATACTTGTCAAACACGTTTGTTTTTCTCCCTGAAACGATAAAATACAGCCCTGAAACTGCTGTGGTTAGACCAGAATACTGAATACACACCAACAGATATTAGACAAGTTTCTGCAGAGGGAATTTCAGGATTAAAAAAAGACTTTTGCATAAAACAAACAAATAAAAAAGCCACACAGAGGATACAACAGCAAGTTTACAATAAATACCGGTACATCCCCTCTAAAAATCTACAGATTCTTTCAGGACTTTATTTAGATAAAGATTTTTTTTTTATTAAATTTGCCTGCATGTCTTTGCTCTTTGAATTAGTTACAGTAAGAAGTAGAGGAAGCAGCTCCAATATTTATCCTGCTGAAAGGTAATGAAGCATGCTCCTCGTTTCAGCTGTGCAGAAAGCCACAAACCCCTGAGGGGAATCGCCCCCACCCACCCACAGAGCTATGGACCCTGAAAGACAGCATCCTCACTTATTTGGTCTCACAATGAGGAAACGATCCTCCGATCAGCTTAGGTTAAACTAAAACCAGTTCACTCTGAATGTATTTATCTCTGACAAGAATGAAACTGAAAAAGAAACAAACATGTCTGCAGAGCCATTTACAGAATAAAAACAAACCTTGAAGGGCTACGTTCACGCTGCAGATTGTAATGCTCACATTTCTTAATCCCATCGGATTTTTTTTTGCGTGGTCGTTCACATTAACATTAAAATGTGACCTCTATCAAACTCCACTGTGAACTTTACAGTTCTGAAGCGACCTAGGCCCTTTTTACACGGACAGTGGGGGGGGGGGGGGGGGGGGGTAGATAA
>JAVCKU010000052.1:4395115-4408872 GCA_032273985.1 Hypsolebias coamazonicus | reverse complement strand
GCCTCTATACACTGTCACGTCTTGGAGTGAAAGTTCATTTCTGACAGCAAAGTAAGGCTGAAGCAGTGCAGGTAAGGACTTTGCTGTTCTTGGCCATCCTTTTATCATTTGCAGCCTCAGAGCAGTAAGTTCTGGACATAGTTCACATGCCACAGTGAAGTCCTTCACTGAGAGAGCTTTCAGTTCTGTAGTTAGCAGAGTCACCAACTCAGGCTCCCTCACTGGTTCTATGTATCCTTCAGATGGGAGAGGCAGCCTGGAGAGACAGTCAGCAGTATGATTTTGTGCACCGGGGCGATACTCCACATCATATGTAAAACACAGGAGTCGGGCTGACCACCTTGCAATACACATTCCTGCGCATCCATGTCCTTTTGTAGCTAGCAGTGTGGTCAGGGCCTGAAGATCTGTGAATCTTGTCCCCCACAGCAAAACTCTTCATTTTTCAGCTGACAATACGCAAGCTAACACTTCCTTTTCTACAATGAAATATTTTTGTTCAGCAGATGTGAGTGAACGAGAGGCAAATGCAACCACACTTTGTCTTATCAGGGTGCATTTGTGTCAGTATGGTCTCTAGACCATAATCAAGGGCAGGGTTAAAGGCTGTCAGTACTGGGCTGTTCACAATGCGCTCCTTAATTGTGTTCAAGCTCGACTGCGCAGCTGCAGTCCACTTGAACACATCCTCAAGTATTCAGTCACACATGGGCTCCACCAGCGATGCGTAATTTTGTACAAACTTTAAATACCAAGCCATAAGAATGAGCGCAGGGTGGTGGCATCATTAGGGGCTGGAGCTTCTGTGATTGCTTTAAGATGATACACATTTGGCGGAACACCCTGGGCTGACACTGTGTGTCCCAAGAACTGCAGGCTTTTTGGGTTGAAATGACATTTTTCAGTATTGAGCTGGAGGCCCGCTTCCTTCAGCACAGTGAGTACCTCTTGTAGGTTACAGACATGTTCACGCTGGTCCCGGCCATGAACTAGCACATCATCCAGATAGTTCTGGACACCTTACAGACTTTTTAACACCAGGGACATCATCTTTGAAAATGCACTTGGGGCTGAACACAGTCCATATGGAACTTGGCGAAACCTGAATAGTCCTTCACGTGTTATGAATGCTGTTATGACAGGACTCTCTTCAGCCAGCAGCACCTGATGATAAGCATTTGCCAGATCAATAGTGGAGAAAACTGTGGCTCCACGCATTTCAGAGAAAATGTCATCCATATGGGAAAGTGGGTGACTGGCATGTCACACATGTGCTGATGCTCTCCTGCCTTATTTGTCTCATGAAAATCAACACATATTCTCACTTTTCCATTTTTTCCTCAGTGTGACCACGATGGGAGATACCCATGGAGATGCATCAATCTTTTCAATCACCTCCATGTCCAACAGCCTTTCTAGTTCAGCTGAGACAGTTGTTTGACAGAGAGCGGGAGCCTTCGTAGCTTTTGTTGAACAGGCTGTACACCCTCTTTGGCTTTAATTTGGTGAATGAACCCTTTAGCAAGACCCAGTTTCTCCCCTGGCACTGGTCCAGCTTTGATCTTGGTAACATCTGCAACTGGAGCTGCAGGTGAGATGACTGCTGGAGAGGAGGATATGTTGGAGAGCACAGTGTTGTTTGTAATACAGAGTCTCAGTGTTTTAAATAGGTCCATTCCCAGTAAAGCTGTGCCAGTTTCCACCACATATAACTTAGCTGGCACTAGTGTGTTTTCATGCTGCACAGCGGCTGATATGCAACCAACTACAGGGACTTCAGCTTTTGTATGCGTCACTAACTTTGAAGGCGGGTTAGTCAGCAGCACATCACTGAAATGTTTTCTGTAGAAATGTTCAGGAATAATAGACACTGCAGAGCCTGTGTCTACCACTAGTGTCACATGGCAGGAAGGTGACTTTGCATTTATGGTCACTGCACATGTAATCTTGTCATTTGTTTGTTCATTTTGTAACATCCTCACTGTATTCATTTCAAGAACAAACACTTCTCCTACCTTAGCTGCAGGTTTCTTGGATTTGCAGACACGGGCAAAATGTCCTGTTTTGTTGCAGTTTCAGCAACTCATTTATGTGCTGGACAGTCTGGAGCATCAGCAAGATGGACTGATGAGCCACATCTAAAACAACTTCGGTTATGTTTCGGTGTTGCTGCAGGATCAGTAGAATTATAACTCCTTGTTTTAGATCTGAATGGTTGCTTTGGCTTTACCTTCACCACTTGTACAGCTGCTTGTGACTCCAACATGAGGCTCTGCGCGTGCCCGATTGCCGCGTCCACTTGGCACGCCATTTTTATTGCTGCACCCAGTGTGAGGTTTGCATCCATCTGCAGTAACGGCTTCTCACATGTTCTTGGTGAGCTGGCATGCTCTATGAGTTGATCCCGTATCATTTCATCTGCATTTCTAGCAAAGTCACACGTTGCAGCCAGCTCGCGCAGCGTGCTCACATACTCAGCAACAATCTCGTACGGTCTCTGCGTTCTTTACCTGAACTTATGTCGTTCCACCACCACGTTTATTGCAGCCACAGCTGAATCACATGTGGTACCTGTAAGTGTATAAAATACACGTTGTCCTTATGTGCCCAGGCAGTGCAGGAGCAGTGCACGTGTGCTCGTGTCGGGACAGTGAATAAGGAAAATAATACAGCAGAACACATGCACTAGGTTTGCTCAGTTCTCTTTACTACGTCACTTTTTCTTCTCCTACTACTAGACAAAGGTTACAACGCCCTCTAGTGTTGAAGTGTAATAACTGAATACAAAACAATTGATTTATGAACGGTAATTATACAAAGAGACCAACTACTAAGTTTCAAAAGTATTAATTGGCCAATTATAAGTCAGAAATTGAGCACATTCATGATAATCTTTGTAATTTTTGGCTAACAAACAAACAAAACAAAACAAAAGAGCAACACTTGGATACAGATAAGAGCTGCCCAAAACACCATTTTGAATTAGGATGAGGAGAGAAGAGGCAGTATCATCCTGCAGGAGGAAGAAATGGTGCAATTTAACACTTTAACTCATGTATATTTATCAACCAGTAGCACACTATAATGTCTATAAACTTTTTTACTTTTTAGATAAACAAGTTAGTGGTTGTGCTTTTACCCTGATGCATGCTGATGCATGGTTGTGCTTTTGTTTTTTGTTTGTTTGGTTTTTTTTTCCTCATATTTTTGTTGTTTTATGGTTTTAAAAAGTACTAGTTCACAGTCACACAATATATATTTAGTCTGTCTGCTCACATCAAAATGTAAACCAAATGTAATTTCCAAATGATTATTCATAACTCGTGTAAAACTATTGCACCTCCTCTAGTCCCTGTGCAGTTTGACAAGAGTTGTTTTATTTTAATAGGTATAAAAATGCAGTTGGCGGGCCACACGTGCAGTGTGTGTGACAGGAGTTTCTCTGTGAAATCCAACCTGACTCGCCACATGCAGCTTCATGCTCTGAAGGAGAGTGTGTGTGAGGTCTGGGGGAAAAGCAACAGCTCAGCAGCCACCTGAAGCAGCACCTGTACGCATGCCTTGGTCTGTACAGGCCAGGAGAGGCCAAGCTTCAGTGTACAGATGCAGCCAAGACTGTGGCAGCGGCCCCCTGCAAAGCAGTCGACTCCAGCTGTCTGGATCCTGAAAAGGCAGAAGCTGCTGCAAAGAAAGCTGGAGGGGAGATGATAGGCCAGCTAGTTGTCACTTTTGGCAAATATGCAGGACAGCCTTTCAAGTGGCTGCTTGAAAACAATATAGGCTGAGTCATATGGCTGCTCGCAGAATATTGTCAGAAGAGGGAGGAGAACAATGTTCTGAAGTGGCAAAAGGAGCAATTACTAGAGTATGCCAGAGAGTTCCCAACTGTCACATTTCATCTTGACAAGCGTTTGGAGATAACTCAGACACTTTGAGAATAGAATACAGGTAGTCCTCGAATTACGAACGGGTTCCGTACCTACAAACCGTTCGTAACTCGATTTTAACGTAAGTCGGAACTCATTATACTGCGCCGCAAACCCGTTCAAAAGTCCGGATTTTTGCTGTAAGTCGAGGAAATACATGTAAAATATATGTTAACGCTGCGCCGCACACCCGCTCTTAAGTCCGAGTTGCTGTAAGTCGAGGGCGCCTTAAGTTGAGGACTACCTGTATTCTGGGCGCAACTCTCCTGCGCCCAGAGTACGGGCGCATTGTACAGGTCATACTTCCGGTCCCAGAACAGATCGTGCAGTGACACTTTTTTTTTTTCATCTTTATTTAAGCAAATGGCAAGTATATAACAAATAAACAAATTATGCAGAAGAACACAGCACTTACATGAACAAACAACCAGGGGTGTTAATTAGACAAATACATGCAAAGATTTACATATAGAGATTGTCCCGAGGGCCTTTTTGTTAGTAGAGTCTGTTAATAATTTAACACATAGTATAATATAACTGACCAGGACTACACGGCTAATTCCTCGTCTGCACAAATATACTCGGCAATAAATGACCCTGCATTCTGAGTAAAATTGTTTGTCGTAGACATTTTTGTGTTGGCTACAACTGATTGTGATGGCCATCTTGAAATGGGCTGCCCCACATGTGAATGAGTCGAAGTACTGATCACGTTCTGAGGGTTTCCGTCATGGTTCAAAATATATTTTACCCAACAAACAGTGATGATGGTTCCTTTTTATTATTATTTAAAGCCAATGTTTTACTCAGTTCGTTTCTCATTTTGAATAGCTGTGGTGGCCATCTTGGAATGAACTGACTCAGACAGGCACAGTTGACACTGAAGATTTAAAGTTTTAAAATAAGGATGGCACCATAACGTGCTCTTCTTTTAATTTCCTGCACAGCCCTTTGATTTAGCTCAGATAGTGCAGTTGAAGATGAAAATGTTGCTTACCATAGAGGTAAGTAAAACTGCTCCAACACTTTGACCTGGATTGACTCCTGGTCTTGATTTGGTCCACACTCCTCCTGGAATCACTCAAGTTCTCTTTGGAAAGCTCGCCATCTAGTGGTCACCTGAGAAGAACAAAAGCAGGCACGAAAACAAGATGAGAAAGTTCAGCAGAACAGAGAGACAGACGTTCAGCATTTCCCTTCTGTACATGTTAACATCTGGTTAGTTTTGTTAGTTTAATCTGGACTGACCAAACCTCTTAGCCACATCTGGCTACTGCTGACGGGAAAGACCCTGAACATTCCTCTTTTTTCATGTTTTCTTACATTAACAGCTTTCTTACTATAATCCTTCTCTTTCACCATTTTCTGATAAATGCTTTCATTTTTCTTCCACACATCAGTTAAGAGCATCACAGTGGCTCAGCTGCTAGAGCTGTCGCTTCTCAGCGAGGAGGTTGCAGGATCAAATCCTGACCGGGACCTCTTAGCATGCAGGGGTTTTCTCTGGTGTTTCAGTTTAATTTACTTCTACAAACCAACGCATGCACATTGGGCTAAATGAATTGGTAGCTAAACTGACCCTACGTGAGAGTGTGAATGTTTGTCTTTATGTGTCCTCGTGATGGACGGGAGACCAGTCCAGGGTGTCCCACCTCTCGCAGAGTTTCTGCTGGACATGTGCTCCGGTGACCCAAGCAACCCAGAAACGAAGTGGTTAAACATAATGAGTGGATCAATCAAGCATAAAATGCTCCTACTTGAAGAACCACGTCATGTTCTGGATGTAAACATTTGAGTTTTCAGATTCTTGCGAGGGAGTGGTGGTGCGGAGGTTAGAGAAAGTGGGCCTGTGATTGGAAGATTACTAGTTCAACTCCTGGTATAGACAACATCAAAATGTGGGTGTGATAGGTGAAGCACCCATACCTGTCTCCACCCTCATTTGTCTCACTCTGGGCCCTTGAGCAAGGCCCTTAACCTCCACCATCTGCTCCCCCGGGTGCCCTAGATCTGCTCCACACAGAGGGCTGTGGTAGCTTGGTGGTCTGTGGTTGTGTCAGGAAGGACATCTGACGTAAAAAGTAGGAGAAGACGGGAGAAGCTGGGACCAGGAGGATCTGAGCAGGAGAGCAAGAGGTAAGTGAACGTCTTTCCAATCATCCAGATGTGCAAAGGTTTCTGGTCGTTCAGGCACTGTCAGGCTGTAGTCCTGTGCTCAGAGGTACAATGTTCGATGAGAAGGTGTTGTGCTCGAGAGCAGGCAAACAATGAGATGAAGGCTGAGTCCAAATACCAGAGTCTTCCAACAGATTTGCAGGAGAAGCAGACCTGAGGTTCCCAGGGAGGACAGACATGAGACGATCACTACAGAGAGACGACAGAAGAGTTGCAGGTCGGTTGTTGATGAGAGCCACCTGAATGTTGCTCTGCTCAGCACAACACCTAGACAGGACCACAGATCCTAACACTGACCAACACAAAGCTATACCTTGAACCAACTCTGTGATTCCCAAAATGTTGTAGTGAAAAACTGAATCAGATGAAGGATGATGCCCCTCTCAGGTTCTGTTCCCAGTCTTTGTTGGATTGGACACTGTTGGATTGAACAGGGGTGGAGGCCTCCATGTCCAACTGTCCTCCTCTTACAATGCTGTTATTGCTAATATCACTCAGCCCTCTGTGAATAGGAAGCAGCCATCAGAGCACTAACGATCGATGGTTAGGCTGATGGTCCTCCATTATCATCAGCTTCCGATGTTATCATCCCATTAAATGAACGTTAATGTCCCTCAACAAAGTCCATGCTCAATAATCCAGATATACAATCCAACAATTTTCAGTCAGGTCATCTGGACAGTGCTGAAACATTTCACCTTTCATCAAGAAGGCTTCGTCAGAAGACAGGTGAAGAATACAATCCATTCAATCAATACTGGATTTTATACCTGGATTACTGAGCATGGACTTTGCTGTTTTGAACCAGTTTGACAGGACTGTCGACGAGGAAGAGGGCTGGCACCGGAGGAGAGGGCGTGCCCCAGAAACCATCTTAGCACCAGCATAACTGTTTTTTTTTTTTTCCCCTCGTTGGAGTCAGTTGTTGGGGGAAGAATCAGTTGTTTCCTTGACTGATGAAGACTTCTGGATGGAAGGTGAAATGTTTCAGCACAAACAATAAAAACTGTCCAGATGACCTGACTGAAAATTGTTGGGTTATTGTCCTTCCTACCTCTAGCAGTTTTAAAGTTACATTGTTATCGATGATAATATGCAGCTTTGCACGCGGGTAAAATAGGAAGTGTTTTTGTTAGCTTTATGTAACCCTTTTCCTAAACCTAACCTTACACCTGACCCAGAGCACTGATCCTAAACTTAACCTTAACCCTTAACCCTTGAGCTTTAACCTAACCCCAAGACCCTTCAGTGTGAACCTAACCACGTGATTCTATTATCAGCGCTAACAACGTACCTTTAAACCTACTAGGATGTACAGGAGGGGCAGTCTGCACGCAACATGTGGCCATTTAATGGCTGATAACATTCGAAGTGGGTGCCTTTATGATGTGAACAGCTTATACTGGATGTCAGCAGCTAACTGGTTGATCCGTTATGAGAAGGTGCTATTTATAAGACTGAGTTTTGTGAAACTCCTCAGACTGATGAAGTCTTTTGGATAAAAAATGAAACATTACAACTAATATTTTTTTATTCATCCAGAGGACCTGACTTAACTTTGTTAGATTTTTCTACCTGGATTATTGAGCATGAATCAGGAGATCTTTGTTTAACTGTTCCTACGTCTTGAGGACACCCCTTTCGGGAACTGTTCAACATGTTTTGGGCCAGATATCGTTGTTTTCTTTCACTTGTCCAGTGACCTTTTTCTATGAGACAGTGTCCACCATGCAGGGTAGATCTAATATGTTCGACCTGTCAAGTCAGGCAGAGCCGGACTCATTAGTTCTGAGTCATTACTTACATTTGTTGAGAGACAGAACAACAGAGTCACAAGAAGTTCCACAAATCATGACTGTAAAATACCATTTTGCAGGACAACTTTTGGACAGTCTTTTCTATTAGGAGCTGTAAGTTTTGGAGCTCAGTACCATCTGATTTTAAGACCATAAGTAACATTAAAACATTCACTTCAAGGCTTGAGAATTGGCTAAAGATGAACCAGAACTGTACTGATTTTTAAATATTGTAGTTGTTTAGACTCAGTCATTTTAAATACATTGTTTTATTATATTTCTTTTTCATCAGTTTATTGTATTTACAGCTGATCTTAACTTTTCGTTTAACCAACTGTTAAAAGTCCTTGGATGGGTGTTGTGAAGTAGCTTTGGCTATATACACTGTGATGCAGGCATTAGATTGTTTTGATCTATGTTTCTTGTATCTGTCCGTATGAAATAAATTATAAATAAATTAGTCCATATTATTTCTTGAGTAGCTGTAAAAAAATATTGAAGCATACTTTTGGCCACGTGTTCATTGTTCTCCTGTTTCTGTCTCAGTTTTCAATCGGCTACTCCTCCCACACCTGTAGAAAGACACATAGAATTCAGAATTTTCATTTAACCTTTATTTATACAGATTAATCACATTGAGCCTTGGAGACTCATTTATAAGTGAGACCTGTTTTAGACAGACAAAAGTAAGGAAAAGAAAAAACACGAGGGGAGGTAAAAAAAAAAAAAAGAATTGTATCTCTCGCACTATGTCCTGGCCTCAGAGTGTGAGAGTTGAAAATAAAAAACCTCACACATAAACAGCAACATGATGACATCATAATACATTAATGCATGAGGAGGCCAACGAGGGCAGTGAGTTGTCCGTGGGCACTGCCAGAGAGTTCCATAGTCCTGATAAGATAGCACAGTGTCTATCAGCCGGCTCAACTCTGACACAGATCCACAGGTGTCCTCAGGAGTGGGGCGATGGGGGGGTGTAATCAAGAAGGTGCGGGGCATAGCAGAGCAGAACTTTCTCGTTCACATAAACAGCCAGGAGAGTTTGAGATAGCTGGCCTAATCAAGGCCGAACGGGGAAGCCAAATTCAGATAACACAATTATTTTAGGTCGGGCCGACTCTGCTTGATTTCATGTCTGCCTTTCAAGTTCTGCTGGTACATCTCAGTGATGATTCCAAACAGCCAAATTTTGTGGTCACACTGCCAGACCGAGCTTGTAGCCTTCTCCAAGGTAGATTCTTTCCTGCCAGTGAGTCCTAGGAGCCGCAAGTGGCCAGCAATTCTCAGAAATCGCATCCAGTTTGCAGCTCAGCTCATACAGCGTATGAGTCTGAGAGCTTACCGCTCGGTAAATTCCTTCATACAAGCCGGGCAGCTTTACTAAGGCCAGAACGGCTGCCGACATTTTGCGCATTTGTCGATAAGCCGACTCCCAAAAGCAGAAATTCTGTGGTCGTAAATCCAATTATGTATGCGTTTTCAACATCCTCAATGGACAATACAGACACCATCTTTCACTGTCCCCAGAAATCCATAGTACAACCAGCTGCAAGTATCCTGTCAGGGCATGAGGGCTAAACTTAGCCCCTGTCTTCTTGTCAAGAAAATTTTATCAATTACGTTGAGACCGGCTGACCAGATACATAATTTACAATTTAAAGGATATGCAGTGGGAGGCGCCAATAGGGTTCACAAGACAAATACTTTTTTTTTTCATTCAATCTTATTCATACAAGCTAGCCTCATTGAGCCACGGGGACTCATTTGCAAAAGGGACCTGTTCCAGACAGAACATATAACGTACAGACAACAATAACAGTGAACAATGACAACAATAAACTACAGTAAAAATGCAGTTAAAACAAGAGTAGTGTACAAAACAATACATCAGGATGCCATTAAACAGGGTGAAATACTAAAAACAATAATTGCTTTGACTTTTCTATTGACACTATCAAGCAAAACAGGAGGGGAAAGTGTCTGTCCTCATCGAGAGCAAGCATCCAAAAAAAAAAAAAAAAAAAATTGTTGTGTTTTATTATTAATTGTATTATAATTAGTATTATTTTTTTGAAGGCTCAATTGCATTTTTAATACAGCTCTTAAGACTTTCACACAGCCTGCAGCCAGAAGATGGAGCCTCGGGTGCAGGAATGTTCTCCTGAAGGCTTCATTCAGTTCTTCTTGCCCAAACTTTTTGTTTTCTGTGTGCATTTGCATAAACAGGCTTTTAAAAATACTTTAGTGTGTGTGTGTGTGTGTGTGTTTTTAATTAGTGTCAGTCACACGTTTGGCACTGGGGATGCAGCTGTGCAGTCGGAGCACATCTGGAGCTTCTTTATCAGTTTGAAACAGACGGCCTTTGTTAGGAGAGTGACTCGTGTCTCAGCCCCTCAGAGGAGCTGATGTGATGTCACTGACGGGCCGCCCGTCCGCAGCAGCTCCAACAGCTGCCTGAGGGCTGGAAACATCTGCAGCGCCTTTTCCAGAGAGCGCAAAGCCATGAAGCAGCTGAGTGGCTCTGCTCAGGGAGTACTGCAGGGAACACCTCCAAGAAGCTCAGCCATGAGCAGCCAGCATCACAAGCTGCTCACAACCTGAGACGTCTCTGTCCAAGACTCAAACATCTGTAGAGGGCAACAAAACTACTGGAAGGAGATGAACGAGATGAAAGATTCCTCTAGAGAGCTTCGGTCTCTGTCTCAGAGACTCCCCAGTTTGTCTTCGGCTCCTACAAAGAGACGGTTTGTCAGGCTGCGAAGGAAGACCAGTGAGGGCTCCCAGTGAGTATGAACGAGCTGGAAACAGACACTCAGCTGGACTCCAACTGAATCAGGACTAAACCCTCTCACAGACAACTAGGAACAAATTATAAAGGGATAGAACTAAATGTAGACAATTTATTTGCTTGTTTGATTTGATTTTATGGATTTCTGTACAAATGAAAAAAAAACATAATTTGTTGTAAAATACCAGCAGTTGTGTGTATTTTTCACTATGGTGACAATGTATGACGGTCCTGTAAAAATAGTGGGGTTTACAACAACAACAGCTGTTTGAGAATTTCAAGACAAAAATTAAGTTGTTTTTAAAAAAAAGCATAAAATAAATTGTTGCTGGATGAATTTGACCTTTTATTTATGACGACATTGTGTTTTTTATAATGATGACACACAAAAACATCCACAAGAATGCATCTATAACCCCAGTCAAAATTGGAATTGCTTAAAAAAATACATAAAAACAAAGTTTGAAAATGCGAAATAGCAGCAAGAAAATGGAAACATTCATTGTTAGTTTTTTATTTAGTTTATGGAGCTCATCTCCAGACACCCTTGGTACTTCATTAGTGACCTCCCAGCTCAGCTTTGACGGCCTCTCATACAAGTCGAGCTCTCCTCTGCATCACCTCCACATCTGGATCAATTTACAGTGTGAACTCGGATCACTGCAACACTACGATTCTTTTTCATTTAGTTGTAGATCTGCTGCGACTGTTGTCTTCTTTCATTATGTTTTCAATCAAACCTGTGTAGAATCGATTGCCTCCTGTTTGGCATAGCTGAAAAGCAGGCCCAAATCATCAGCCTTACACCCTCATGCTTAACTTGGGGTTTATTTGCCAGAACATCCACTTCTGGCAAGACTGAAACAATGTGTTCCCTCTTGTGAATAATCTTTCTATCATTTAAATCTGATGAAGACACAGTGGCATTGTAGTGGACCTCAGATTGGACGTTAACCTTTTCAACATCAGGAGATTCTGAGCTGCCACTGGCCAGCGTGTGGATTCTGGAGCTGCAGTAATCTGTCAACACTGCCTGTCTTCACAGCCAATAACAAACCACTGGTAATAGTTTTGTCCTTTTAATACCTGGACAGTTTCCTATCAGAGGACGACAGCATGGATCACACAGTTCAACACCAGATCAGACAAGCTTCAGCTGCTTTTGGGAAATTACGGCGCCGGGTCTTCCAAAACAAAAATCTCCATCCGTCCACCAAGACTGCTGTCTATCAGGTGTCTGCATTAGCACCCTCCTTCACAGCTGTGAAACCTGGGTCACACAGCTGCCACATCACGTCCTGGAGTGATTTTGTACAGGAGGCCCACAGTGCATTATGGGGCTAACTTGATGGGACCGTGTGCCTCATGCTGAGATTCTTCTAATTGCAGAAGCATCAAAGCCATTGTCACCCAGCACCATCCACTGTATGCTGGATAGACATGCCTCTGCATCGACTGCCCCGAAGAGCGCTGTATGGTCAGTTACATCATGGCCAGCACGTAGCCGGAGGGCAGGAAAAAAGATGTAAAGACCAGCTGAAAACCTTTTGGAGGAAGTGTAACATCAAGCCTGAGGAGCTGGAGGCTGTTGCTGCTGACCGTGACTCTAATGTTGCCTGACAGGTACAAACAGACTGGAGGAGGGCAGGACTGCCAGAACAGTGAGGAAAAGAGAACAGAGACACAGGAGGACCAAGCCCTCTGATGCCAGTACTACCACCACAACAGCAACTTTCACACGCGCCACATGTAGCTCCACAACTGTCTTTTATAGCCATCAAAGAACTCATCGCTGTAGGACATACGTGGGCGTTTCATTCTCAGAATGTGTGACATATGAAAACTGCTTCCTCAACCACCAGGATTCTGTAAAGACATAACTGCAGAGAACCTTTGAACCAAAAGCTGTAAGAAGCTTAGAGTCTTGGTGAGGGGGGAACAACACTTTATTGTTTCAGTCCTGCACAGGGAGAGCTGATGGAGACATTGTGAAGGAGACCAGAGCTGGAGAGAGACACGTATGGAGCTTACTGCAGCCATTTTTCTCTTTGGTCCTTAGGTTTACTGTTTTATTTTTCTCTTTCAGGTCAGCTGTATCCACTGTGTGTACCTGCCGGTCAGCTGAGGGTGAACCCGTCAAACAGCCAGGACAAAATCCCATCCGTCGCCACACCAACCACCTATCAGACTTCTTCCTTCGCACCCCTGCAGCCGGCTCAGGCTCCATGTTTCAAATGGCAGGGCTCCGGTCAGCACGCGCTGCACAAGCCAGGAAGGGAAGCAGTAGGTCACGCTGACTTTATTTTCTGCCTGCACGCTTTGAATAAGACTCACATTCATCATTTATTTATCATTTTGGATAAAATGTAAAATCCAATTAATCTCATTAGGGATATATCAGTGTTTGAACACCTTTACAGTCTTTGTCAGGAAGATGAACAGGGAGAGTTTAAGTAGGCGGCCAAGAATGGAGATGTTTTGTGACTAAATTTAAAATATATTTCACCTGCTTTTAGGGTTTTTCATTAAACGGAATGCATATCATCCGCCGTCTTTCATGACAGAGTTTTAAACTAAAGTCATCTTATGTTGAGAAAATAACATTACACGCAAGCTCACACTCAGAGTACAATGACTTTCAGCAACTACCATCTCAGAGTTTAGTCTAACATCTGGTAAACTGAGTTATATCTGTTTTTGTGTTTTCTAATTCTGATTAGCTGTGGTGGCCATTTTAAATCAGAGTGACTCCAAAACTTAATCAGCTGTAGGTGTATGATGAAATATTTTATTGGGAAAAAGTTTTTAATGTTCATGAGAAATTTTGCCAACAGGCAGAGTTTAATCCAACAGGATTAATCCATTCGACCTTTATATATACAGGTTAGTCTCATTGAGCCTCGAGGACTCATTTACAAGAGAGACTTGATTTTAACAAAGATGAGGTGCACACAACAATAGACAATCATTTAAAAGCATTCTTCTTCTTCTTCTTCTTTCGGCTTTTCCCTCTTCAGGGGTCACCACAGCGAGTCATCCTCCTCCATCTCACTCTGTCCTCTGCATCCT
>JAVCKU010000052.1:4359367-4371696 GCA_032273985.1 Hypsolebias coamazonicus | reverse complement strand
TGTAATGTGTTAGCTAACTGTTTGTAAATAAAGTTCTGTGTGTGTTTATGGAACAGTTTGTACGCGTGTTCAGTCCCGTGTCGATAAATGGGTGTGCAGCGCAGCGTTAGCATACGTTTACATGTATTTTTGCGGTTTACGGTCAAAATCCAGACTAACGATTGCCACGTGCGATCAATTCCGGTTTACGTTCAAATCGGGTTACGTTCGGCCCATAGGAACAGAACTCGATCGTAAACCGAGGACCGCCTGTATTATCAAGGTTAATTTACCACACAAGGTGCCACCCTCCCTAATAAAAGCCAATTGTTTTCATTTTTTCAATATCAGAAAATGTGTCGCAATTCAGTGCTTTAAAAAAAAAATCATTTGAAACATGACCAGGGGACAAAATTTCATTTACCGGTACTTCTTTTAGGAAAATATTCCAATGAATAGACCAAAAAAAACCTCATTATGTGTGTTGGTGTATCAGTGTCCCTAAGCTCTCAAATTATTTTGTATTACACTTGCAATTTAAAAACCCTCCAAAAATGTGATTAAAAGATGCACATTGTTGCAGTTTAGCGCCCCCAGTAGTCAAACAGAACAGGTGAACAATTTTACAGAGCCAAAGAAAAATGTTCCAGCTTTTGCAGGAATGGTCTGAAGAAGAGGCCTGCTGTGTTTTTTTTTTTTTTTGTAAAGATTAATTTATTTAGCCTTTTCCAAACTTAGATTTTTAAAAAATAGTACAAAAGTTTCTTACACAGAACGTCTGGGTCGTCCTGAAAACCCTGACACAAAAATTCACTTTTAAAATGAAATGAAATTAACGCTGAATTAGTTAATTGTGTTTTTAGTAACCTCTCCATATTTTCTTGTTGTTGCCTTTCATCTATCTACCTTCTTTCTTCTGATTTCTTTCCTCGCTCCCAGAAGCGGCGCTGAAAGTGGGTCTGAGTCGGTGGGGCGTCTAGGTGAGATGTCCAAGGCCCAGGCTCTGGCCAGCCTGCTGTCCTGCCCTCTGCTGGAGGACTTGAGCCAGTGGAGCCAATGGGAGCTCATCTTTAAGCCCCTTCATGGCTCCCTGAAAGATTTCATTGAAAGAAATGCAGGTAAACACACAGTGCTCTAATCTTCTACCTCAGTGGAGGATGTGAAGCGTACACAGAGAAAATATTTAGTATTTAAAAAATCTGGATACGTTTTTGCAGCTTTACCAGCTTCATGAAACATTTGTAATCCAGAGGATTAAAGAATCGCAGCTGAAATGTGAAAAGATACAAAGGATAAGGGCCGTGATTCAACAGTTTAACTGGGTTGGTGGAACGAGGCAGATGTTTGGCAACGCCTCACACACCTGCATGCTGTTTCCCGTTAATAATGAACAGGATTAGTTGTTTAAGTGTGACCCATCACATCGATCCAAGGATGAAGTCACAGAGTGTCTGTAGAGGTGGGTTTAAAAATTCATCAACATTTATTTATATACTGTAGCTCCAAGTCACAACAGAAGTCATCTCACACTGAACAGAAACATTCATATATAAAAATTCAATTATTAACATTATTTATCTAAGCTAGGGTACATAGTATGGGTCCATTGAATGAAATGTCTGAATGTTTTGAAGCACCAGTAATGATGATATTGAGGAAAAAAGCCTCAAATTGTTCCTACTTTTCCTTTTTTAGCTGGTAAATCCTGACATTAAATATGGTTTCCTCTTTCAAATGATGTTAAGAAATCCTCATTAGAATAAAATAATATTCTAATAAAATAGTATTCAGACTGATTTTTCAGGGACCATCTCTGGAGCTGCTCACATCACGTTGATCTAGATATAGCAGCACTTTGGTTGGCCTTGTTTCTGTTTTAAGTGCTTTATAAATAAAGTGGTATGTATCTTAAAATATAGCTTAAGAAGGCAAAAACGTGAAAATGTGCTTCATTCATTCTGACCTTGCTTAATGTGTCAAATATTTAGGATTGCTTTGGAGTTGAGGTTAAAAAATAAAAAAATGTACAGCAGCTCTTAAAGGGAGGATTATAAGATTAAGATGATCTAAAACTGAAATTTAACTTGCTGTTTATTCAAACTTTGGTTTTAGATTTTGTAAATGTTATTCAGGCGAGGAAGTTAGGATAATTTGCACACATCAAGAAATTATTTTTATTAGCAAGTTAAAGAAACTTTTGTCCATCAACAGCTTTACAGTCTGAACTCTGCAAGTGTTGAATTTCTTTGTTCTGCTCCACATCATTTAGTATTTTTTCTGCTTTGGTCCCCACGTTCTCATCAATTGGTGCGTGCAAACAAGCCAGTGAAAATGATTTAATCTGCTGACATGTAATATTACTGATACAATTATGATGTTTGTGTCATTAAGCATTCAGTGCTGTAGCTCCATATATTTCTTGAATAATCCAGGATCTCAACAAAAAGTAAATAAAAATATTTAATTAAAATCATGAGCCAAGCTCTTAAAAATATGACCAATTTCTGTATTTGCTTAAAAACACCAACTAGGCTATGTTTTATGTAATCCATATCTAAACACTGCTATTTATGCACCCTGACTTATAGAGATGCACCGATCCGATATTAGTATCGGTACGATATTGAAATAATTTTACATCGGGTATCATTGACAATGTGATTGATCCATAAGGACAGGAGCTGATGGCTGTTTATTTTAAATATCTGCCAACCAAAGCTAGTGAAGCTGTTGTTATTTCCTCTTTTTTCAGCTCCTTTATTATTTATTTTAAATTATATTTAGAATTCCTGAACCATTTGGAAGATTTGTTGATGTTTATGTTTTCATGTTTGACCAAAGTTGTCAACTATTGTTTTTGTCAGTTTCAGTATCTTTATTATTATTTATTTTACATTGGATGTTTTACTCATAATTGCACTGACTGAACAAATTAAAGTTTTGACCAAGCTTGCGTGTACTGGTGCATTTTTCAATAAATTTGTAATTCACTACATTTATGTCTACGTTTTAAAAAAACAACAACACTTTTTTAAAGTTAATTCAGCAATGTTTTTCTGTATCAGATCGTTATCGGATTGGTATATACTGATACCGATTGACCCCCAAGTATCGTATCGGAAGTGGAAAAAAGTGGATCGGTGCAGTTTTTATGAGTTTGTCCAGTCCTGCAGGAGAACTATTATCAGAACTGAGATAGAAACAGAAGAAGAGCAGCTGAATAGAAATAAATGCACTTCACTGCTGATGCAGAGGCAGCCGTAACACGTTTGATCAGAAACGTAGCTCAAAAACTGAATCAGACCGTTTACATTATTATATTTAATGCAGTACATTTTGTTTTCAACAAAGCAAATACAGGCCTGGCAGCACTGGAGGAAACACCTGGTCGGCTGCTTCGGATCACCACCGACACCGGAGACAAACACTTCAGCCAAGCGGCCTTGGCGCTCGACCCCATCGGCACCGCCGGCCATCTTGTGTCCATGGTGGTAGCAGATGGGATAGACAATGCCCCCACAGCCCTGCTGGCCAATCACATGCAGACCTCTCTGGCAGCAGCTGTTGCTAAAGAAGGTATATATGTTTATTAAAATGAGGCAGTCATTGTTTCTGCTGCAGCCTGACTGTGTCATCACCTGAACATGTTCTCAGATCTGAGCCAGGCAGAAGAGGACGTGATGTGCTACAGCAGAGTGGCTGACTTCCTGCTGAGCTGTTTGAGACAGATCCCCATGAGGAGCTGCCAGGCTCTCCTGCAGCAGGTCAGATGATCGACATGTGTTAAATCTTGTTTACATGGAACACACAGTGAGAATAAAAGTGGCTGGTGCTTTTCTGTTTCTCTAAAGCTCAACAGGAAGTGGTCAATCTGTGAGTTTCTGCTGTAACTGTGAGGAAGTGCTCATGTTCATGCGTCGTTGTGACTTCCAGGTGTTCTTGGAGCCGTTCTCTCGCGTCCTGGGCCAGGCCAAGTCCAAACAGGTCCTGATCAGTGTGGCCCAGTCCGACTCCAAACACCTGAACTGCCTGCACCAGCTGGGCATCCTGCTGGGCATCACAGACTGGGTCAAAGACTACCAGAAGAAGCTGATCCTAACTCAAAGCCTAAAGCACAACACTTACAGTGCTCGAGTGGATCAGGCTCAGGTACAGAAGACTTCAACACAGAAACATTCATCTTAGTCCACAAACTGAGCAAAGGACTCTAAAGTAAACTATAAATGAACATGTAAAGAAATGTATGTGTTGATTTCAGCCTCGTTTGGATTCTGAATGCAGCAGTCTGTCTGCTGAAGAAGACCCTGATGATGAGGACGCTGTGGACAGCAGCTCTGTGTCCTCTCAGCTCGACCACAACATCCAGCAAGGTTGCTGAAATCTAAACCTTTCTCAACTTACTGCTTTCCTGTCTGACTTACCAAACATGTTTTTTTCTAGTCAATGGAGACCAAGCTGTGAAGTTTGATGAAGAGGAGGATGAGGAGCAGCTGTATGAGCTGGCTTCAGCTGCTAGTGGAGAGTCCTTGTACTTCAGCAGTGACTCTGAAGGAGATCAGCCTGAGGAGCAGGACGCTTCCAGCTGCCAGTCAGAGTTTCATTATCAAAGAGACGTCATCGAGAACATCAGGTGAGTCATGAAGCCGATGCTTTCCTTCAGTCCCTGACACTGGTCCAGTTTGCTCTTACGTTTTACTTTTTACATCAAATCTGAAGGATTTATTCGCTTGTTGACAGATAGCATACATAAATCTATGAGGAAATATTTGTTCCAAGAAGAAACAGACTTTCATAACTTTGACAGTTCTGCCCAAGTAAAGAATGAAAAGAAAACACTTTGTCCTACTAGACAACAACCAAATGTAGTTTAAAAGTCAGGAACTAAGGAGGAGGAACTGCTAGATAGTGCAGGCTGTTGCTCTCTTCCAGGCAGGTAGATGAGCGGTAACGTTGAGAGGAGGGCAGACGATTCAGTGTAGGTCAGGTCCAGTGGAGTGTTGAGGCAGTGGTTATATGGCAGCAGAGCAGCTGAAGGAGATCCACGCAGAAGTACAGGAACTCACAGGAATCAAAGTTTCACAGAAGGCGACAAAGAACCTAGGGCTGGAGGCTTAGGAAGCAGCTATACGAACGCGAGGAAAACACAAGTATATTTAAATTTCATTTATTTATTTAAATTAGGACCATCTATATTAATCAACATGTCAGCAGTAAACATCAATGTAAATGTGCTGGAGTTAGCACAACAGCTCATTTTCATCCATCGTCCTAAGGCAGGTAAGAACAAGAAACATCCCACTAAACCAAGAGAAGAGAATACAAACATCACCTATAAAACACATAACACAACATGAAATTACAATAAAGATATGATGCCATAAGACATAGACAAAGTAATCTACACATGAGTGCACTCTGGTTAGTTTTCAGACAAAGTTTCAAAGTGTTTTTAAAGCTGGAGAAGGTGCCACAGTTCCTGATAGAAAGTGGCAGTGTGTTCCACGACTGCGTGCCTCTGATGGACACCACCATTTGGCCACATTTAGTAGGCCTGTCTCAATAAACAATATATCGATTACTGGTAATCGCATGATGAAAATTATCGACCTAATTTTCATTTATCAGCTTTATCGTTTCTTCGTGTCTCTCTTTTTCTACTGAAGACACTGGCTGACAAAAAGCTCAACTCCAGTACTCTTCATTGACTCCTCCCTTTCTCTTGTCTCTTTAAAATCCGTTTTAACCATCCAAAGTTGTGTTTTTGGATTGTTAAAAGTAGCTAAGCAGAGAAGCTAATCTACGAGCCAAGCTAACAGACCGACCTCGGGAAAAAAAACTTTGTCTTGTCGAAGCTCCAAAATTCACAGTTGAAACCTGTGCCTTTGTCTAAAAAGTTGCTTTTCTCTGCAAAAAGAAGCTGAAAACTTGTTTACTGATTTTTTATTAAAAGCTTTGTGTGAAAAATGCTATGCTAAAGATCTTGATGCATGCTCAATGCTATGCTATGTTATAGCTAGCTGCATTAACTATGCTAAAGAGCTCAAACCACACCGAGTGTCTGCCATTTTGAGAACCAAAAAACAGGAACGAGAAACGGTCCATGTCACATCAAAGAGCCTCCCTCTCATTTTCTTAAACAGACACGCTGCTTGCTCCCTCACTATCCATCCTTCAGTTCAACTGTCTTATACTGCCATCCAGTGGTCAAAGAAAGGCACTACACACAAAATTAACCAACATTTCTTCTTAAATTTGACAATTCCCAATTATTGTCAAATTTCAAACAGTATTGTCGTTTATCGCAATAATTTCTAAGACAATTAATCGCCCAGCAAAATTTGTTATCGTGACAGATCTAAAATTTAGTCCTGTGCCGCTGTACATAACAATCTCCTCTGGTCAGTGCTCTTTTGTTCATTGTATTACGTGTTTGTTGTTGTTTTTTTAAACTTGTAAAATACATTAAAGGAGAACGAGCAAGTCCATTTAAAACTTTAAAAATCAGGCAAGCATCCATAAACATCTGATAGCTGTCAAAATCCAGAATGTTGTACAGTACTTAATTATTATGTTACAATAATGATAGTATAAAGGCTTTTGTCAAAAAAATGTCAGTGTTTTGTTTATAAGAGACTTTAGGGGCTTCAAAATGATTTCTGAAGTGTGAGCCCATGTAGTATAACAATAGGCTACATGGCTGAAGATCATAGCACACATGTAAGCCTTACAAATACCAGTGGATAAGTAATGCTGCAGTGGGGAAGGGAGCTCTTCTGCAGCAGCCTCTTATAGTCCTGGAGCTCGTTAGTGGGATGACTCTCACCTGCCGCTTGTTGGTGCCGCCCTGGACTCAGGAACCTGCAGGAAGAGCTAGAATCCTACATCACTCATCATTTGTCTTTCTGATGATGAGGAGGTAAATACTTAGATTAAAATCATGTGCTGCTCTTTACCGCCATCCTCCTGAAGCTGGGCCTCTCCTGCTGCTTTAACCTTTTATCATCCTTTAAATTTATGACCGTTCTTGTTCCTCAGGGCAGAAATCAAGCAACTTATTAAACTGCTTGAACATAGTATTTGTAACATTTTCAAAAAAACAAAACTATTCAGTCTTGTAGAGCTATCTCAGCCTGAAATTAAAAGTTAAAAATTAAATGACTATATTTTTTTTATTTGTGCTCTTTAAAGGGTCTTATGTTAGAAAAAAATATATGACTAAAATTGTTTATTTGACAATTCTTTTGAAAATTCCAGTCTGGAATGAAGACCTCCAGTCCAGACCAGTGGACCCTTCAGAATCGGTAGCTGAAAATGAGGTCTTGTTTTCACTCAAAACTTAAGCCCCCAGTATAGCTCTGCGTACAGCCGTACGCTGCTCTACGCCGTCCATACGCAGAGGCAGATGCGTACCCCCACAGGACATGTACGTGCAAAGCTCAAATTTTACAACCGCATACGCAAGCGCGGTGTCACACGATAAACTTCCCGGCACCAGACTGTTTTATATGCCACACCAATGTATTCAATTCCCTCTTCTTCATCATCCCTGATCTGGAATTTTCTTTTGTTTTTTTGCCAAAAGTCAACTGATCGCTTCCTCCGTTGACTCCATGACTGAAATGATGAGACATGAATGAATTTGGCACGAGCGAATTAAAGTCAGGTCCAGCTTGGCTGTGGGAGGTTCTGGAGATTTCCTGGTGTGCTGGTCTGATGTGTGGTCTCTTACAAAATGTTTAGACGCATGTCTCAAACATGACTCCTGAACATCTCCAAACATCAAGCCCTAAATGTTCCTCTGGTCTGTGACTCTTCCTGTTTGTGCTCTACAGAAAGAGTGAGTTTGGCATCGGGGTGGAGCTGAACGCAGAAGGTCAGAAGCTGATGCAGGTCCACCAGGAGCGGCTGGGCCGCAGCTTGGACCGCCTCTCCACTGAGCTGTACAGCAAAGACACACACTTCGTCCTGGAGCTCATTCAGGTGGCTGCTCACACGTCCACGCTGCCGCAAGTTTGACCTCTACTGAAAAATCCAGAAAGTCCTTGTTCTGCTTGTTTCCAGAACGCTGACGATAACAGCTATCAGTTGGAGGACGGCGTCGTTCCAGCGCTGGCTTTTGTCATGGAGAAGGACTGCATCACCGTCCTCAACAATGAGACCGGCTTCCAGGAGAAGAACATCAAGGCCATCTGTGATGTGGGCTGCAGCACGAAGGGCAAACATAAATATGGATACATCGGTAACTATGAGCCTCAGCCTGTTCTTCCTCTGTCTAAGAAGACGCGTGACTGCCGTTAATATCAGTAACACAGCTGTGCATAGAGAAACGCTTCCTGTGAACCTGGTGAACGTCAGACTTTAACATCGTGGTGGTTCTGTTCACACAGGACAGAAAGGGATCGGCTTCAAGTCTGTGTTCAAGATCACAGATTGTCCTGAGATCCACTCCAATGGATTTCACTTGTGCTTCGACAGGACTTGTGGTCCTATGGGGTACATTCTTCCCCACTGGACCGAAGACCAGAGGCCTCTGGACTCACAGCCGAAGGAGATAAAGCAGCACAGGTTGGCCTGCTGAGAAAAATACTCGCTTCACTCGCAGCCTTGAATAAAACGTTTTTCTGCACTTTTAACTCATTCTGCAGTTTTTTTGCTCTTTCAAAACCTTCAGCTCATGTAAAACAATTCGGCTGTGACTTTTAGTACTCGTGCCGTTCTTGTTTTTTTTTTTTTTTTTAGTTTTTTCGGCCATGTTTGTGTCATTAAAGATGAATGGAGATGTCGTCACATCCTTACCATAACCTTTAACTCCTCGTTGCAGCTTTTGTTCTATTCACCTTCTTTCAGCTGCTTTTAGCTTCTTTCTGCAAATTGCAGCTTTTTCATTTACTTTTTAGGTATTTTTCTTCTAACTGTCGACTTTTTCTGCTATTTTTTGCCTTTTTCACCTAATAATTCAAACTTTTTATGCTGCTTATTTTAATTTAGTTTTTTTTTTGCTAGCATTTGCCATTTTCTGCTCATTTCAGTTTCCTTTTTGTTAATTCAGATGTTTTTAATCTATTTTAGTCTTTTCTCTTCATGTCAGCAATGAAGAGAAAAGGCCGCTTTTTCAGCAAACGTCAGCTGTTCTAATCCAACACGCAGTTTCAGCTTCTTCAGCAGAAATCATTCAGCAATCAGCATCCTCATTGCTTTTTCACAGCAAATTCAATATCTCTAGTTTTTGTTGCACTGTCTGTTCTTTTTTTAACATTTCAGTACACATGTAAATATTAGCTTCCATTTGTTTGTTGTTTTTATCAGCTGGACCACTAAAATCTGCCTCCCTCTGCGCTCTGAAAGCCATCAGACCAGAAACCTTTTCCATGACGTGCACCCCTCGCTGCTGCTGTTCCTGCACCGCCTTCGCTCCATCACCATCTACCATCAGGTCCGTCCCTGTTTGCCAATCTGCGTGTCTGTGTCTGCGCTGGGTTAAAATGTAAACTCGCCCCTTGTCGTCTGTGCGCGCAGAGCGAGAAGCGTCTTGTGACGATGACTCGTAAAGACCTGAGTGACGACGTGCTGGAGGTGGAGCACACAGAGGGCGTTGAGCGCTGGCTGGTGGTCAGAACCACTCTGCAGCCCAAGAAGGTGCTGCACACAGCTAATTCATGCTTTAACCATTCACATTTCACCAACTGTTCAATGATACTTTCCTAATGTATCAGTGAGTAAATACCAGTCATTAACAAAAAACATTTTATAATTTAGCTGTAGTTTCTCTTCTTTCAGGAAATCCTAGACACGCCATGTAGAAACCCAAACAGCCGCTTCACATAAAAAACATGAAATGAAAGGTTACAGCTAATTACAATGTACATATACAATCAATACAGTATATAATGTTTTATACATAATTACAAAAAGAAATATTTCTACCAATTAAAAATTCTACACAAGAACATTTTTTTGATGGAGAGTCACCATCTGAGCTCTTAGTCTTGGTGGTCTCTGAGTGGCCAGCTGAGTCAAACACTTAGCTGTAACGGCAGGATGGGATCACAGCGATAACAGATGATCTGAGCGACCACAGGCCTGCTGTATTTAGTAGAAGATGAATTGAGGACTTCCACTCCATGCCTCTTTTAGCTCTGCACTGAAACCTCACGTTGTTGCAGAGCGTGGCTGCTTTGAGCTTTCTAGAGCAGCTTGTCTTTACAGCCACGTTGTTTAATCGTTTAGAGAAAGGGTCTGTTGTGTTTGTCTGTCCAGACTATGATCTGTTCATCCGGCAGTATTTAAAATAATTTATTTAAAATAAAAATTCCAGGCTGATCGTGCAACCCATCCATCAATCAGCCATTTGTGTGTCATGTCCAATCTCATTTTGAAAAACCACGATAGAGCAAGTCCACGATAAACGAACCACAAAGTAGGGAGGGACGACAGTACCTTCAATTATTAATACATTTCTGGATACCAACACATCCCTTACTCTTGTGTTCGAGTCCTGTTTTAATCAGAACTCGTCACACGTTTCTCTTTCAGATCAAAGAAGACGTGGAGTCAACAGAACTTGCTCTGGCTTTCCAGCTTGGCAGTGACATCACAGAAGATGACGTCATCTGCCAGCCTCAAAAGCAGCCAGTGTTTGCCTACCTGCCCCTTCGAAGTTTCGGTTTCCGTTTCATCGTCCAAGGTCAGAATCAAACGACCAGAAACAGGTTGTTTTTGTTGCTGCAGAAATTAATCAATGTCCCTTTTTATCCCCAGCTGATTTTGACATCCCTTCCTCTCGGGAAGATGTGGACAGGGACAGCTCCTGGAACCAATGGCTTCGATCAGAAATATCACAACTCTTCCTCCGGGCCATGGATGTGTTCATTGTAAGAAAGCGCTGGTGACAGTCTGGTGTGCAGTGTTTCCCATAGCTTACATGCCGTGGCAGGGCGCTCACCTCTTCTATGAATTTTGTCAACGTGGGGGGGACGGCCCAGCATGAGCAAAACGAAGCACTACCTCTGTAGCTTTTTAGCTAGCATGTCAGTACGTATTGCTCTCTGCTAGCTTAGTGCTACATCAGTGCCATGAGTTGTCGTGGGGGCAGTTCGGGGTGCTCTCCTTGTATAATGGTAGGGGAAACACTGGGTGAGGAACAAGTTTATCTACAGGATAGGCAAAGTGTCATGAGCTGTAACCCGTTAACCAGACTGTCTGCAGTCCTTTTGTGTTGAACCCTGTGTTCTGTTTCAGGCTCATCCAGAGTTCAGGGGTTTAAAGGGTCTCTGTCAGTTCCTGCAGTTCATCCCCCTGCCTGATGAAGTGTTGGACTTCTTTAAGCCTGTTGCTGGGCAGATTATTCAGCTGCTCAAAGGCAAGGCCTTCCTGCCGACACTCAGCTCAGGTATACTTCCAGCTGCAGACCGTGAAGCTGAAAACGTTATAAACAAGAACGTAACCCCCACAGTAATTTTGTTTTTGCAGATGGTAAAGTTGTGTACAAGCTGCCGTCTCAGGTGGCGGTCTGTCAGGACGCTGTGATCCGTGACGTGATTAATGGTGACGAGCTGGAAAAGCATCTGTCTCTGTCTTATCTCCATCCGGATCTAAGCCCCCCGCCACCCACCTCCCTGCTCACGCAGCTGGGAGTCCGATACATCCGGGGATCAGATGTTACCGCGGTAACTACAGCCATGGCAAAGGAGATGATGAGCGCCAAGAAAATCCACTCAGGTGTGTGCAGAGGGTTCAAGATGTCGCCATAAAAACACTCTGGCAGGTCATTTATTTCATCTGTCTTCCTTTCAGAGGGAGGTCTTCGTCAGCTGGCCAGGCTGCTGGTTTGTAACTTTCGAGCTATTGAACATGGCTACGGAGAGGCAGATTCCATCCTGCAAAACCTCAAAGATCTACCCATAATCCCTCTGGCTGACAGTCATGTGGTGGCACTAAGTAAGGAGGGTGTGTTCTTTCCTATGGAAAAAACCAAGACAAAGAAGAAGAAAGCCAAAGCTCAGACAGGTAACAAATGAATGATGTTGAAACTCCTAAATGAAAGGCTTCAAGCCTGGAGAAGTACAAAGGGTCTCCTTAATCCTGAGTGATGACCCCCGCGACTCATGACCCCACTACTCATGACCCCACTACTCATGACCCCGATACTCATGACCCCACTACTCACGACCCCACTACTCATGACCCCACTACTAACGACCCCACTACTCATGACCCCACTACTCATGACCCAATTACTAATGACCCCACTACTCATGGCCCCACTACTCATGACCCCACTACTCATGACCCCATTACTACATTACTAACGACCCCACTACTCATGACCCCAATACTAATGACCCCACAAC
>JAVCKU010000052.1:4317452-4328425 GCA_032273985.1 Hypsolebias coamazonicus | reverse complement strand
TGACGTCACTGGGGCGGCGCCGTAAGTCCGAGTTGCCGTAAGTCGATGGCGCCGTAAGTCGGGGACAACCTGTATATACATACATACACACATACATGAATGTAGTACTCCTACCGCCTTGTGTTTTTATAAATTTGTGTATTCTGCTTCTTTTTTGATTATTTCATGTCTTTTTTTTCTGTATACGTAATTAAAACATTCTACTGGATGCCTCAAATTTTCCCCTGGGATCGATCAATCAATTAACCAATCAATCAGTCCGTCCGTCTAGCTATCTGTGCCAGACCCTGATCCAGTGTGCCCAGATGGTTTTTCTTTTTTTTTTCTTTTTTTTTTGTTTGTTTTTGGACTCTGTTGTCTGGTCTCTCCATTATGAACTCCTCCTTGCTACTAATGGACTTATTTTGTTGTTGGGACGCCGGGAGTCATCCCTTGAGTGGGTGGGGGTGGGGGTTACTGTCATGTTCTTTGGATTTTGTGTTTAGTTTTAGAAGTTTTGTTATCCTGTTGTTTTGATTACAGGTAGTTATTTTTCTGGTTTATTGTTTCCTTTGTTTTTGCTCAGTCATTCTTGCCTTCAGTAACATTCACACTGTCCTGCTTATTTGCCCCAGCTGTATTCACCCCTCATATCTATACAAAGCTGAATATTTTAATAAATAAATGGCTAGAATAACACAAAGTATGCAGAAGTAGTTAAATTGAAAAAGTGTACAGAAAAACAAGAAAATGACTATTGCTGACTCAGCATTCCCACAATCACACCAGAATAACAGTAGGGAGACATACGCTTTAGCAATTTTTAGTAAAAAGTTGTTGCTTAAATAAGTTACAGTCCATCTTTAGTCCCAAATGCAACATGTTTGAATTTGTATCTTCTCTTGTTTTTGTGTAGTGACACCAGTTGCTAACCACCTCATTGGTCTCGTCTGAGAATTCGTTTTCTGGATCCCCCACTACCAGTCCATCCTTGAAGCACTCCCCAGCATGAGCTCCTCTCAAGCTAACATGGACATCCTGGATGAGCTGCAGCTGATCGCTGCTCAAAACCTGGAGAAGCTGGAGGTTAACAAGTACTACGAGGTGATTAGAGAGCTGGGCAAAGGGACCTATGGCAAGGTGGATCTGGTCATCCACAAGATCCGAGGTGAGCCGAGCCCCAAAGGCATGCTGCTTTATTATGAAAGGACCAGAAAAACATACAAAACTTTTTTTTTTTCTCAAAAGGTACAAAAATGGCTCTGAAGTTCCTAAAGAAAAAGACAACCAAGCTGAAGTCTTTTCTACGGGAGTACAGCATTTCTCTGTACTTGTCCCCCTGCCCCTTCATCATCAACATGTTCGGCATTGCCTTCGAGACAGACGACTACTACGTCTTTGCGCAGGAGTACGCTCTGGGAGGAGACCTCTTCGATATCATCCCTCCACAGGTACCAACCTAGATTCAGATTATTGAGGCTCTTGTCGTGCAGCTGTCTCCAACAGACTGCCACATTGCTTTTTACTCAGACTGAAGTAGCTTAGAAACAGAAGCAATTGTTTTACAGGTACAGCTCCTAAATGAGCTAAGTCTTCAAACTTGGAGGATAGAATGAGTTAACATTCGTCTCCTTGACTCTCCTGAGGAAGTAACGCTAGCTGTTACACAGAGGAGTGTCTAAGAGTGACGTTGCAGTTTAGTATCAGATTGTTTATCTACATATACCTCTGTGTTTATTTACACTAATGATAAGCCACCTTAGTACACGTTCCTGTGTATTACTTGCATTAAAGACTTGTTCAAGTTCAAGTAGGTTTATTGTTATTCTCACGACATGCGGTACATGAGGTAGGACAAAATTATGTATATGTTATGATGTTATGTACACATGTTAAGCACGGAGGTGGAAAAATCATGGTTTGGGCTTTGAGCAAAGGTATGGAAACATTTTGATTAAAGGATAGAAGAATACATCTATTTAACACCAGTCTTGGAAAAACCTGAAAATGAAATACACTAGAATATAAATCCTAAAGCACCAATAGTTAACATTGAGTTAATGTTTTTTTTTTGCAGTTGACTCCTTAGCAGGTTTGCAGTTGACAAGTGCGACTCCACTCAGCTTTGGTCTTTTCGGGTCTTCTCAGGTGTAGGTGATTTGCGACTGTAACTTGGTTCCTCGCTCTGTGGGTGGGATCTTCTATGCAGAGTGGGCAGTATCGTAACAAGTCATTGTGCTCGAGCCACGTTTGTCAGTTTGTGTGTGTCACGTGTACTTGATACCAGGCCACCTTAGGCCAAAGGTCGATGATCGATGTAGTCGTGTCGTCAGACTTACGACCATATGTCTTGGACACTTGGGTGAAGAGAGGGTTAGAGCTGTCAACTGATCACTACCTAGTAGTGAGTTTGATCCAACAGTGGGGGAGGCTGCCAGACAGACTTGGTATACCCAAATGTATAGTAAGGATGAACTGGGAACGTCTGGTGTAGCTTCCTGTCTGTGTGATCTTCAACTCACACCTCTGGGTGAGTTTTTCCACATCTCGGGGCAAGCTCGGGGACATGGAAAGAATGGGCCATGTTCAGGGACTTTATTGCAGAGGCAGTGTCCAGGAGCTGTGGCCTAAAGGTCATTGGTGCCTGTCATGGTGGCAACCAAAGGACCCACTGGTGGACACCAGTGGTGATAGAAACCATCAGGCTGAAGAAGGAAGCTTTCAGAACTTGGCTGTCCCAGAGGGCTCCTGAAGTAGCTGACAGGTACAGGGTGGCCAGAAGGATGGGAGCTTCAGTGGTTGAAGATGCACAGATTCGGCCATGGGAGGGATTTGCAAGAATTCTAACCAGCACCCACCATGTCCACCTTTCAAGAGGCAGAGTCTGAGGACTTGGGGAAAGATTAGTCCATTACCATGATAGAGATCACTCAGGTAGTCCAAAAGCTCCTCAGTGGCAGGACGCCAGGGGTGTATGAGATTTGCCCAGAGATTCTGAAGACTCTGGATGTTGTAGGGCTGTCATGGTTGACATATCTCTTCAATATCACATGAAGAACAATGCCTGTGGAGTTGCAGAATGGGATGGTGGTTCCCATTTTTAAAACGGGGGATTGGAGAGTGTTATCCACTTATCAAGGGATCACACTTCTCGCACTCCCTGGGACAGTTTATTCCAAGGTGTTGGAAGAGAGACTCCAACTGATTGTCAAACCTTGGATTCAGGAGGAGCAGTGTGGCTTTTATCCTGGTCCTGGAACAGTGGACCGGATTTTCACCCTTGTGGAGTTGCTAAGGGGGTAATGGGAGTTTGCTTCTCCAGTCTACATGAGCTTTGTGGACCTGGAGGAGGATTATCATCATGTTCCTCAAGGTATTTTATTTTTTATTTTGGGGGGGGGGGGGGGGGTCTGTTTTCATCTTCAGGCCAAGACCTTCAGCATGCAATGCGGGGGTTTGCAACTGAGTGTGCAAGTGTGAAGCAGCTGTAATAAGAGTTAGCTCCTCAAAGTCTGAGGTCATGGTTCTTGACTGGAAATGGGTGAAATGTGCAGCTCAGGACATGTCTCCGTCCGTCAATCAATCTATCCCCTCCCGGACAAAAATCACGGACGAGATGAGCGCCCCACCATGGCCAGTTATCTAGGGGAAACACTTGTGTATGTTCTCTGGTCTGGTAAAGTCTTGGGTCCCCTAAAATGAGCTGAAAGATGTCATTGGGTAGAGGGATGTCTGGGTTTCTGTCCTGGACCTGTTGCCTCCTTGACCCAATTATAGATAAGTGGTAGAAAATGGATGGATGAATATGTTCAGTTTTATTAAATATTTTGCCAACAGCCAAACAAGCAGAAATGTGCCTTTGTATATGTGACATCCATCTGCTCAGCTTACAATAATCTTTATTTATGATTAGCTGCAAGTTGGACAAGTCCTGACTGGTCTGTTCATGTCTCCCTTCTCCTTTAGGTTGGCCTTCCTGAGACAGTGGCAAAGCGTTGCGTGCACCAAGTAGCCATTGCTCTGGACTATCTGCACTGTAAGAAGCTGGTTCATCGGGACATCAAGCCAGAAAACATTCTCATCTTTGACAGAGAGTGCCGCAAAGTCAAGCTGTCTGACTTTGGCATGACTCGTCGAGCTGGCTCACCTGTCAAAAGAGTGAGTACATTTTTTCACTTTCAAACTCCTGACGGTGTCTTTTTGTCCCTGCCTTTGTTGACCTGTTGAGGTTTCTCATTTAGGTGAGTGGCACCATCCCCTACACAGCCCCGGAGCTCTGCGACGTGTCCCGCCATGAGGGATTCTGTGTGGACTACAGCACCGACGTTTGGGCGTTCGGTGTACTGCTCTTCTGCATGCTGACGGGGAACTTCCCCTGGGAGAAGGCGCTTCCCTCCGACTCCTTCTATCAGGAGTTCGTCCACTGGCAGAGGAGAAGGACGAACACGGTGCCGTCACAGTGGAGGCGCTTCACCGAGCAGGCCCTCCGCATGTTCCGCCGGTTGCTCTCGGTCGAGCAGGACCGCCGCTGCTCTGTTAAAGAGGTGTTCGGCTACTTCAGCCACTCCTGGATGCTGGACGCAGAGAACGATAACAACGGTAACACAGCAGGAGCAGGCGGCGGAAGAGAGAAGGTTGGCAGCAGCAGCAGCGAAGGAGGAAGAGGGAACGCACAAGGAGATATGGAGGGCACCAGCTCGGTGTCTTCATCCGGTGAGGAAGACGAAGAGCTCCTGGTGGAGAGGATGAAGCAGCAGACACTGTCACCTCGCTCCCCTCTGTCGCCCCTGTCCCCCATGGCGGTGGAGAGGGGCAGCGGTGGAGCCAAAGGAGGCTTGATCGAACCAGGCGGCGGGCACCATTTTGTTTCCGTCTCCACTAACAGCTCCGTGTCATCCACCAACAGCTACGACAGGGTGCCGCGAGAAAACGGTTCCCCAGGGAGCCGCATGCTGGTGGCCACGCCCATAGAAATCTGCGTCTGAGCATGACTCATCACTTTTATACCTCTCATCCAACCACAGAAATGTGCATGCACGGGGAAAAAAGTTAAAGTACTAACGAACAACTTGGACAGGAAGAGCGTCAGAGGACGGTTTTGTGGAACGCACACATTCTTCGATCTCCTGAGAAGACAACAAAAGCACGCCCTAATGACGAGACGGTGACTGTTTCAAATGTGTAGCGACGGTGAAAATGATTATCCATTACAGTGCGTCACTAAAACCCTGGGAAAAGAAAACCAAAATGCATTTCTGAAAGCAATACTTGCAGCAAAAAAAAAAAAAAAAAAAAACAAGGAGGAAAAACAGAGTCAGAATGATGTGATCTCATCTTTTTTTTATTTATTTTTTGGATGAAGACTGAAGAGGAGCCATGTTTAACGTGATTGGTGGTTTCAGGTGTAGGAAAAATGTATTTGTGTTCGTGTGTGACGCTAACAGACGTGAGTTTATTTTGCTTTGAGAGTTGTGTTATTTATTCAGATTTAAAAGTACTAGAAAATCTATTTTTTTAAGGTAACTTTTTGTTTGTTTGTTTTCCATTTTAGTAAAGGGTGTAAAAGTAGTATCCGGACTTATCAGTGGATCTTCTTGTACGTGATGTGAGGTGTTTGATGGACTCCAGACGGACGAATGGACCTCTTTATGTCTGACGGCTCTGCTTTTTTACATATATCTTCACTCCTTTGTATAGTTTTTTTATTTAAAGATTTTATTTATTTCAAATCTGTCTACACTGCATTTGGGTTTCATTGTATTTTTCTTTTTACCCCCAAACTTTTAGCTAATTCTCTGAAAAATCTAAATTACCTCGATGTAAAAAGGAGATAACAGCATGAGTAGCTCACCGCGAAGTCCCCAAAAAAAGTTTAAATACTTAAAGAATATAAAGTACCGGTATGTCTTGCTGCCACCCCAGCAAAAACAAGACAACTGCAACATGTTGTAACATAAAATATATATTTTCTCTGTTATCTAAAACATACTTCACATTATTACAACCTACAAACTAAAAATGTAGGAAAAAACAATTAATGTTGCAACATACTTTAATTTATTCTTTATAAGAACAAGATGGGACTTGGTAATAAGTTATAAAGTGTTATAAAGTGAAAATATTTAGCAGGAATATGAAAATATCACCCTTCACCGTCAAAAAGCTGTTTATTTATTTTTTGCCGGGGTGACAGCAACACACCTATTTAAAAAAAAAAACGATAAAGGTTTTGACTTTATTTAGTTTGTGTGGTTTCTACGAGTGAAAAAACTGAAATTTCTCAATGTCTGGAGGACTACTGGGGCTAAAAAAAAATTAGGTATTTTTCTTCTTGTGTGATGTGTTTGTATTAATATTGTGACATACTTCACCCCCTTCAACAACAACAACACTAAATCGAGCACGAGGACACGTGCTTTACTTTTTATCACAGCTGGGGAATTTATTGATCTAGTAAAGGGATATTTCAGCCATTTTGAAGTGGGTTCTCAGCAAACATTATGAACATTTAATATCCTCCCTGTTGCAGATAGCTCTTTATATTGGAGAAAAAGAATTTTACATCTGACAGCACTGATGAGCTAATGGCTAGTCAGAATGCAGCCAAGACCCAAGTGGACTGATGCCGTTTTAAAACAGCTCCAATTCCTGCTTAAAAAAAAAAAAAATTACAAACCTTTATGATGTTATTGGTTTTTCATTACAGGTATTCACATATAATTCTAGGGTTATTTAAAAGTACAAGCAACAGCTGCAGCTAGCTGTGGCCTGGCCCGCCCAGTGATTGCCAAGGAGGACTAAAAACTTGTTTTGGGTTGTGCTTGATTATTTTAAACAATCCATGCCACTCGTGCGGCTCACTCAGGTGTAAGACAGATTCCGCGAGCAGCCACATGCTGAAGTGTCCCTGGGCAAGACACTGAACCCCCCATTGCCTCTGATGTGTGTCCCATTGGTGCATGAATATGATAAAACTCTGATTATTCTTTGTACAGATCTAGTAGAGTGCTGTATGAATGGATAAATGAGGACACAGATTGTGTTGTAAAGATCTTTGAGTGTCTTGATAAGATAGAAAGACGCTATACAAGTACAGTCCATTTACCATTTACACCCCTGCCCCCTCCTTTCTTTTTCCGAGGCTGTCTGTCACAGCAGAGCAGAGACACACACTCCTCTGCTGTGACAGGCAGCCTCGGAAGAAGAAAGGAGGGTGGTGAGGGGGATGTCTGTCTTATACCTGAGTGAGCCACGCTCAGTCACTCTCTCTTCTTTTAAACTGATTCACACTTATTTTCCCACCTAAGCATTTTCTCTGATATCCTACATTTGTTCACCTGATCTGTCCATCCCTGCTCCCTGAGCAGTAGCGATGGGGAAAGACAAACCCCACCCCCGCTTCCTCCTTTCTCTTTCTGAGGCTGTCTGTCACAGCAGAGAAAGAGAAAGGAGAGGGAGGGGGTGGGGTCTGACTTTCCCCATTGCCAATCGTGTGTCGTGTATAATCTTAACGTGAAAACCTGCGAAAGAGTGAGTTTGCATAAAAGTATTGAGGGACTACCGTATATGGCATTTGCTTCAGAGTTAATATAAATAACAAGTTAGTTCCAGAGTTAATAAGTAAACATCACTAGTTAATAATGTTGGAGCATTTGGGCCCGTATGTTCTGCATAAGGACTAAAACAAACTACTGTATAACTTTATTGTCACGTTATAACTCTTTAGCCTCAACTTCCTGTGTTTTAGTCATCTCCCCAGAATGCATTGCACTGGTAAAATAATGGTGACATCCTTAGGGAGAAATGTGATAAGCTTATATAATATTTTAAGTACTGGTAATTGGAAGTTTTCATGCGTCACAGCAGTAAGTTCTCCCAGCCGAGGATGTTCAAACTGCTAAATTCTAGATATTAATAGTTCATCAGTTTTGCACTAAACCCCTTCAGAATGGCCAAAATATCAACTTATAGAAGTTTCTTGATTTTTTTAACCTAGTTTAAACAGTGATTAGAAAATAAGCCGTTTATTGCTTCACGAGTCTGACAGAAATATTGGTCGTTGGGTCGTGTACAGGGATGGCTGCTTCTGTCCAGACGTATTCTGCATGAAAATGTGTTTGTGCTAACAAGCTTTGTTGTGAAGCTCGGTGTTTCCCACTCTACAAACTCTAGTTCTCTGTTGTAGAATAGCAGCAAACGTTTCTTTATCTTGTGAGAGTCCGTGGCCTCAGCATGGATCTAACGGCCTGAGGAACAGCTAAGCCCCCCACCCCCCACATTCATGAGTGCAAATGACTCCATCTTGTGACAATCTCTGACCTCATGGGTCTGACTCAGAACAAAGGACCATCCTGGTACGGATCCTGCTGGAGGTCTCCGGTACATGAGCTCATCGTGTGGCCCGTCCACTGCAGGACTCGAGTGGGTCAGTGCCGCTCGGACATCTCATCCATAACGTGACGTGTTGTAACGGAGCTCCGTTGTCTTTCTGTTTGGTGACAAAGTTCGACGCATCAGAAGTTTAGTGGAGTTTTAGTGAGTAGACAGCTGCACCAGAACTTGTTCCCAGTTTTGTCTTTGCAAAAAACAACCGTCTTCCTGTAAACTGACGTTTAGTCAATAAAAAGAAAATCCACGTGTCTGCAGCCCGATGCCTGATTCTATGCACCATCATCACTAAACACATTTACTCTTGTTACTGTTGCTTAACTGGAGTTAGTGGGAGAGATCATATCTCTCCAGTTTTAGCTTTTCTCCATTAGCTCCCTGTCAAATCCAGAATTTAATTCAAAATCTTCTACAAAGCCCTCAACAACCTAGCTCCATCTTATATTACAGATCTTGTTCCATATTTTCCTAACAGAGCACTTCACTCTCAGACTGCAGGTTTACTTGTGGTTCCTAGAGTTTCCAGGAGCAGAATGGGACAAAGATCTTTCAGTTCTCAGGCTCCTCTCTTGCGGAAACAACTTCCAGTTTCTGTCCGTGAAGCTGACACATTATCCGGTTTTAAGACTTTGCTTTTTGATAAATCCTATAGTTAGGGTCAACTTGTTATGTTGCTATAGGCTTAGACTACTAGAGGACAAATTGACCTAATTTCCTTAAGTGATTTGCTAAAATTGAATATTTTTCATTTGATACCACGCATTTCTATCTTAACGTGATTTTCGACCTGCCATTGTGTATCTGTTCCTACCAAAACCACTCGAAGTAGATGGCCGCTTATCCTGAGTCTAGTTCTGCTAAAGGTTTCTTTCTCATGAGGGAGTTTTTCCTTTCCACTGTCGCCTTCATGCTTGCTCAAGATGAGAGTCCTGTGATGGAGTTACATGCAAAGCAGTCTGCTCCTCAGATAAATAATGTTACATTATTATTTTTATATATGAATGTTTCTGTTCAGCGCCCTGAGACGACTTCTGTTGTGACTTGGCGCTATGTGAATAAACTGAACTGAATTGAAATGAGGTAAATACTTTTAAGCCGCCGTCCAGTAAAGCAAACCCTGTCAGGCATCAGCTGACCCAGATCTCCACAGTTAGACCTCATTTAGCTCCGTGGAAACACAGTGATTCATGACAGCTAATCAGCAGGTTCAGGACGACCCGCTCGCTGCTATAAACTTCCATCTGATGACAGACAACACACACCTGGACTGTGTGTGTGTATACATAAGGGCAGTTCATCATGAATCCTAAATCCATGCAAGCAGAAGAGAATAAGCCATGCTGGTCGTAACGTTACAGCAACAGGCACAAACTCGACGTTTCACTGATCTCTGAAAAGAAACGTCTTCCTCTGCTGGTAAGTCTGTTAAAAAAACTCAATGTTTAGCAACAACTGCAAACACAAAGTAAGAAAGAATAAAAGAGATGCCAATGAGCCTGCATGAGGATGACAAACGACCCCTAATGATGTTTATTTTGCGCCGTCTGGATGATGCATTCACTGAGTCGCGACAAAATGTCTCGTTTCAACTCGATGCTGAAGCAGCGAGGTAACGGATCCATTCAGAACAGCAACTATTAATCACACACGTTATCACATAGGCTCACAGGTCGTGCGAGGGGTCTACAGCACACGCTCACGCTCCGACCCGTCCATCCCTACGGTCCCTCGCACGTGGAGGAGACCCGTGAAACCCAACGGGCCGCTCTCCTGTGGTTCTGACACCGTCTGAACTGCTCTACCTGCAGACAGGAAGCAGAATCGTCACGCAGCATGTCCGAAAAACGTTGCCAGGCAACGTGGAGATGGATCCGCTTGCTCACTCCGTCCCAGCGCAGTGATGCATGGCTGGTTTCCATGGTGACGCTGGGTCACGTCAGGCCATCCTGTCGCTCAAAACTATCAACTATATTTAGAAAAGATATTCAGCAACGATTAATTTGTTTGTCACCCATCACCGATGGCAAAAAGGTCGACAATGTTTTTACTCGTGTCTGTGAGTGTTTGTCTGTTAGCAAAATATCTCATGAACAACTGGACAACTGTTATTGAAACTTGTAGTCACTGGATGTTTGCCTTTGATTACTGTACGGAGTCAGCCTAATTTAAAAAGGCCACAACAGCTAAATAATGTTAAAAAATACCTGTAACAGTCATTTTGACAGATGTAGAGCTAAAACGTGGTGTGGTAGTAGCTGAGAGTCATCCTCATCACAGGCTTTGAGCGCTACACATCGAACGAGAGCTCGCATGAGGCTGTGCTTCCTGTTGTTTGTAAAATGGTTGTAACTCCTTCGCTTTTCTCAGATATTAGAGGTTCACATCATGTTCTGCATTTCTGTCTGCCTGTCGTATTAAGAGAGTGACCGATAGGCCTGTCACAATAACAAATTTTGCTGGAGGATTAATTGTCTCAGAAATTATTGCGGTAAACGATAATATTGTTTGAAATTTGACAATAATTAGTTATAATTAGTAATTATTGTCAAATTTAAGAAGAAATGTCGGTTAATTTTGTGTGTAGTACCTTTTTTGACCACGGGATG
>JAVCKU010000052.1:4131198-4144168 GCA_032273985.1 Hypsolebias coamazonicus | reverse complement strand
TTTTTTTTTTTTTTTTTTTTTTTTTTTTTATTCCTTCGACAGGCATTTATTTGTAAAAGGGCATGTTTTCAACAACTGTTCTAAACCTGTAAATGTTGTACCAGAAGTACAAAGTATAATAGAAATGTACAGTAATACACTATTATCTGAAATACAGTAATATAGTAGAATCTCACTGTGCTACGACCGTTGGAAATACAAGTTTACAAAAAAATAAAAATAAAATAAATAAAAGGAATGTGTCATTGGTAATCACATTGAATGAGACTTTTGGATAATCTCACTGCAAAGTTTTATTTATTTATTTTTTCATAAATACCAATGGGGGGGGGGGGGTGGAATTGCACTAATAGTTAAGAATCCATTGCACTTCATATAATGTTGATTCATAACAAAAGTTTTCTCAAGACACGATACAAAATAACAAAACTAAGTCAATATTATAAATGCAATTCAGCAAAAAAATAAATAAATAAATAAAAAAAATCTGAGTCGAGTCCCGTTAGTCATTTTATTCAAATGACAATAGGATACAGCTACATAAAAAAGATGATGGAATGCCAGTTTGTAAAATATAATAATAAAATCTATATAAGAAAGTCAGCAAATTGTCACATTTTTACTTTGTCAAAATTCCTATTGTAAGCAGTATTTTCGTGACAGTGGCAATGAATGAGCCCATTTGAACAGGAAGAAAGCTTCTGCACAGCTAGACTCAGGGCGAGCAGCCTTCTTGGTCAGACTTGTTTAGATGGAATTTGGGAGGACCAAAAGTAGAGAGACAAAACCTGGATTGGTCCATGTGTGGTTTTAAGGGACAAAACATGCAAAAAATATTTGTCCCATGTACAACATGCATTTTGTTGTGTATTTCTCAGCTGCTCCTATCTGCAGGAGTCACTACAGAAAGAAAACATACAATACATTTGGCAACTGTTTTAAGTTTTATGTCCTACCAGACGCAACCTGTGCTCAAATTTGAAGCCTCAATATTTCAATACTTCAACATTGACTACCACTCCACTCTACAAAGATTGTGACTTAAGAGTGTAAAGACAGTAGCAGAATGAGAAAATGTCTTCAGCAGTCCAATACTGTATAGCGGTAAGGAGTAGCTCAGTAAACTCCAGCCTAATTTAACTGTAGGCTTTATCAAAATAACATTTCTTAATCTATGTTATAAAGTGAAGTGACAGGCTCACAGACTGGAAGGTATGTCTACAGAGAAGAAGCCTGATAACTGAAAGCTCTTCCTCCCATTCTACTTTTAAAAACTCTAGGGACCACAAGTAAACCCTCAGTTTAAGAGTAACATGCTTTGCTAGAGTTAAATGGAACATTGATAAATGGACTGTACTAATATAGCGCCTTTCTATGTTACTGACATACTCAAAGCGCTTTACACTACAATTGGTGTCCTCATTTACCCATTCATACAGCACTCTACTGTATTTTACTAAGCATAATCAGTGCTTTATCACATTAATACACTGATGGGACACACATCGAAGACAATGAGGGGTTCAGTACTTGGGATACTTCGGCATGTGACTGCTTGTGGAATCAAACCCCTGGAGGACAACTGCTCAAACCACTCAGCCACAGCCGCCCCACAATGGGATCTTTAGGATAAGATGGAGCTTGGTGAGCACTGAATGGTAAATTAATATATAAAGTTATGCACAGCATTGTACTCTGTAGTGGAATTACATGCTGGAAAGTTGCATTGTTTTACACCAGAACACATTTATAGTCCTGACAGAGATCTTTCCATCTTTGCTAAATGTGTTTATGACAAACCAGCTTTTGCAGTCAATGAAAAATGCCCCCTTACTTACCAAATATGACATCCTTCCTCAGTGATGTTATTATTTGAGGCTGCTGCCTTGCCAGAGTGGCAGCACTGACTGATGTTTGCATCCCATCCCGGACATTTGGTATGTAGAGGAGATGAACGTGTGGGCATTATCTGCTTTGTGCTTTCCATTTAGAGGAGTTAACCTTATCAGAATACCGTTTTCAATTATTCATGAGAAATTATAAATCGTAAAAGGGAGATTCCTATCAGACAGTAAGTGAATTAAAGGTGAATAATTTTTCATCAGAATGCGCGGCGGAATACTTTTTTCTTCTTTTTTCCCTTCACAATGGCACGTTCTAATGCTAATAAATGAGAAAGGCTATCAAAGTCACAGATAGTCTGCTTTCTGATCTGCTTTGTGCTTTCATTTGGTCCAATTTTGGAGCCCACATATATGATTCTCGCAGGAAACTATCAGATGAAGAGCAAAATTGTCATAAAAATGTATCTTATAAATGAAAGTGTGGAGATGGGAAAATTGACGTTGATCATTTGACAATGAAAATTATTATCTTATAGTAGTTTTAATAAAAAAAATAATAAAAAAAATTAAAAAAAGCTAAAATGTTATGTTCTGATGGATAAAAACCCAGTTTGATTTGTGTTCCACAATATACCAGAGCCACAAGTGCATCGTTCGGTAGCTCATAACTCTTCACAATTTATTAAAACACGAATCATGAGTACCACACTTTAAATGTCAAAAGTCTAACCTTTCTTGAAAGAACGCAGAACACTTGTACCGTCTGTGCTTTGGTGAAGGCAGACGTATCTCCCTGTTCTCCATCCCCCCACCCTCCTGCTTCCCTGCTTGCTCTCTTTCATCTTGTGAACCTTAAATAGACTATTTTTCATTTTCCCTGCATTCCTTCCTAATTCAAAGGACTTGATCAGCTGGTCTCTCAACAAAATTGATCAACTTCTTCCGACAGGAGTCAGGGTAAGGAGAACCCTCTTACCCTTGATGGAAACAAATTGGATTCATGATGACAACAGAATTTTGCTTTTGGTTTGGTGAAATCAGGATTGTCTACATATGTGTGTGAATATGTTTAAGCTTGGCACACTCAGCTCTGGAATATTTATTTTATTTATTTTTATTTATGTATTTATTTATTGATTGATTTATTCATTTTATACAATTTTATACAATAATGAAATACAACAATTAGATGTATGTAATTTGAAAAGAAAAACACACACACACACACATATATATATATATATATATATATAAAATGAAAGGTAGCAGATGAAGAAAATATCTTATTGAATCTGCTCCTTATTTATCTAATTCAAACAAAATTTCCTATAATTAATAAAACAAGTAAATAACTCATTCAACTTTCAATTATACTTATAACTCATTAAAATACATTCATTTATATTTGTTTAACAATTCAACTTTAACCAGTTTCTTGAAGACAGGGATTGATTTGGATTTCTTTACATCTGATATTAAGTTGTTCCATAATCCTACTCCCTGAATTAAGGTGGTTCTTCCCTTCAAACTAGTCCTAAATTGCACTCTGCGCTGCCTCAGACAAGCAAAAAGAAGAAATAAAAACTACCTCTATTCTTATGCACAGTAACTCCTACCCGTAAAAATCTTGCACTTTAAACATTTGGGTTTACTGTACTTCCATTCGCTATTCAGTTATAGTCCAGAAAAACACTCCTCAAAAATGATTATTCACTGTTCCTATCCCCACACCATGATGGAGGACATCAGCATACTGCTAGTTTCTTTGGACCCAAACAGCAGGTGTTTCATGATTCATAAGCTCACACAGGAACAAAAAGGATCAGTAACAATGCTTACAGTGTTTTATAGACCTTTTTAAAAAAAAACTATTAAGGTGTTTCAGTGTGGAAAAAGTTGAAAAAAAAAACATAATATTAATGACTCATATTTCCAATGAATCACTCATGGTAAAACACGGTGAGCTGTTAAAGTAGACCTCCTGTAAGGAAAGTGGCTTTAATTTCAGCAACTTTACAACACTGTTCAAGAGCTACAGCTCATCAGCATACATGCAGTACATGTGCACGTTTGATGAACAAACATTCACTGTATATTTGAAGCTATTTTTTCTGTCCTTGGAAAAGTTAAAACCCAGTTTCACAAAGTTAAAAAATAATAACAAAAATCTAGTTTGATAAGGTAGTCAGAAAATGTAAGGACCCAGCAAGTCTGTTTCCATTACTGCTGTGGGAGTGATGAGACTGAGCGTTGAGATGATCCAGGTCCAGACAGGAGAGAGAAGCGATCAGGCTCTGTTGACAAAGAGGTGAATGCTCCATGATCCTGCTGAGATGAGAACACTGTTTGAACACACTGGGCAAGTTTACCCTGAACAGTGACGGCCTTGTGCCAATTCTTAAGTTGTTTACCTACAGTCTTATCATATATTATACTGGGAATTGACCTCCCCTGAAAAGGTTGGTCCAATCTCGGCTTAGCAACTGTAACCAAGCAAAGGAGACCCAGAGGATTTCTTCATGCGCTGAGAGCCAAAGACTGTTGAGTTCTTGTAAAAAACTCAGCATTTACAAATGTAGATTGGAAATATGCATTTTTATTATAGCTGCAAGCGCAACATAATTTAGTTTTAGTTTATATTGAGATAAAAAAGGAAGTTTATCTAAACATATCTAAAGTAAAAGCCTTTCATTCACAAAGTAATGAGGATTATCAGATTATCAATTCTTGTGTTTCACTCATCTTTACCAAACCTGACATGACATTTAAAGATGAACTATGACAATAATGTATTGATCAATGATAGATTTTAACCTCTGAGTTCGCTGCCAGCAAGACGGGCCTGGTTTTATTTTATTTAACCTTTATTTATACAGGTAGTCTCACTGATTATCTTCCAGCACGGTCCTGTTTTCTGCTTTAAAAAATATATAAAATTTAAAAATCCCTGGCTTTTAATTGTGGTTTAAAATTTCCAGTTATCTCTTGAAAGCGTAACTTGAAAAATACGTGCGGTACCAACTTCCATTTTGATATGTGGCTACATCCAGGCATAAAACAGTTTCCTATCAAAAATTGTGTTGCCATGTCAAAATCCAAGATGGACACTGTTTTATGTATATAATCCAGCCAACTCAATCATTTGAGGAAACTATACTTTATAGCTTTTTATTATTTAAAATTAAGAAATGTGCTTATATTGCTGTCCCTCTGTGTTGCCTCAGACAAAATGAATAAACAAACAAACAAATAAATAAACACAACTTTTATTCTGGTACACAGTGTAACAGCTGCCAACAACAAAATCTTAGAGCTGACGTATAAATATATATTTTATTCTGCTTCTTTCAGCTTTATGAAAGTTAATGAAGCTCAGTTTTTTATCTTAATATGTACATGAATATCTAACCAGAATAATCACTGTGAAATATCACATCATGTTGCTGCTGATCTGTTTCATGTTGCTGCTGATCTGGTTCGCTGTGTTCATTCATACTCATCTGCTCACACAAACTCATGTTCGTGCTGCTGTTTGGCGTTTATATATTATTTTAAACTACTAGTGCTTAGTGTATTTTTAGTATATGTTTTTCTTAGTTCATATCTAAGATCTTTTTACTGTTTTTCTTTTACTTTTTATTGCTGAATGTAACTGGGACCCTGTTTACACAATTTCATGTGGTACATGTGGTTGAATGACAACTAAAGAATCTCTGACTGATTGATCGTGGCCACATTTTCCAGATTAACTTTAAAATCATTAAAACACTCAGCAGACAAAAAAAAAATGACTTGTTCACTCTCAGATATTTTTGAAGGAACCTGGTTTTGATGGACATCTGCAGCTTGACAGAGACATCTGATCTACAAGTAAAATCACACTTTGCTCCATACTGAAGCAGCAGGAAGTCTCGTGGCTCAGTCCAGGCTGTAGTTGGAAGGCTGAGTTATATTAGTCTGGCTGCTTGCCTCTTCAGCCTGAATTCTCATCTGAGTGAGCTGAGCAGAGCTCCAGGATGATTGCCTGGAACTGTTCAATTTTCCTCTCTTCACACCTGATCCCATGGGCCGGTGAGGCTCAGGGTGCAGTACAAAAGAAAAGTAGAGAGCCATAACCCACCACATGAAACTAAGTGATTCAGCCACAAGTTCTAATGTAATATAATGCATAATATAATAATAATAATAACTATTATTATTATTATTATTAAATGAAATATAATTTATTATAGCTGGACATGGGCACCGGTGACCCCTGTGACACAAAAATGGAAGAAGCAGGTAAAAGATGATGGATGGATAATTTATTATAACACTTAAACTAAGAGGAAAAGCTTCTTAGAATGGTTGTAGGACATCCCAAAGGAACCACAGGATTCTCACAATTAGCTTCACACATCTTGCACATACCAGAACCTTTGCAGAGGATGACACTGTAAAGTATGTACAGGAATGTTCCCATCATCTCTGGAATTAAAAAGTAGTAATAGAAAGAGGAAAACTACAATGTGATCAGGAAAATACTCCCACTAACTGAAATTATAGCATGCACCCAAATGTCACTCAAAAGTCTCAAAAGTACTTTTGTACATTCCTGATATTAATGAGGTTACTGGAAAGGAGGGGATATGCTTGTATTTAATAAATATATGGTTTTTGTGCATGTGTATTCCCCCCTGATCCCCTCCTGCAGCCACATTTTTACAGTAGCAGGTCTCTTCAGGTACGTCTCATGAGCACGGTACATCGGTCCGTGGGAATTATTGTTCGTACTTCAAACTGATTTTGCTCCGTCAAGTTGAATAAAAGCTGCTTGTGTTCAAGGATCTTTAAATCAAACCAGAGGTTCTTCATTGGTTGGAAGTTGGGACTTTGACTGGAGCATCCCAGGACATTTACCTGTTTCCATGGTTACCAGTTGTTGTCCGGTTGGGAGGTGAAACTTAATCTGGGACTCAAGTTCATGGAAGACTCAACCAGCTTTTCTTCAGTGTTGCCAGACTGGGTGGTTTACCACCAGTTATGCAGTTTTCATTATGATTTTGTGGGTAAAAATTGCTTTGGGTGTGTGCGGACAATTTGGGCGGATTTGGACACCAATCATTCATCATTATTGGTGCATATATACATACATTTATTTACCTTGGCTTGTACTGATGTGTGTTCATGTGCAAACAGTAACTATAACAATGATTGGGCAGATTTTTGTGTGATGTGGTGGTTTTTAACAGATTTTTGAGCTGGAAAACCTTGACTCTATCTGGCAACACTGGTTTTCTTCTAAATGTTTCATAATATTTCATGTCTATTTTCCCTTTAGCTCAGATCAGTTTCCCAGTCCCTGCTGATGGAATACAACCCCAGAGCATGATGTTGCCACCACCGTGCTTCCCTGTGGGCCTGGTTTTCTCTGTGGTGTTATGCTTGAGCTGGATAAAGTGCTGACTTTGATAGGCAACGTGTTCAGTTCTGGCCTCATGTGACCACAGTACCTTCTTCTACAAATTAAGAAATTTAAAATATCCCCCTCATATGTTTATTTTTCTGACCTCTCTTCCATGAAGCTCAGCTCTGTGCAGTGTCTAGAGGTCATCTGGACAGGTAGTCCCATCTCTGTAGAAGAGCTCTCCAGCTCCATGAGGGACATCTTTGGTTCTTCTCTGGTGGACGGCCCGCTCATCAGATTTGTTGTGATCAGCATCATATTTGTATTTTCCATTTATTGGCACATTCTGGGACAACTATCGTTTTTCAGTTTTTACATTTCAGGATTACTTAGAACATTAATCTCATTTATCATCAGTAATCTAGAATATTTTGTTTAGGTTCATTATTTATATTCAAGTTAAAAATCCATTTTATTCCATGTTGTAAGGCAACAAAATAAAACAAATAACAAAACAAATGGACTCAGGCTATAACAGACAATATTGGCCAATATTGCCTAGGAGCAATGAGGACATTGCTGGGAAAGAGGATTTCTTGGGCAAAATAATTTAATTAGTAATGGTGTTTAAAATGCTGCCAAACTCGGATGAAATTAATGAACAGAGCAAAATTCATGATGAAAAAAGAAACAAATGAATAGAGAAAGGTTGATTAAAGGCTATGACAGGGAAATTTATGATGAAATTTATCATATCTACATTGTTTTTGTTCAATGAACTGAAATCTCTTAAATAAACAGCACTGATTTATTATTTTCCCCTCACACTGATGTCAAAAAGACTCTTATGCTTTAAAAATGTATGTGTTTCATCTTCTCCCCATCTCCTGCTGTTTTTTTTTTTTTATCCATCATGAGTCAAACTCATGCAACAAGTGTTTGTGAGTGAGAAGTAGGTCAGTATGGCTGCCTTTGTAATCCAGAGCCATTCATCTCTTCTTCACTGGGAGCTGTTCAGTCCATTAAGACAGAAAATAAAGGAAATGGGTTCCGTCTGAATGTAAAAGTTCTGCAGACATTTATGGTGGTGAGCCAAGCAGCGAGGGAAGGATGGACTGAAATAAGAGGCATCATTATAAACTCTATACACACATGCATGATATCCTGATTGGTAACTCGACTGGCAGCACAGTGGCACAGCTGATAGAGCTGCTGCCTCTCAGCAAGCATGTTGCCTGGGTTCAAATCCCAGTCCGGGGGCCTTTCTGGGTGGAGATTGCATATTCTCTTCGTGCATGCGTGGGTTTTCTCCAGGTACTATGGTTTCCTCACACAGTCCAAAAACATGCATGTTAGACTGATTGGTAACTCTAAATTGTCTCTAGGTGAAAGTGAGAGAGCGAATGGTTGTTTGTCTCTATGTGTCCCTGTGATGGACTAGAGACCTGTCCAGGGTGTTTCCCGCCTCTCACACAGTGACAGCTGGTAGGGATGCACAATATTATCGGCATGGTATTGGTATCAGCCGATATTAGCGTTAAATTTCAGTAGCGGACATCGGCCATTCCATTAAAATGATTTGTCGATATAAAAGGTGCTGTTTTTGCAGCAGCGGCAGCTCAGCACGACGACGTTACAGCGGTGGTGCAGCACAATGACGTCACGTGTGCCTACCTGATCTCACGGCGGAGAGGAAAATTCTAAATGTCGGAGATGTGGAAATTGTATTTTTCGTTGGTGAGGATGTCGGATTCCGAAGATTTATGGTCAACGTTGAGCCTCGCTACATCTTCCCCAGCCGGAGATATTTTTCTGAAGTAATGTCACCCAAGTTACCAGCCATCATTTCCAATGTCACTGAGAAGCTAATAGCAGATTGCACAACTTGTTGGGTGAGTTTTACACAGACATGTGGACATCATGTTAGCCCTGTTAGCATGATTAGTCTTACGGCACAATGGATAGAAAAAACTTTGAACTTAAAAAGGCTGTCCTTCATGCACAGGAGTGCAGAAGATCCCACACTGCAGCTAGGAACCTGGAACAAGCCTCCACAAGTGAGACAGCATCACATGTGACCACTGTTAATAAATGACATTTAACACTTTTCATTTAATATGTTGAAATGCTATACATATTATATGGCTGTTACTGAATATATGTCACCAGGATGTTGCACAATTTTTGTAGCAAATAAGCCTAAATAAGAGGGCTATGTTCTGACAAAGGAACGTAAATAAAATATCGGTATCGGCATCGGTTATCAGCCAAAGAAGTTTTAACATATCGGATATCAGCCAAAAATCCAATATCGTACATCCCTAATAGGTGGACATGGGCACCAGTGACCCCCGCGACCCAAAAAGGAAGAAGCAGGTAACGATAATGGATGGATGTGTAGCTTTTGTTCCTGGGTGTAACTGAGAGCATCATGGCTTTCTCGTTTGTTATATCTACGTTATACATATGTCATATCTATGCTAAGTCTATGTTATATCTATGTTACATCTATGTTATATATATGCTATATCTATGTAATAGTTATGCTATATATGTTCTATCTATGTTATATGTATGTACTATCTATGTTATGTTATATATATTTTACATCCATTTATGTTATATCTATGTTACATTATGTTATGTCTGTGCTAGATCCATGTAATATTTGTTATATCTGTTGTATCTATGTTATGTTTATATTCTATGTATGTTACATCTATGTTACATGTATGTTATATCTATGTTATAACTGTGTTATATTTATGATATATCTGTTATATTTATGTTTTATGTTATAGCTATATTATGTTTATGTTCTATCTTTGTCACATCAGTGTTATAGTTATGATATCTCTATGTTATATTTATGTTACATATATGTTATATCTATATTATATTTATGTTATATCTGTTATATTTATGTGATTTCTGTCTTATATCTATGTTGTATATGTTATAACATGACATAGATATGTGGCCCTGTGATGGACTTGTGATCTGATTAGGGTCTCTCACATATACACATTTGCTGAAGATAAGCACCAGCTCCTCTGCACCCATACATGTCTGTATTAGCCAAGACTCTTTGTCACATTGATTGATTAGTAGCTTCCAAATAGAACAGTCTCTCAACACATGTAAAAGGTGAGAACAAGTTTATTTACAAGGACTAGGGAATAAAGGTCTGGATCTCTCAGTTCAAAGAATAAAACAAATGATCAAGATGGACAAGGATTCCAGATGTTTGGATTAGTCTTGCAGTGTCTCTTTTCTTTGGAGTGAGAAGACAGTGGTACCAGGGTGAGCTGACTTTCAGGATTTAAATGTCAGGTGCAGGTGGAGGATGCAGCAGGGTTGACGACCAACAGATTTGGAAAAGACAGTCCAGTCGAAAGATGCATCGAAACAGAACGTTGACCTGACACTCAATGAAGGCAAGCCTGAACATTTTAACCATCAGCATCAGACACCAAATATTAATCCAATACATGTAAAATTGACTGTTATAGTAATTTTTGTGTTTTGTAAGGCTGTTTAACTGTGGCGATTGTCTTGAACTGGGCTGAAGGTGAACGTAACTCAGTTGTTTAAAAAAATTATTAATAGAAGATTATTGAAATCATAGCACTTGGGTTGAGGCCTAGGTGAGTAAGAGGGCTGAAGTGTGTCTAAAGAGGACTGATGTGAGCACCAAATGGACAGGCTTTAGTGTGAATGGACCTGTGGCACATGACTTCTTTTTTCACCCAGAAGGTTTGGGCATGTGGTGAACAAAGTTGCAGCAAAATGACAATTTTTCAGAAGGATGCATTGAACAGGGACAAGAGAGACAGGAGGATCCAGCATGCAGATTTTTATACATTTAATTTAAAAAGAATGTTGAGCAGAAATTCCTGGTCTTGAGACTATTCTGAGTGGTATGATGTGTCTGCCTTGAGATAATGAGAAAAAGCTTTTAGTTAAAGTGCTGATCAGAAACCTTGTCACATGAGCTTGTAGAGCTGTATCAATGAGGAGGGCAGTTTGATCTGGAATCAAAATGTGTTTCCAGACATGTTCTACATGCCAGTTCTGCTGCACAGAGTCAAAACACACTGCCACATCTTATTTTTATGCCACGGAAGGTTCAGACAAAGGGATGAGTTGCAATCCTGGGTGAGCTGGCGATGCGTGAACGTAGAACCCAGACATTTATCAAGTTGTTGGTATCTGTAAGAGTTAAAACTCCTCCTGTTCACTCTTCTGCAATAAGCTGAGAAGGAGAGCAGAGAGAAGGACTGTCACTTAAGCTGTCCCCATGTCAGGGACACTCTTTCAATGACACTACATATTATGAACAGAGAAGATATAAGGAAGCCATTAACTATTTGTCAAACTGGAAATACCAACATTCACCTTTACATGACTTCTAACACAGCCTTGAGATGATGACGTCTCATGTGAGTAGCATTAAGAAGAACCCTAACAACCCAAAGGAGGGTAAGACAAGAGGGTTATTTACTGGAGTTGAACGAGGAACAGAAGTAACTGGCCAACACAGTTTATAAGCTGGGAGCTGCACGGTTTAGCTTCACATTAAGAAAGCTCCTCAAAGGGGAAGTCTTCAAGATGCTCTCCATCCTTTCTTGTTCTTCTCCTGCTTGTTCATGGGATTCGGTGCAATAGTGCAATCTAAGCTAACTAAAAAGAAACTTGTACCTTATACCAGAATGTCACTCACATGGTTCCCTTTTATTGCATCCAATTTACAAGTAGACACCTTTTAAAACTAAACATAATGGCTACATTTGAAAATCCTTCATGCAACACTTTATCTTTTAAGAATTCAGAAAAAGGTTATTTTGATCTTAATACAGTAGTTCAAAATTGTTACCATTGAACAGTTTTTCCCAGCCTGCTAAACTCCTCACCATCTTTACTTCTGAGACATGCAGCCTCTCTAAAATACTCTATCTATACCCGGCCCTCCTAATGACCTGTTGCTAGTAGTAGATTCACATCCAATATTTATTTTTAAATTTAGACACAAACAGTCAGACAGACAGACAGACAGACAGACAGACAGACAGACAGACAAACAGACAGAGAGACAGACAGACAGACAGACAGACAGACAGACAGAGACAGACAGACAGACAGAACGACCAACAGAGACAGATTGACGACAGAGACAGACAGACAGACCGAGAGAGACAGACACAGACCGACAGACAGACAGAGAACGACTGACCGACAGAAACAGAAAGACGGACAGACGGGAAATGACAAAGACACACAGAGACAGACAGACCGACTGACAGAGATAGAAAGACTGACCGACCAACAGAAAAAGACAAAGGGACCAACTGACAGAGACAGACAGACAGACTGACAGACAGAGACAGACTGACCGACCGACAGAGACAGACAGACTGACAGAGACAGACAGAAAAACAGACCGACACACAGAGACAATAAGACCGAATGACAGAGACAGACAGACAAGAAAGAAAGACAAGACAGAAACACAAGACAGACAGACGACAGAGGCAGACAGAAAGATAGATAGACCGACCGACAGACAAAGACAGACCGAGAGACTGACCGACAGACAGAAACAGACAAACAGACCAACCGACAGACAGACAGAGAAAGACAGACAGAGACAGACAGACAGACCGACAGACAGAGACAGACAGATAGAGACAGACAGACACAGAAAGACAGATCGACTGACCGACAGAGACAGGCAGACCAA
>JAVCKU010000052.1:4083839-4094227 GCA_032273985.1 Hypsolebias coamazonicus | reverse complement strand
GTATTAATTTTTTTTGTTAGTAGTTATATGATTTTAAATGATTTGTTTTTTTTTTCCTGAGGAATATTCAACAGAAAGCCACAACCCAACTGACGACAACTCTCTTGGAAACAGAACCTGCTAAAAAACAAAACGAAACTGATTTGAAAGCAGCTGAAAGTGTAACTTCTGCTGATGTTGGGCAGCCGGAGTCTGTGAAGGTGTCATCAGGTGATCATGAAGAGGATTCAGCAGACACGCACGCCTCTGAGGGACCAGAAGAGTTGATGCAGTCGTTGCCGCCTGCCGTGTCGACTTCTTCATCAGATTCAGGTTTGAATCTCTCTGAAGAATCTGAGGGTCATTTAGGATCAGCCGAAGGTCCCTGATGTTTATTTCAGATCAAGCAGCTGGAGAAATAAAAACACTAAACTGTACTGAACCTGGACCTTGATGCATTTATTTCATAAAAGATCTGCTCATCATTTCAGTTTTAAGTTTACAAACATCAAGCTCTGTGTTACTTTGGCTCAGTTTTAACATGAGGAAATATTATGATATATATTTTTTTAGTTCTCCACATCGCCTAATTTGTTCAAAAACATAAGTTCTCATTTGGAAAAGGTGTATAATTTTTTTTTTAGAACTTTTGTTAATTTTCAACCACTGGACATTTTGGTTTGTTTTGTACTTAATAATAAAAATGATACCTGTAAAGTTGCCTGCACGTAAAGTGGTGGACATTATATTTTCAAAAGCTCAGAGGGACTTTTCCCTCTTCCTGTCCATCAAGTTAATTTTAAGTTGCTTAAAATGTCAGTTTCACTGTAATAGTAATGAAGTTACCTCCTGGAAGAAAATACATTAACGGTCAGTTGAAATGATCTGTTTGATTCCCAAAAATAGTTATATTCTGAAATCTTTTTTCTTTTTTTTTTATTGTCTGAGCATTTTTTGTTTTTCATTTAAAATGCAAGATATTTTGCATTTCATGTGTTAAAGATTAGGTTTTAAAACGAACACCAGTTTTTATTTTCTGTCCATTTGTAGAATGCTGTCACTTCATCTTGTGAGGTTTTTGAATGTGATTTGTAAATCTGATCTTTTTATACTGAGTGAGGTGCCAATAGTGAAAAGAGACGTCTTTAAATCTTCTACAAACAATAACACACTTGTGATCTAAATCTGGTTCAATGAATGATGGATCTCCTTCATTATCGTCTGCTAGTTCTCAACATCTTCAAGTGTGTTTTCTGCACTCGTAGATATCAAGCGTTAGGGAAAAACGAGGAATGGAAATGGTGATTTTTGGTTTTTGTGAACTGGTGACAGTTGAGCTTCACAAATCATGTCTAGATAAAGGAAAGTAGCAAAATAAAAGTTGCACAACATCACACTTGAGTACATTTATTGTCCTAACTGTTGAAGTTTTTGCTTGTCAAAGAATGTATGTTTGAAGCAAGACTCGACATAATTTATCTTTTTTTAATATACTCCTCATTACAGGTCAAACAGTTTTTTATTGTAAAATTCTGAAAATAAGAAAAGTGTTTGAGACTGAGAACATTCTTTTTTTTTTTTTTGTTTGTTTGTTTATAGGTTAATATCTCAAAAGCCACCTCGTAACTTAAAAAAAAGTTCTTATCATGTATATATATAGTAGAGGAAGCTTGTAAATACATTTGTTAGTATATAAATGTTTTTATTACATATATGTTCTCTTTGACATGACATACTGAGATTTGATTTAGCTCATTTGCTTTTTCTTTTTTTTTTTCCCTTCCCTAAATGTAAATAAATCTTGAATACAAGACTTACTGTTTTTATTTTGCTGTAAAACATACTGCAGGTTTGGAGGTGTTTATTTAGGTATACATGTACCTTTTTTATTTTTCACTCCACTATAGATGGGTTTTGTTTAGTGGTGGAATAAATACACTTCAGATCAAATTGCACTGTATTTAGTTTTTGTTCTTTGCCTGTACTGAGTTTGTAAAAAGAGACTTCTTGTCAGTTGTATTGGGTACAACATTAATTCGGTTTATTTATAAAGCACCAAGTCACAACAGAAGTTGTCTCAGGGTCCTGAACAGAAACATTCATGTATATAAATAATAGTTAAATATTATTTATCTGAGGTGCAACTACTTTGAATTTAACTCCATCGCAGAACTCTCATATTGATTAAGCATGAAAGCGACGGTGGAAAGGAAAAACCCCCTCGTGAGGAAGAAACGTTTTAGCAGAACCAGGCTCAGGACGAGCGGCCATCTGCTTCGACCGGCTGGGTTTGAGAGGAACAGATACACAATGGCAGGTCAAGAATCACATGTTAAGATAGAAATACAGTAGTATCAAATGAAAACTGTTAAATTTTAGCAAATCATTTAAAGAAATTAGGTCAGTTTATTCTTTAGTAGTCTAAGCTAAAGCATGACAAGCCGACCCTAATTATACGATTTATTAAAAAGAAAAGTCTTGAGCCCAGTCTGAAAACTGGAAAAAGTGTCAGCCTCATGGACAGAAACTGGGAGTTGGTTCCACAAGAGAGGAGCATGAGAACTGAAAAATCTTCATCCCATTCTACTTTTGAAAACTGCAGGAAAAACAAGTACAAGCCTGCTGTCTGAGAGCAAAGTGTTCTGTTAGGAAAATATGGAACAATAAGATTTCAAATACTGTATAAGATGGAGCTAGGTTGTTGAGGACTTTGTAGGTTAGAAGTAAGATTTTGATTTAAATTCTGAATTTGACAGGGAGCCAATGGCGATAAGCTAAAACTAGAGAAATATGGTTTCTCCTATCAGGCGAGGTTAGGATTAAAACTATTAGAATTCTGTCACTAAAGGCAACAGAATTTGTGCTCTGTCCATCACTGCGCTGGCTCCCCATACACATGACCCCATCACCCCACCCAGGCCTCATGTAATGACCCCACTCGATCGAGTGCTTCAAGGAGGGAGAGTACTGGGTGATGCCAGGGGTAGGCCTGTCACGATAACAAATTTTGCTGGGTGATTAATTGTCTCAGAAAATATTGCCATTAACGATAATATTGTTTGAAATTTAACAATAATTAACTGTCAAATTTTAAAAAAAATGTTGATTTGTTTGGAGTGTAGCACCTTTTTTGACCACCTGATGGCAGTACAAGACTGAACCAAAGGATGGATAGTCAGCAGTGTCTCTTAAAGAAAAATGGGAGGGAGGGCCCGTGACGTGACATGGGCTGACATGGTGACATTGTGAACGCTTGATGATTTGAGCTCTTTAGCATAGCATTTTTCACACAAAGCTTTTTTTTAAATTCATTAACAAGTTCTCAGCTTCTTTTTGCAGAGAAAAACAACTTTTTACACAAAGGCACAGGTTTGAACCGTGAATGAACCGTGAATTTTGGAGCTCGACAAGACGGAGGTTTATTCCCGAGCTAGCCTGTTAGCTTAGCTCGTAGCTTAGCTTCTCAGCTTAGCTGCTTTTAACAGTCCAAAAACATGATTTTGGACTGTTAAAACAAAATTTAAAAAAGAAAAGCCAAAGGGAGGGGTCAGTGAAGAGCACCGTAGTCGTGCCGTGTCTTCAGCAGAAAGAGAGAAACACGAAGAAATGATAAAACCGATAAAAGAAAATGAGGTTGATAATTTTCAGTCATCCTGCAATTAATTGATTTAATGTTTATCGTGACCGGCCTAGCCAGGGGCCCTTGTCAGGGTGCAATTCCAAGTCCAGGGTCAAAGGTCAGGGGTTTTATGGCCAGGGTAAGCAGTTAAATTTAGGGCCAAAGGTCAGGGGGTTAGGTTTAGGGAAAGGGTCCTGGGTTAGGTTTCGGGTCAAAGTTTAGCCTTAACGGTCAAGGATAGGTTTCGGGTCAAATTTCAGGGTGAAGGCAGGGAATTCTGGTTTAGGTTTAGGGTCATTAGCAGAGGATTAGGTTTAGGGTCAGGAGTCCGGTTTAAGATAGGGCTTGTCATTAAAGCTTAGCCTCCAAAAATGTAATTTTTTTTGCATTCTTGTGGTTGATGGAACAAAATGAATAGATTTATTTCCTTATAAAACATTTGAAACAGCAAAGACATGTTCAAGAGTCACACCTTGTTTAACTTCTCAACATGAAGCTTCCGTTGGGTCATTTGAAACAAACACATCACTAACCTGAGACACATTTACAGCTTCAGCTGCTCTAATGTTGTGCAGAATCATATGCGTCTACAGTAGTTTGATTACAAAGAGGTATGTACAAGACTATAATGACTAGTCATCACTAATAGAATTATAAACCCCAAGCAAGGCTTTCCTTATAGCTTGATCATTTTTATTTCCTTCTATGTTATGCCCCGTGCCATCAGTAATGCTTTTAAAGTTTCAGATCAATGCCTTACTAAGAATGCTTTTGTATCTTCTTACCAGGAAGCTTCATTGTACACGAAACTATATCCACATGAATCTGTTTGTGTCATTTATCCTGAGAGCTGTGGCCATTGTTTCAAAAGAAATTATACTGCACATTATGTATTCCAACCTACCCAAGGATGACCCTGGATGGACTTCCTACCCGAGCTCTGCGGTACTCTCCCCCGCCTTGTTTTTCATGTACAAGCAGATCTTATTATCATTTTTGTCCCATTGTAATTGTGTACATATACTCTGTTTATAATGTCTGCATGAAACCTTTCCTCAACAGATAGTGTTAATGTGCAGGTTCTCCAAAGTGTGCATGGAGTACTTTGTGGCCTGCAATTACTTTTGGCTACTGGTTGAGGCCATCTTCCTTCACACGCTGCTCTTCACTGCAGTGCTTACCAAAAGGTGCTTGCTGAAGAAATACATGCTGCTAGGTTGGGGTAGGTCCTGAATAAACATTTTTGCCTATGCAAGTCTTGCTCATGGGAAGTAGATTAGGGTTAGGGGTTAAGACTAAGCCATGGTTTCATATTTGATCCAGGTTGCTGCATGTCTACATGTCATGGAATCTTGATGCTGCTGGGGGCAGTCTAGTCTAAAGTGTGGAACAAGCTCAGGTCTGGCAGGGTGAAACTAATCATTAAAAACCATTGAGATTGTTGTTTTCTCAGGCTTTCTTTGTTAATTAATAATTTTTATGCATATTTTGACTGATCTAAGGGACCTTTCACACAGGATGACCTGCTCTTTGCACGGTTGGCAAGGTTTTCAGGCACATTAAAAAAAAACACTGGACTTCCCATTGTGCCTGATGGAAAGTGATTCATCCACAATGATTTTAAGCCTGCAAAAACTCTCCATAGTGAGGTCCTGACTGTAAAATTTTGTGGTGGCAGCATGTCATGACCCTAGGTGGAGCATGGTGGCAGTGCATATGTCATGTGGTTTGGTAGTCCATACTTTGAAGTTGAACTTGTCTACAACTGTGATTGGAAGGGACACAGTCATGGATCAGCCTAGTGTGCATATGATACCCATGATGAGTGTCATGCCAAGGTGGGGTGCTCAGAGCTTGGTGAGGGCTCAGGAGAGCATTTTACAGTTGTGGAAAATGGCAGAGGAAGACTTACTGTACAGTATTTGATAAAAACTGAGTATAGGGTTACAGTCCCACAACAATTTTAAAGGTGGTGTAGTTTAAGGATAGCATGATGGGGTCATCATCCTGAGTGAAGGGGGCTCAGCTGGTTGGCATCCACTCCTCTAATGCTGATTTACAGCCAATTAGCATTTGATCTTTTTAGGGATTCATTTATGACATTTACCTACTAGCACTTTTATAGGACTACATAGAAGTTTACCTGAACTAAATGAAACAAATGTGTGGGCTGGACTGGTGCAGAGAGCAAACTTGTAAAGCCAGGTTTTGTTGTTTTCGTTAAAACAAGTTATTTAAAGAAGGTGTATTTTTAAATGTTTTCTTTGCAAATGGATGGCAAAACACATTTTTGGCTGTTGTGTCTTTTCAGGAACTCCTGTCTTGTTTGTGACGCCGTGGGCAGTGGTCAAGATGTTGTATGAAAACACGGGGTAAGTGTCAGGCATGCCTCTCCGAAATATTGACCTGACTTAAGCTAAAAAATGTAACTTCAAAGATCTATAAGATATTTCTATCCTCAGGTGTTGGTCCATCATGAACAGATGGTTCTGGTGGATCATAAGAGGCCCGATTACTTTATCAGTGCTGGTAAGGGACGTAAATGTTGAGCGTCTTTAGTGTGTTTGAAACCCATTTTATGGTGTTTTCTATTAAAACAGAACAATACATTTGGACTTTCAGTAAAATGTGACTGGTTTCTTACATCATTTTGTGCTCCTTGTCTTGTGTGATGATGTGAAGCTGCTGTTGTCAAAAAACATTTCTTATTTTAACCATTTTAACACATATGTGCTGTGGCTTGATAATAGATTAATACATACTGTATTTTCCAGAGCATTTTATCTCTAATCCCTGTTTGATGTGTTTTGCAGATCATTTTCTTCATCTTCATCAAGATACTGATGTTGTTGTTATCAAAGCTGAAAGCAGATCAGGTGAAGTTCACAGACTACAGATACAGGTACTCCAAACTGTTACATGTTCAGAAATAAGTTTGACATATTGCAAGTACCATATTTGTATGTAATGTTAAAATGTTAATCACATGACAAAATGTCACACACATTCATAAGCTGTAAGGAAGACTTGTGTCAACAGCAGCTTCAGCCCCCCACCCTCCATGTTTACTGGTACTTTTTTGTTATTAATAATAATTATTTTGTTCCATACTCAGTGCCTCATATTGACAAATAAAAATGGGAAAAAATGTCTTGTGAATTTATTAAAAATCAAAAATCAAAAATCAAAAATCAAATTTAAAAAAGTATTCAGACCTTTTGAAACACTTTAAGTTTAGTTTGGATGCTTTCCTTTTTTTAATCACTGCCCAAATGTTTCGGGAGAGAAGAAAGAGGAGACCAGGAACCGGGTGGTTCTCTGAACTCCAGAGTTCCTGGGTTAAGAAGGGACTAAGTTGTTGAATTTGTTAACTAATAAATAAAAAAATAAAGGTACCACTTTACAATAAGGTTCCCCTTATGGATGCAAATAAAGAGTTTATAGATTCATTATTAATTCCTCTATAAACACTTTATAATAATTGTATTTTAAGCATTAATTAAGGGCGACAGAGAGACAAAACTGACCAGTTTCTTGCCAAATAGTGAGCCAAATCTGTTCACCTACCGTGTATATTTCATCTAGAGTTGTTATGTTAAATACTAAGTTACTACTTTGTAAGCACAATAAGCATTTGCAAACCTAATTTATTTTAAGATATAATATTAGATGAAGATACTAATAATGCGGATCGACAAAGCTTTTCTTTAGTTTACACATATCCCAGGAGAAATTTGATGTCAGCCTGCTTTCAGGCCAACAAGGGGAGTCAGATTCAGGGAAGCCACAATTGTTCTTTTTTTTTTCAGGCCGACTTTTTCTTGTCAGCCTTGAGTCCGCTGGTACTTTCAAGATCCAAAATGGACAGTTTGTGGGCATTCCACTGGCCCATGCTTATGAGCCTCCTCCAAGTTCATCTCCAACATGCTGGCAAGTCCCAGAAATTGCAGGTGGCCTGTGATTCTCACAAATGGCTTCCATCTTACGGTTTAGCTCATAAATCAGCTAATTTTTAGTACTCAAAGCACGAACCAAACCTTCACATAGACTCTGCAGTTTTGCCATTGCTGAAACTGCTGCCGCTGTCTTCCTCAACAGTCAATAATGTAGGAATCTGCCAGTCCCAAAAAGCAGAAACCCTGCCATCATGATTCCAATGATATAAACATCTTCAGTGTCCTCCTGAGACAAAACAGAAAGATACATCAGCTCCAAAACTCCCCACGGATCCATGACATATCCTGTCGTGAGTCTCAGCGGGGCATGAGGGCTCTCCAGGACCCTGTCGCTTTGTTGAAAAGATTTTGTCAACTGTCTAGAAAGTCCAGCTGACCAGATCCATGACTGTAGTTTTTGTTTCAGAAGATGTGTAATAGGAGCTCTGATACACAGACAGAGAGCAAAAAAAGCAGGAGAACAAAAGAGGGAGAGAAAAGGCGTCCACCTTGCATGAGAGCAAGTGCAGAAAAAAATTAAAATTAAAAAATAATGGGAGCCTTATTGTAAAGTGGTACCAAAATGAACAATAAACTAATGACAGGCATCCACTAATTTGGGCTTCATGCCTGAGTGGAGACACAGATGGATGTCCGCAGTGAGAAACATTTGAAAGCCATCTTTAAAGATGAAGAACATTATTTTATGGTTTGAGAAAACCAGTTTGGCTTCAGTTTTATGAAGATTATGACTGGAGGAAACCAGGTACTACTCATCATCTGACCAATAGCATCTTAATAGTGAAGCATGGTAGTGGCAGCATCATGTAGCAGGGGGGTGTTTTTTAGCAGCAGGAACTGGGATGTTGGTCAGGGTGGAGAACATGGATGGAGCAGAGTACACACATTCTTTGTCAAACAGACCTGAAAATGGCTGCATGACGGAATCCCTGTCTGAGTACGCTCTGAATTTATTTATGATGTAATTTTCTCTCTCTTCTACGTTGTTGTTCGTCACCAACACATTAATTACCTGATGTTTACTTCAGAAAGAGCAAACACTACTAAACCTGCTTGTTTTTGCTCCTCAGTTTAGCCAGGGCGACGCTGGTGCTGATTCCCCTGCTGGGGATCCATGAAGTGGTGTTCACGGTGCTGATCGATGAATGTGTGGAGGGCAGCAGTCGCTACGCTCGGAATTTCATCAACCTCACCCTCAGCTCCTTCCAGGTAACTGCAGAGTGGAGGTCATACATCTCACGATGTTTGTATTTATCCCCAAATCACATCAGGTCTAAACATTTCCTTCATTTTCAGGGCTTCTTGGTTGCTGTTCTGTACTGTTTTGCCAATGGAGAGGTATTTATTTTTTATCAAACCATTGCACCTTGTAGCATGTTGGGAAGAGCAAAGAAGGAAAGATCAAATGAAATTATGGAATATGAACCAAACTATGACCCCAAATTTTGATAATTCAAACCCAGTTTAGCTTGTAGAGTGAACAAATCTGTTCAAGACCAGGCCTTTAGTTTAGATTTAATTGGAGAGGCTGTCTAACATTATGCAATTAGCAATCATCATAACATTTTTATTTTAATTGAGAATTAAAATATGTATTAATAATTTGCATTAATCAGTTGAATTATGTTGTCTATTCACAAAATAAATTAGGCCAAAGCTAATAAGCTTTGAATAGTTGGATAGCTATTCCAAAGGAACATTAATATGAACAAGATTTTAGACTTTTTAAATGGGGTATAGTAAAATGTTTATAAACAATTAATTTCTAACTGTTGATTTGTTGCTGGAGATAAGTTCCAACGCTCCACATCCCTGCATGTAAAAGGGACTAAGTAAGAACATGAGTGGATGTTGTATTTAGTCTTTAGAAATGCTTCACTTTTGGAGCTTTTCCACAAAACAGATTCTAGATCTACACTGGTGCTAGAACTCACTTCAACCGCTTTGTCATTGATTAGTTCAACTCCACTCAGCTCTCGTCTTATTGGTTCTTCTCAAGTGGAGGTGATTTGTTTCCTCGCTCTGTGGCGGGTGAGATGGGGGTAGAGGCAGGGCAGCTGATCTGGGACCCAAAAGTCCCAGGCTCGATCCCCAGTCATCGCACATCTCGTGGTGTCTCTGAGCAGGACATCCTATCCGCACTTGCTCCTCGGATGCCCTCAAGAACTTCCCACTGCCCCATTTGAGTGTGTCCCAGGTGCAATGGGTTAAATGCAGAGAGACGATTTCAGCATTGTATGGGAACATGCAATGATGACAGCACATAACATATTATTATTATTATTATTATTATCAATGCAAAGCGAGCAGTATGGTAACTCATCATTGTGTTTGAGCCACTTAGCACGTTGTGGTCCTCTATCACTCTGTAATTGGACTACAATTATTTTAGCTTATTTCTTGTGGCACCTTCCAGCTCTTTAAGCGTTACACTCTTAACACTTTACAAATGTGTTTATTGACATAACTGCTGTATACTTAGAGAGGCTTCAGGACATCAGGGGTTTGGTAGAACGCTGTAGTAGAAACTGTAGTTTAAGCAGCAAAAAATCAGGAAGTCACTCACTTGAACCACTGACTGTGAGATGAGTCTTTCTGTGTTTTCCTGCACCGCTATGTTTTTTCCTCGTCCTCATGCACAGCTGATCCTAATCTCAATCACCCCATGTGTTCCTCCTCTCACATCATTAGTGTCTGTATTTAATCTATGTGTTGTCACTCCCTTGTTATCTTTGTCCTTTACGCGGTGTCGTGATCTGTCTCTGCTCCAATGGTCGTCTACTAATCCCAGAAAGTTTTGCTGCCCTGCCAGCACTTTGTTTTTTACTACTGAG
>JAVCKU010000052.1:3888560-3898917 GCA_032273985.1 Hypsolebias coamazonicus | reverse complement strand
GTCCTTAAGATCCACAGATGACAGCAGAGATAGACACGTCATCAAGTCTTCCAAGTCGATGAGATATCCAGCTGTGTAGCAAGTTGGCCATCTGACCTAAAACATTTGATTGTTGTACTTGATGATTGATTGTTTTGCACATGTTAAAATTCTAATTTTGAGATTCCAACAGGAGGTTGGCTTGAAACACAGCAGTGAAGGTTACTTATGGGGACAGATCTGGTTGGCAGGCTGCAGACTGACAAATTCCTCCAGATGGGAGATGAAACATTTCTCACTTAAACAAACTGGTCCTGATGACATGATTTAACCTTTTTGTGTGTGTGTGTGTTACAAAGGACAATAGTAACCATGGTAATGAAACAACAACTAGAGCTAAAGGTGCCTACTCGCGGCCTTCAGCTCGATCTGTTTCCAGGGTAACACCGACGGCATCCTCTCCTTTGAAACTTGGCTCTGTTCTTTTGCATCACAGAGTTTTTGTCCAGTTGGTGATGAGCTCCTGGCGTTGGTGGGAAAACAAACAACCAAACCTGACAGAAGACTCTGAGCTCAATTTTCTCCATTGCATACGGTCTCTGTGAATATTTTCAACCAGCCAGTCCTCCTCTGTCCATTCTGCCTCCAAGGCTGTTGCTGAGAGACACCAAGGTGCTCATGAAGAACGAAGAAGAGGCCTTTAAATTAATGACCCTACATTAACTCACGTGTGTCTCCAAAACAAGCCCACACGTTGAAGGAAGTGAAAGTCTGAGTAAGGAACAACAGAGGAGGCACAGCTGGGTGTGAGGCAGTCCCGTCAACACGTCTAACTGGACAAGGGGATGGTTAGTTCAGGGACAAGAAGAAAAAAAAAACAAGAGAAATCTGCACAACTCCTGCACCATTTAGAAATTTATCTATTAACTCCAGTTAACCGGAGGATGAATTACTCAAGAAGATGAGAGGAGCGACAAGAAAACCTGCACCATTCTGGATTCTCTGGGTGGTTCTGATCACCAGGACCAGAGGTGAGAAGCTTTCCTTCAAACTAGAAATAAAATCACCTGGTTTAGAAAATACTCTTTCAGATACGTTATAGAGAAAAGATTAACTCCATACCAGCTTTAAAACATCCATTTATATACCTGCTGCTTCCTTTTCGGGTCATGGACGTCACTGGTGCCTATGTCCAACAGTCACTATGTGCGAGGTGGAGGACACCCTGGACAGGTTTCTAGTCCATCACAGGAACACCTGGAGACAAACGAGACAAACATTCATTCTCTCACTCTCACCTGGGGACAATTTAGAGATACCAGTCAGTCTAACTTGCATGTTTTTGGTCTGTGGGAGGAAACTGGAGTACCTGGAGAAAACCCGCACAGCACGGAGAGAATGCACAAACTCCACCCAGAAAGGTTGCAAGCTGGGATTTAAACCGGCGACACTGAGAGGCAGCAGCTCTACCAACTACGCCACCGTGCTGCCCACTTTAAAACAGTAACCAGGCCTGTCACGATAACAGATTTTGCTGTTTGATTGTTTGAAATTTGACAATAATTAGTAACTATTGTCAAATTTAAGAAGAAATATTTGTTCATTTGTTTTGCATGTCATACCTTTTTTTGACCACTGGATGGCAGCATAAGACTGTTTGAACCAAAGGATGGATAGTAAGGGAGCGAGCAGTTTGTCTCTTTACGAAAAATGGGAGTAAGGCCCCTTGACCTGATATGGGCTGTCTCTCTTCAGTTCTCAAAATGGCGGATGCTCTTTGTGGTTTGAGCTCTTTAGCATAGCATTTTTCACACAAAGCTTTAAATAAAACGCCAGTAAACGAGTTCTCAGCTTCTTTTTGTAGAGAAAAAACTTTTTCAATAATGGCACGGGTTTCAATTGTGAAATATGGAGCTTCGACAAGACGGAGGTTTATTCCTCGAGGTTGGCCTATTAGCTTAGCTCGTAGCTTAGCTTCTCAGCTTAGCTGCTTTTAATGATCCAAAAAGTGATTTTGGATTGTTAAAACAGTATTAAAAAGAAAAGAGAATTGGAGGGGTCAGTGAAGAGCACCAGAATTGAGCCTTTTGTCATCCAGTATCTTCAGTGGAAAGAGACAAGAAGAAACGATAAAGCTGATAAAAGAAAATTAGGTCAATAATTTCCATTTATCATGTGATTAATTGATTTGTTTATCACAACAGGCCCAAGTTTAACTAATGATGCATTTCATCAGTCAGTGTTGGCATGTACTATTATTTAAGAGCATAATCTTGAAGACAGTTCTCACTTTTGAGCTCCAGACTGGATGGAAAGCGTCTGTGGACACTGATTCTCAAGTCTTGCCAAAGTCTCTCAGTTGGATTTAGGTCTTGACTTTTTCTGGGTCATCCTAGGAACGTGAATTAGTCTAACCCACGGGACGGCTGTGGCTGAGTGGTTAGAGCAGTCGTCCTCCAATGCAAGAGTTGCGGGTTCGAATCCACCAGGAGTCGCATGTCAAAGTGTCTCAGAGCAAGACACTGAACCCCTCGATGCCTCCGATGTGTGTCCCATCAGTGCATGAATGTGATCTCAAAGCACTGATTAGTCTCTTTAGAATGATCTGTTCAATTAGCTTTGTATAGATCTAGTAGAGTGCTGTATGAATGAGTAAACGAGGCACAGACTGTGTTGTAAAGCACTTTGAGTATCTCGATAAGACAGAAAGGTGTTATATAAGTACAGTCCATTTACCATTCCATTGTAGATCTGGCTGGAATGTTTCAGGCCGTTGTCCTGCTGGAAGGGAAACCTTTGTTTCAGATTCAAGTCTTTTGCAGCATCTGTTTTCTTTCAAGATTGTTCTGTATTTAGTTCCATCCATCGTTCCATAAACGACCAGTGTCGCTGCTGAAGCATCCCCCACAGCATGATGGGGATGGGGGTGATGTGCAGCAGATTCAGTTTTGGTCTGAGCGGGACACCCTCCACCATCTGCATTATTCTTCTACTTTTTCCTTTATCTCCTACGTTGCTTGTGGCAAACAGCAAACAGAGCTTCTTGTAACAGCAGTTCTTCTTTCTGTTCTGCCACAAAGACCAGATTTGTGGAGCGAACAGTTGTCCTGTGGACATATTGCCCCACCTGAGCTGTGGACCACTGCAGCTCCTCCGGAGTCATCTGACCTGGTGGACGTCTGTGTCCTGAAAGGGTTACAGTGTTGTATTAAACTCTTTCTACTTTCAGATGAGGGAGTGAACTGTTAACTGAGGTGCTCAATGCTTGGGACATTGTTTTATAACCTAACCGTGCTTTAGCCGTCTCAATAACTTTATCCCTGACGTCTCTGGTTTGTTCCTTGGTCTTCATGATGCAGTTTGATGACTAATGTTCTGAAACAAACCTCTGAAGCCTTCACAGGACAGCTGGATTTATACTAAGATGTCGACCAACAGGCTGAACACAAATGTTCCGATTCAGTAAAATATTCGTTAAGCTAAGTGATGAATTGTGGCTGGGGCTCAAAGTTGAGAAGTCAAACCCATCAAGACCCCACGTTGATCACCTTCATTTGATCATCAGCGAGCTAAAAAATGTTTCCTCTCAAATGTGTGTTGGATTTTTGTTTTCCAGGTGATACTCCTTGTCCCGAAGGAGGTCAGATCCACCTGGGCAGCCTGCACTGCTTTTGGCTCTCTGACAGAACCTCATCATGGTCTGAGGCACAAGGTTCCTGTCGAGAAACATGGGGAGGGCATCTGGCATCAGTTCAAAGTGAGGAGGTGGAATACTTCATCCACAGTCATTTTACTGAGTAAGCCCATCAAAAAGATCCCAGTTTCCAAATTTTGTATTCTTTCCAGTTTTCCTTCCTTTGAAACAGATGCATGAAACTTTTCTGTTTTTGTTTAGTAAAACCCCAGGATGGATATGGCTAAATGCATCATGGGTAAAAGGATCAAACTCTTCGGGGCTTCTAGAACCACAAACATCATCATGGTGGGGCAGAGATGGAGCAAATCTTGGGCTGTGCCCTCAAATGGCCTTGGGGACCCCTGGGAGGTGGAGGAGGACTCAGTGTGCTGAACAATACCGCTTCATGTGTGAAAACCAACTGGCTGGTAGGTTTATCCCTGAACACCAGGGAATCATGGGATGGACATGGATTCAGGATAAGACAAGATGTCAGGGGTAGAGCTGGGCACCAAGAACAAAACCTGTTAGAAGCCTGGTCCAGAAATATGACAATGTCAGAACAAATGTTTTAAATAAAATTTTATTTTGAGACATCATCAATTATTTTGTTCCATGTCACTGAAAGCTTTGGGTTTATTCTTCTCCTTTTCATGCAGGTTTGTTGCCATCTTTAGAGAATTACCTGACTGGATTGGTTGTCATGACTGGGGTCTATCCACACACCCTGATACAACCACTTCCCACAGCACCAGATATTGGACAGCGCACAGTGGAGGTTAGTACAGTATCAGACTCAAATGCTAGATAATTATCACCGGCACCACGGTAACATCAATCACGTGCAATCATACCTATGTGGATGGATTTTGACTTGACCCAATTCAAGATGGCCACCAGAGCTAATCAATCTTAGCAAACACCAAACTGGCCATAAGTCTGTGGACTAACAGGTTGTGTAACAGATGTGTTTGTAAGGTTATCCTACCAGGACATAGTCCACGTCTGTTCCTTTAAGGAACACTGTTCATTGTAGCTCTAATTCTGTTTGTTCAGCTCTAAAGGTTCACTCAATTTGTGAATAAAAACTAAAAACAATAATCCATCCATTCTTCTGTCTGTCCGTTCGTCCGTCCGTCAATCAATCCATCCATCAATCCATCTGTCCATTTGTCATCCATCCATCAATCTGTCATCCATCCATCAATCCATCCATCCATCAATCCATCTGTCCATCAGTCCATCTGTCCATCCATCCAGCCATCCAGCTTCTTTTGCTTCTTCCTGAGTCAGGTCATGGGGTTCAATTCTATTTTTATTTATATAGCACCAAATCACAACAGAATTCATCTCAGGGCACTGAACAGAAACATTTATATACATAAAGATTCACTTAGTAACATTATTCATCTAAGGTAGGTAGGGTAGCACAGGGTATGGTAGGGTAGGGCTCTTACCACAGCCACCTCTTCCATCTCTTCTGGGAGGACAAGGTGTTTTCAGGCCAGATGAGAGATGTAGTCTCTTCAGTGGGTCCTGGGTCTTCCCCGCGATGTCCTTTCAGTTGGACAGGCTCATAAACATCCCTTGGGAGGTGTCTAGGGGGCATCCTTACTAAATGCTTGATGTACCTCAACTGGCTCCTCTCGATACAGAAGTATTTTTGTCATAATAATGGAAGCAGACTAGTGATTGAAAAACTTAGGAGATTAAGTAAACATCCAGATTTAATTTGTAGAGCAGATAGAATCCAAACTGGGTACAACTACAGGTAGTACAATATTTTCAGGTTAACATTTTAATCTCCAAACTTCATGTCAGTTCTGAAATGATCAAATATTTGTTGTAAACCATTATCTTCTCATCACGCAGATGATGCTTTTCCCAGGCCTGTGGTTCAGCCATGCAGGTCAGCTGGTATCAGTAGAACTGGTGGTCCAGCCCAGCTCTGTGTCTTCTCTGGCCCGGGTTCAGATCCTCCGACCTTACTGCAGTCCTGACCACCACCTGGTACCTCCAGGTACTCCTCCCAACACGTTCCTTTTGTTGTTGCTGTTTGCTGATGACACCCTGTTGTCTGTTTTAGGCTGCAGCTCTCTCCTGAATGCGTTCAGCTGCTGCTCGGCTCTGCCCCTCTGCAACACCACAGGGGGCTGCAGCCTCGGCCACTACTGGTGTCCTCTACTGGAGACCTGTGTCCCTAACACCAGTCCATGCAGTTCCTATGATGCTGCAGTCAGGAGGCGGGGCTTCACGCCCCCTCCAAGATACTCAGCGCTTCCTCCCTTTTACCACCTGGTGGCAGACATGCCTCTGCGTATAACCCCAAGCTCTGAGTTCAAATTCATAAATGTGAGTCCACTTTTGTTACCAAACACCACCGAAAGGTGCAGCAATAATGTTTTTTACCTGAAACAATATGGTTGCCACAGCTAATCATATTGCGAAATAAAACACAAAAATGACTATAGCTCAGTAAATTTGAAAGTTACTGAGGTGTGGTAGTAGCTGAGAGTCATCTCCAGCACATACCCTGAGCTCAAACTAATTGCAAACGATCTGTCCTTCATAACTGTTGAAGTCAACTGTGTTTGCCTGTTAGCAAAACATTTCATGAACCGTTGGACATGTTTAAATGAAACATTCAGAAAGTAATCTGCTCGTCTGAGTAATTTGCCTTCTGAGATCAACCCATTTCAATATGGCTGACTCAGCAAACTGACTTTAGCAAAAACAAATTTGCCACAACTCAGTCAAAAAAAAAAGTGGTGTTAAAATGTATTTTGTTGGTGGCTAAGGATCGACACAAATAAATATTCTTAAAACAACTCATGAGGCATCTCTGCTCAAAACCAAGCAATACCTGTGCTGTTTTCTGTTAGCAAAATATCTCAAGAACCACTCTATGGATTTTAATGAACCTCTCGAGGATCAAACATTAGATGCACATCTACAACAATTAACTTGAAGTCAAATCAATTCCAAATGGTTGCCACAGCTAATTGAAGATGTTGAGCTTAAATTCAATGTGATAGTATCCATATGTAAAGCTCTGAGCACGATCACATGAGATCACACATTATTGTGTCAGGTTGTGCATCATGTTATTTTCAAGGTTTGATCAAAATGAATAAATCTCAACATTTCTTATCAGAAGGTGATTCTAGTTTGCAATACTTGTATAAAAATGGGCATCCCTTCCAGGTATGGTATCTGAATGCACTTAATCCTTTTTGCACCAAGTGGTAAATCATATTCTGTATGTTGCTCTGTCATCAAGGTGCGCCGCAGCATGGCAGCATCGATGCTCCTCTTTGACTCACTCTTTTTTTGTTTCTTGTTTTGACTTTTGCACGTGCACTACACTTCCACACTACGGGTATGACCGCGATGCACTTTTGGAGTTGCGCTCTTCAGTGAGTGGGGACTTTGGGTCGACTTTTGGGGTCTCGGCGTGGACATTTTCCCCTGGGTCCTTTGTTTACTGGGGTGCCGTAAGAGGAAAACACAGAGAGGGAAGTGAGCCGGTGTTTTGTGCAGGACCAGATGCAGCAAACTCCCTCTCCCTTTGGTCCTGCTTTTGGGTGTTCATTCTCTGAGGAATAGACTGGATGACTTGCACACACAGATTTATTATGAGCAGAGCTCAAGGAGCTGTTGTGTCTTTTTGTCTTTATGGAAACATGCCTGGCGCTGTCAATCCCTGACTGTGCTGTGGCTCCAGAAGACTTCTCCGTCTGCGGGCTCGACAGAACTGTCACATCTGTGATACCTAAACTGTTTATTGCTGCTGCTGCACAATGTGGCTGTGTCATGTGTGTTGCTGCCTTCCATCATGGTCCAGTTCATCTCCATGTTGCTCACTGCCTGTGCAGTGGCCTTTCACACAACCTATGTGGTGCATGTTGTGTGGCATGTTATTTAAGCAGTGTTACTCTCTGTGAGGTACTTGTTTGTACTGATTTGTGCTACTAGCACCATTGTATTCTGCCATCTTGTTTGCTATATTTCTTTTTCACTTTTGATGCTTTGTTCTGTACTTTTGTTGCATGCTTTAATATTTCTTGTTTTGTTTTTTTATTGGCAAGGCGGTTCTTCTCCTCCTGAGCATTTCATTGCATTATTGACCTTGTGTTGACCTTCATGTAACAAAATAAACAATAAACTATATGGTTAATTTCAAAATTCCGTTTTTTTTTTTTTTTCTTTGCAACAGATTCTTCTGCCGGAGCGAGGCTTCATGGTGTACCCAGACGATGTTGTAGCTGTGCAGCACACCCTTGACTCGGGGATGTTTCTGCACTGCCTTGAGGGTGACGCCTCAGCGAGCTCTCCTTGGCGCCAAAGCTTCGTGTCCCTCAGAGGGGCAGAGTGGGGAGGTTGGTGGGAGGGGGGCCTCACCTCACTCCCTCGAGGAAGCAAGTGGGTGGATGGTGTGGTGTGCAATATAAGAATCCTTTATGAAGACAGACTTCACAGACCAACTGAACGTGGAGATATTTTGGACTCTACACATGCAACTACAGCTTCTGTAGTCAGGCCCCTGACTGAAGGGCCCGTTTCAGAGTCAAACTTTAAAACTGACATCGTACACCCTCATCCAGACGAAAACAACTACATTCATGTACAGACCAACGTGCCAACAATTATTGTCGTCGAGGCTCTGTTTGGAGAGAAGGCCAGAAGCTCCTGGTCTGCACCAGTTCTCCAAACTGATGTCCCCTTTCGTCCATCTTGTCCCGAAGAATTGGCTCAGTTTGTGCCTGACTGTAAGAGAAAGTCCAAAGACTGCTGGTTTTCCTCCGTGACGCTTGTGTTGCCATCACCAGGCATTCAGACACTCAACGTCAGTGTGGTGGATGAAAACAACTTTCAGAGTCTGAGTGTGAAGGTTCAAAGCTATGAGGCGGTGACGGGGCTCAGCGTGGAGCCACGTGGGTGCACCAGGAACCTTGTACATAGGTCACAGGTGGGTGGGAACAATATCAGCACAAATCAGCAACAATGGAAACTTCAGGCTTAAATGAAAAGCAATGACTAGAGAAACAAAAATGTTGCCTTTATACCTAAGAATTTACCACCTCATCTGAGAAACACGGAAGTGGAAGCATTATTGTTGGGACAAAACTATTTCTTGTACATCTTTGAATTAATCATAACAATTCTGAAACAATTCTGAAACACTCAACAAGCAGCTTTTCCTACAAACACTAGTTTTATTTTCTTTATGTGCAAATGTAGGAGTCCTCCTCATTTCAGGAAGGAGGGATGTGTTCTTATTAATTCAGAAAATAACATTTTTAACTTCTTACATTTGCAGTTATTTACAGCCAAAGTGCAAAGTGGTTTTCCAGTAGATTTCACGTGGGTGACTGACAGCTTGGAGAGTCCGGCGCACCACGGGGACTCTTACAGTGTAACGTTTGAGAAACCTGCAGAGCATGAGCTCCAGGTAAATACTTTCATCTTATGAATTTGTTTTAGTTGTCAAATCAAAGTCACAACAGGATTGAAATGTAACCCAATATAGATTTGTTTTTGGGCTGGTCATGGTTTGAAAATGTGAAAAATAAGTTTTTAAATGGTCTTTTAGGTGATCGCATCAAACCCTGTGAGCTCCCAGAGCCTGCAGATCTTCCTGACTGCTGACACGAAGACGCCGCTGACTAAACCGGACTTCATATTTGTCCCGGAGGCTGTGGCGGTGAGCGTTCCTCACCGCTACACCGTCAGAGTCAAAGTGGATGTTTCCCTCGCGCTCACCTTTATGTAAGGCCTTCTAAAATACACTTTCATTGATGTTTGCAAGCATTTTTATTTACAATCTCTTGAACTTGTGTGAATGTTTGGGATTTCTTGGTGCTCCTTGTCATGAAGATGGCATTTTGGGGATGGCAGTGAAGGCACCATTCACTCACAGTCTGCTCCATGCCTCAACATGGAAGGACTGGTGGAAAGACGAGAGAAGCAGGTCTATGTTGAGGACTCTGTGAATCACACTTACTCCATCCCAGGTAAGCACACACAGGAAGACTGCTAACAGAAATACTTATATTTAGCAACACATTAATTACAGTATTGTGTGTATTATTATAAAAGGCATTGCAAGGCAGAATAAAGAAACTATAATTTTTTGTTGTTTCAAAGTGGCATTATGTGTAAAAGTTATGAAGAACTGACCTCTTACTTGCTGCACATAGTTCTTTGAACAGCTTCAGTTTTGAAAGTTTAGTCTCCACCAGGATATAGCGCTAACAGCAAGTTTGAATGAGGCTAAAATTAAAGTTGATTGCTGTCATATTAAAACTGCTCCAACATGCAAAACTTCACAACAGTTTAAGCGAAAGCTGTTTCATTTCATAGCGTAGCTATTATCGTAAATTTTACACTGCTGTCAGATTCACATTAGATGGTTATTTACCGTATTTTCCGGATTATAAGTCGCTCCGCTCTATAAGTCATTGTCCAATTATGTCCAATAATTTGGAAAAATCCATAAATATGTTGCACCGCTCTATAAGTCGCACCTATTAAGCGTCGCCGCTGACGCATCGCCTATGTTACGCGTCATCGCTGACAACCCGGGAATGTGGGCTGTGTCTTGCCAAAAAAGGATTGTGGGAGCCGGCAGTGCACGGAAGGACTTTAACAAGATTAACATGGTAAAAACAATTATTTGTTTGCTGAAAATTATAGCAAAGA
>JAVCKU010000052.1:3684116-3698919 GCA_032273985.1 Hypsolebias coamazonicus | reverse complement strand
TTTGATGTACCTGTCACTGGGGGGGGTGGGGGTGACCCCGGTGACCCCACAGCTCCAGCAATCTCTGGGGGAGGATGATCACTGTGGTGCACTTTGTCAGTGAGCACACCAGTGCTGATAAAGTGAACATGTCATTGAGGACGTGGGAGCAGTTCCAGAAGTTGTGGACGGAGAGGTGCATGCTGTGCTCACTTCAGCTGGCTCCTGCTCAGCCTGGTTCTCCTCCCAGCTCGCCACCTGCCATGCTGGTTCTCACACCAGCACCAGACTCACTGGGCTCTCATCCTCCAGAGGTCCTCGCTTTTCCAGAGGTCCTCTTTCCTCCAGAGGTCTTTGCTCTTCCAGAGGTCCTCGCTCCTCCTGTGGATCCAGCTGCAGCAACACCTCCTGCTATCCCCGAGGCAGCCACATCTTCTCAGCCAATGAAGCAGCCAAGCTAGCCTCAGCTGATGAAACAGCCGAGCCAGCCGCAGCTGACGAAGCAGCCGAGCCAGTCTTAGCCAATGTGAACAGATGCCTCAACACAGACAGTTCCCTCAGTGCAGACAGAGGCTCTTGCGCCCACTGTAGCACATGAACTGGTTCCCACACAAGCCCAAAGATCAGGTCCCACACCAACTCCAAGGCTAGTTCCCACACCAGCTCCAAGACTAGTTCCCACATCAGCTCCAAAACTGGTTTCCACACCAGCTCCAAGGCTGGTTTCTACACCAGCCAAAACCTTGCTGGTTTCTACACCAGCCAAAGCCTGACTGGTTTCCACACCAGCCAAAGCCTCACTGATTTCCACACTAGCCAAAACCTCATTGGTTTCCATGCCAGCTAAAACCTCGCTGGTTTCCACACCATCCGAGACCTTGCTGGTTTCCACACCAACCAAAACCATGCTGGTTTCTATACCAGCCAAAACCATGCTGGTTCTATACCAGCCAAAACCTCACTGGTTTCCACAACAGCAAAGGACTTTGAAGTCTCTCTGCCAATTTCTGTTCCAGGAGTCTCATTGCCTTCAGCCACACCTGCGCCAAGGGTCTCATCGCCTTCAGTCGCAGTGGCTCTATCGCCTGCAGCCATGACCTCCCTTGCGGCCTCTCCTTTGGCCTCGTCACCTGCACCCATGGCCTCCCCTATTACCTTTCCTTTGGCCTTATTGCCTGCAGCCATGGCTCCTCCTACAGTCTCTCCAGTGGCCTATCTGCCTTTCACCACAGCCTTCCCAGGGTTCTCCTCATCCCTCTTCTGCCTGAGTCCAAAAGGGTATAGTTAGACGCCACTGCTGCCTATAAAGGGCCATGCACCAGAGCTCGCTCTGGTTTTCAAACGAACAGCCTCCTGGTTTCCCATCCAGAACCCTGATCCTAAGACGAACGGTCTCCTGGCCGCTCGCCAGAACCCTGGGCTAAGGATGGATGGTCTCCTAGCTGTCCACCAGATCTTCTGATCTGCTTTGGATGGTCTCTTGACTGCCCACTTTAACTCTGGGGGTTAGGATTTCTGTGTTCCCCTTTTGTGTTCAGTATTTGCCCAGTTTCCTACCTGTTGGTCCTTTGTTTTTTTGTTCCTTGTGTGCCCTACCTCTTCTTTTCTCTTTCTCATTTCACTTAAAGGTGCCGGAAGCAGGTTGCTCTCACTAACATGTCATACCCCCAACTTATGGATTAACGATACGCAGGACCGTGCATTTTTTTGAATGGAGGAAGAAAAAAACTCAAGACCAAGTTCATTGGTAGAATTTCAAGGGCAGTTTAATATTGTGATACTAATTAGCTAAAGAAAGAGTTAGTCATTTTTCAGAAAAAATAAACTATTTTCTTAGTTGATTTTATTTTATTATTATTTTTTTTAATTATTTTTTGAGCCACAAGGACTCATTTATAAGAGACCTGTAGTCTCAAGTTCAACTTCTTTTAAAAGAGAATCAAGTTTCAGGCAGGGGGACAGTTGGATGTTACTTACTATATGTGACCTTCCAGCTCAGAACCTGGCATGAAGAAATCTTCTCCTTTCACTTTTGCAGAGAAGGCCAGGGGTGTGACGTTTTCTTTGTAAGCGGAGAACCAGTGGTGTCAGAACATAGGAACTTCAATACAACTGTAAAATTCAATGATGCTTAGTGGGTTTGAGGCATTTATGTTAAAGGTTAAACCAACCAAGAGACAAAAAAATACTAGAAGCAGTGACTCATGCTTTCAGTTCTACAGACCTCCCTACATGGACATATGTATTTATTTATTCCTTCTTGAACCATGACAGTTTGTTTCTTTTGCAGCTCATGCTTTGATGACTTTTCCATGGTGACGAAAGAAGTCAGCCAGATACCATCTTCACACTCTTCATGGGGCAACTGTTGCTGAGTGGTTAGAGCAGTTGTCCTCCAATGGGAGAGTTGGGGGTTCGATTCCACTAGCAGTCACATGTAAAAGTGTCCCTGGGCAAAACACTGAACCCTTCATTACTTCTGATGTGTGCTCCATCGGTGTATTAATGTGATCTAGACACAATGATTCGTCTCTACAGATTCAGATTATCTTTGTATATATCTAGAGTGCAGTATGAATGTGTGTGTGGAGGTAAATGAGGGTACAGATTGTGTTGTAAATTGCTTTGAGTATCTTGATTAGATACATAGGCACTATATAAGTAAGGTCAGTTTACCATGTACCATTCAGCTTGTGCTGTGGCTGGATTTGCTTTTTGGCTGCTTGTGCATTCAGTGTCTTAAGCAGCAGTTGTCACACAACTTGAAGGAAGCTGAAAACAAAGTTTTGCCAGCATCTGGAATGTCATTCAAGAGTTGCTGTTTATTTCACCATCGGCCCTTCTTGATTTGTGTGGGACTCACGCCTCTTGGATCAGCTCCTTTGAGAGAAATTGAAACTGCAGTAGAATAAATGGTTTGAGCTTTCCGCCTTTTCCTGCAGATGCTTCATGCTGTCCTGTCCTTCAGTGCTATCTTTACTGGCATCTTCCATCATCTAGTCCTTGCCTCTTGTTTTTACCAACCTCATTTTTTCTCCAGATCTGAAAAAAAGTCTGCAAACTTGTGCTTGTTTATCTGCCAGTTTGCCAACACAAACAAGTTTGACATGCTTTGTGTTCACATGTTAAAAAAAGGGAACAAAAACTCCAAAATCGTGCTAAAAATAAGATTGTTTCGCATGCATTGTGGTCCGCTGCTCCCAGATGATAATGTTAGTGAAACAGTGCTCACACATTACTTATATTTAAACATTTCTTGTTTCTGCCATTTTGTGAGAGCTTTTTAAAAGGTATCAAGGCAACCCCTGAAAACTGTTTCTCTCCTCCTTTGTTGCCTTGACTCACCATCCTTCACTTGGTGGCTGTCAGACGAGGAGATGAGCTCTGACAGGGACTGACCTGGCCTCTCCAATTACCCAGAAAATCCCAGATCAGAAAAATGATCCTCGTTATTGATGCCTGACTCACTAGGCTACTGAAGTAGGAGACAGGGGACAAGGGCAGACAGTGACAGAGAGGGTGGGGAAAAGACAAAATGAGATTACACAGTGACAAAAGAGGAAAATTGAGTACATTTAGGTGAGATGGATGGACAGATAGCAATATCTGAGCGGCAACAGCGGAGGGACATAGGTAAGGGTTGCAGAGTGATTGTGTAGGTCTGTGTTTCCCAACCCATTTTCCTCAAACCCCCCCCCCCCCTTCTTACTTCCTAGCCAATCTGAGATCCCCTCACTACTCCCCGCTCCCAAAAGACTCAATCTGATTAATATCCTCATCAAAGTGATAAAAGAATAAAGTAAATATTATAACCAATATTATAAGTAATAGTAGTGTAAATAATAAAAAAAAAATTGTTACAAACTTTTATTTATAAAAGGCATAAACTGGTAGTTGTACAACAGAAATCAGAACACTGTTTTGAGAATTACTCACATAACTTTTCTTTAAAAACTAACAACAGATATTAAACACAGTGTTAATCTTTTATGTAGTTTTGTCAAGATAGCTTCCTGATCCTATCATGCAGCTGATTTTTTGCAATTTTCAGCTATTTTATCTATTATGTCCTTGACAATATGACAATAAATGACAATAAATAATTAAAAAATGACAATAAAGAAACTGACGCTGACTCTGACAGTGTTAGAGAGCAGGACAGTTTTCACTTTATCCACTGCATGAGCTCTGTCACACACACCAACTCTACAGGTTTCAGGCAGGTGGGTTTCAGGTTTCTCCAATAGAGTTTTAGCCTTAGCGATTAAAAGGGAACACTTAAAAGATGTTTCTGTAGCTCTGTGCAAATCACTACTTTTAAAGGCCTTTCTGATGTCAACTGCTTGTTCCTGAAAGTATTCCTGACTTTCACGCTATTCCTCGAGCACAAAAACCCAGAGAATGCATTGGTCAACTACTTGCAGGAAGAGTAGTCAAGGTCAGAGTCACTGTGAGACAATGGACAAGTACAGGCAGGCCCCTGGGTAGTCACATTCCTGACACCATAAACTGTCCAGTAGACGCTTAGCTATGGTTTACTTGACCAGTGGTGGTCTAAAAGACCTTCAACTGAGAAGGATGTCTATGAGTATAAACAGACAAATGCCAAGATGAGTCCATCAGCCCAAAAATAATCTAAATATATGTAGAGGATAGGGTTAGTATTTATGTTTAGATTTTTATTAACAATATGGGGCACCACCCTTTTTTTGTCTAGGGAATTGGAATCTTTGGTTTAAAATCAAGTCTCAAAAGAATAACTCAACATATCTGAGTTATTTCATGCTGTAATCTTCATTATATTGAAACACACAATACTCGTTTATGTTAAACAACATGTACGTGACATTTATTGAAACAAGTATATCAAAAGAGCAACAGCATATGTTAATAAGACTGGTGATATTAAAAGGAAAAAGGTGATGTAAAATAGCTTTTGAACTTTGAGAAGAAATGTTATCTAAATTTAGACTAAGCTTAAAAGAAGTTTTGTAATTTATCTGAGATTTGTGGACTAAAATAAAGTTAAACTAAGCTGGCACTTTGAGTTGGTCTTTGCTGGATGGGAGGAAATTTTATTTCCTACCAGATCGTAGATTCCTCAGTTACCAGGTGGATGCTGAGAGGAAAGTGGCCTTTGGAAAGTGACCTTCTTGGATGAAGTGGAGACCTCCTCCAAGCTTGCCATCAGTTACCAAGGCAGATTCTTTCCGGATTTGGCTCCGAGAATGTCCTGAGCTTTTGTCTATGTGTGGACTATCTCTTCTCCGACACACATGCACTTCAATCCACAGCGTGACAAAGACGACAAAGACACGAACCGAAATTTATGGACCCGTTCAGTTCCGCAGGTGAACCTAAGATGTTCTCTGTCTGCTGGACCCGGTTTTGCAGGGCAGTCTGAGAGGGCAGCAGCTTCGGTCATCATTATCATCATGCTGCTAACGGGACCTGCTGACAAGTCCTGCTAATGCTGCTAACAAGACCACGCTACTAACAGAACCGTGCTGCTGAAAGAACTTCACTGCTAACTAAACTACACTGTAGTTGTAATTCTTTTTCAAGTTTGGCGCCTTGTTTTTATATTTTTGCTGTCTACGTTGGTATTTTTTTTTGTTGTATTTTTTTGGTGAGTCAAGACGGTTCTTCTCCTCCTCAGCATTTCACTGCATTGTTGACCTTTTGCTGATTTTCGTATGACATATGAACCAAACCTGAACTGATCAGCAACATACTGTATCAGAATAAACATTCCCTAAACTTCTTAACAGAGAGTCTTCTGATCTTGATTTGTCTCTTCAGCAAAACAACTGCAACGTCCTCTTTTTGTTATTTCTGTATGAAAAACTGAACTTCTACTTCTGCCAGTTTGAAGGTATTTTATTTGTAAATTTCTTTGTACAACATTGTATTATTTGTACCACCCCAGCTGTGGCTGAGTGGTTAGAGCAGTCATCTTCGAATGGGAGAGTTGGGGGTTCGATTCCACCAGCAGTCATATACTGAAGTGTCCCTGGGCAAGACACTGAACCCCTCATTGCCTCTGATGTGTCACATCAGTGTATGAATGTGATCTAAAGTACTGATTATTCATTCAACTGTTATAAAGATTACATGTTATTCTTTGTACAGATCTAGTAGAGGGCTGTATGAATGGGTAAATGAGGGCACAGATTGTGTAGTTAAGGGAAGGGAGGAAGTCTGAGATTGTCATCATTGTATGTAACCACACAATGGCAAAATTAGTTCTCTGCATTTAACCCATCATAATACACCCATGTGGAGCATGGGGATTGGGTGTCTTGCTCAGAGACACCACAACATGTGGGAATGGCTAGGAGCCGAACTGTGGCTTTCTGGTCCCAGATCGACTGCCTGCTTCTACCCATCTCGGCCCCCAGTCTTTTAGATGTAGGACTTAGTGTCCTTCGGAAGGACCAAATGTAAACTGTCATGACCTGACTGAACTTTGTTGGGTTTTATAAATTTGGATTATTGAGCATGAACTTTGATGAATGAACTATTGTTTTTTTTATTTGTTTCTGACCTGTGCTTTTCCTTTCTCCTTATCTCTTTATTCAGGTATGCGCATCCTGGTAACCCTTCTGCTGGACACACTGCCCATGCTTGGTAACGTGCTGTTACTTTGCTTCTTTGTCTTCTTCATATTTGGGATCGTTGGTGTCCAGTTGTGGGCCGGCTTGCTCAGAAACCGATGCTTCGTCAAAGACAACTTCTCCTTGTGAGTTCTGCATTGGCTTCATGCTCTAGTTGGTTGTAATGCTCTATCTATTCAGAATGACTTCAGCTTTTGTTGGCCACCACTTGGCTCTGCCGTTGCACCTAGTGGTGGATAAAATTTCTCCTTCCACTCACCATGATCTGTTACCCTGCAGTGCCTTGAAAAAAGCAAAAAAGAAAAAGAAAATACAAAGAAAATAATAAAACAATTACCTCTCCTGTTTTACACAGTGTAATTCCCATCCACTTGAATACCTAGCACCAACACGTTAGATACAAATATTCTTTATTTATCTAAATTACTAAAATAAGCCACACTTGAGGACACGAGCAGATATTTAACTGATATGTACTTTCAAGAACAGACTTTCACTCACAGGCTTACACAGACGCAAGAAGTTCTACATAGTGTGGAGCCCAGTCACGCAAGTCTGCACCGGAAAGTGTGTGAGAATTGTTTATTTAATATATGCTTATCAGCTATCACAGTGCACAGACAATCCATGATGACCTCAGCCTCCCAGCTGTACATGCACGATCAAAGCGGCTTCTCTCTGAAAGCAAAATTAACTCTCTGAACTCACACACATGGCTCAACATTAATTTAACATTAGTGATAAACATCCTTGACCTTGACCCCAAGATTCCCCCTTCACACAAAACATAAAGATTTTTTTTTTTTTTGCATTCCCTGTCCAGTTCCATTGCAGAAAAACACTAATCTCGGAAACTGCAAACATTCACTAAAATCAGCAATGTGGGACATTAAACACATTGACAGGGTTTGGTACCACTGTCTTAATACAACTGTAACAGAGAACATCAGTTCTAAACTGCTCTCAAAGTAACTTTAAGCAATGAACTTACAGAATGGGGTCATGATCTAAAACTCAGTGAGGTTAGTGACTCAAAGTCTCATTGCAGTGATAAATACAGAACAGAGACAGGTCCTGGAATAATGAGAAAGATCCTGCATGACCCATTCTTCAGTACTGTACTGTATGGAACATGGACACCCATGACTTATTCATGTTCCCTGTGTCACCTGGGTTCATTACTCTCTGTAGGATTTATGACACCTCATATCTGTAATTTAAGTTCATGCATTATGCCTTTGGTGAGCAGATGTATTTTTTGTCAGCATTGTCAGCCTTTTTTAGTTGCAAACGCATGGTACCTGTGTGGTTTGCATTTCTATACTGCATAAATGACTCAACGTTTAGACTGGACGCTATATGCTAATGCATCTCTTTTAATGGCAGCTTTCACTTCTCTCACACATCACTCAGACATATTCCAGTGCGTTAGTATCATCTGGACCGATGGCTTCTTTAAAAAGATGATTAAGAGTGTTTGAGATCACTCTGCAGAAGGTTCATCACACATGCTATGTTGGGTTTTGATAAATGGGCAGGGTGGCAAACTGAGCTCATCAGGAACATAAGTGCTCTTGCACATCATCCCAATGCGTGAAACAGCTTTTGAGAAAGATAGTGTGAAGTGGTCCTGAAGTGCAAAGGGACTGCTTGGGTCCCACTGTATGGGAGACACATTTACAATTAATAAAACTTGCCAGCTAAAAGAGTGCTGACAGATGAGCCAGATATAAAGCAATCATTAAACACACAGCTTCTTCCAGATGGAGAAGTGCTCAGTGACAGATACGCCAAGAGGTGCTATTGCTGCCAAATATATCTGCATTTAATACGCTCAATGCACATATAGATCTCCACAGGTTCCTGGGATTTTTTTTTTTACGTTCAAACATTCATAGCTGGCTTTTCTAAATTTCTGCTATCCTCTTAAATAAGTGTTAATCAGTTAAATCAGCTTATGAGGTATACAATGCAATTAATAGCTGCAGAATGTGGGGTTTTGAGGTTCATCAATTTTCTAATTAGCACAAAAGGCAGAATCATTGTGCAGAATTTTAATGATCAATCATTTTTAACAGTTTTATCCTGGCCAAAATCAGAGGCTGCAGTTTAAAATGATTAAAAGGGATTCTTCTTGTTGAGGGGACTCATCTAGTATTCGCAACTTGGACCTCTTGCAGGTCGAATGCACCCAGGACCTCTGATTGAATCCGTCCAGAGGACCTGACTTCATTGAGGGTTACATTTTTACTACAAATACCCATATTTCAAAATGTCTTCTAACATGTTACAGTGTTATTAGTGTATCAAAATAACTGGAAAAATACATTTTGTACAAATCACTTAGTTACGTAAAATGACCAGTGACTTTCACACATTCATAACTCGTTTAGATTAACTCCACTGCCAAACATATCTTTCTGTAAGTGCAGTTTAAAACTGACTAAAGGTACATGTCTTTACAATATGTTAAGATGAATATTTAAAATATGTCTAATTTATTCCTAAAGCTATTCTTAAAATGTCAAATTACAAACAAGTCCAGTGCAAATATTGAAAAGGCAGTCTTGTTCATTACAAATCCTTAAAATCTTATCAGACCAGTTTTTATGATTTTATCAAAATGTTGTCGCTTTATAAAGTTTAATTCTTTCATTTTTAATTAAGCCAATTCATTAAATGCTGCCAAGTTGTGGAAACTAATGTGTCACATGGATTTCTATACACTTGTTGAAGGCGGACATAGTATGATAAAATCTCAGTCTGTACGGTACATCTGTAAACACTTGTCCAGAATATAACTCCTGATCCTGTCAAGATAATTGAACAAAACCATGCACAAATGCTTCATCACTCAACAGATATGCATTTAGTTTTCATCACGCCAGATTCAAGGTGTCACAAATCAAGGTCAGCTGTTATACAAGGTCTTTGCTTGTCTGGGCCATTGCTATAGAATGCTATACTGCTGTATAATAGTTTGCTTATGAGCATATGATGTGTTATATGTGGTACTCTTGTTCAAATTAGAACCACTGTCCTATGAGCATAGATCAGGACAGTAGAAGCAAAGAAAGTCTAGGAAGTGACCACTAGTAGTGCCATACTCAGGACGAGGTGACTAATCGTTTCAGGTAATTTATCTAAAAACAGTTTAGGAAACACTAAACAGATCAGGACGAGACAAATGCAGTACAAGTAAAAGTTATCACTCTAACACTGTCTGTTGCTAATTCGTTAATAACCCTTACATTGTTTTCTTTTCTACCCCCTCAAGCCCTCTGTCTGTGGAGCTAGGAAAATACTTCCACACTGAAAACGATGATGAGAACCCTTTCATCTGTTCCATGCCAAGAGACAACGGCATGAGGGACTGTGGTTCAATACCCAAGCTGTACGATGAGGGAGGTCAGCAGTGCAGCCTAGATATTGAATCGTACAACAGCACTGACAACACCACATGCGTCAACTGGAACCAGTACTACATAAACTGCTCCGCTGGTCTTATCAACCCCTTTAAGGGAGCGATAAACTTTGACAATATCTGCTATGCATGGATAGCCATCTTTCAGGTGAGCAGCCACTGGACTGAAACAGCAGCATGATAAAAAAAAAAAAAAAAAAAAAAACGGAGTTAGCATTTTCTGCAGTGGGAGACTTTCGGGCTGGTTCATGTATCAATCATGTAATATCAAATTTAAGGAAGAATAACAGAACTAGCACAGTCATGGATTGGTGCATTCAAGGAGCAGGGCTTACAACAGAAGCAGATCACATCCATCCCACTAGACTGCAGGCTCTGCATTTGTTATCTGAACCCAGATCACCAGAAAAGGCTTTTGTACTAGTATTAATCTATCTTAGTTCAGCTGCTGGAGGGGGTGGAGGATGAATCCTGCCAAAAGTCAGAGCATTCAGACAAACTGTCGGATAATAGTTTTCAGCTGAATGTTGGTATCTAAAATTATCTGGTCGGTTTCAATTTCAGTCTTATTGTTCTTGTTGTTTATTGTCTTCATGTACTTTACCACCCTTGTTTCTTTTTTAGGTGATTACCCTGGAGGGGTGGGTGGACATTATGTACTTTGTGATGGATGCTCACTCTTTCTACAACTTCATCTACTTCATTCTACTCATCATTGTAAGTGACATATCTTAAAAGCAGTGGCTGTATGTCATTGTTTGACTGCTGATAGTTGAGCAAAATGGTCAATAGATAAGTAAAGCAATGGGTGGGCATCCAACAAAACTGTGTGGCTAATGTCTTCTTCTTCTCCACATCTATAGATTGGTTCATTCTTTATGATCAACCTGTGCCTGGTGGTCATTGCTACTCAGTTCTCAGAGACCAAGCAGAGGGAGAGCCAGCTGATGAAGGAGCAACGAGTGCGCTTCATGTCAAATGCTAGTACTCTGGCTTCTGTCTCGGAGCCAGGCTCCTGCTACGATGAGCTGCTCAAGTATTTAGTTCACATTATTCAAAAGGGAGCCAAGCAAGTGGCTCATGCCTGCAGGTTTTTAGCTCGTCGTGCAGGGCTCAATGTAGTCACCTCATCACCGCTTACAGAGCCCCAACAAAGCCAGAGCCAGAGGAGGAGAAGGAGGAAGTCCTCCAGGCAGGGGTCTGTGTCAGTTCATCACCATCATCATCATCACCTTCACCACTACAATCTAAGGAATGGCAGTGTGACGGATGGAGGGAGCTTCAGGTGTCTGGAAGGACGAGATCTTGAAGCTGGAGGTCACAGCAACAATGAAGAGTTTCCCAGAGTCACCACTGGCTGTGGGCATACTGCTTTGGCACTGCCATCTTCTTTAACAGCAACCACCTCTGACTCAAACCTAGCCGCTTTGTCTGATAACACTGGGGAAGATGCCAGTTCACCTTCGTGTTGTAGTCCACTCAGCACAGAAGCTCCTCGCTGCAGTTTCTTTCCCATCAGTAGAGGAATGACTCCAATCACCTACTTGGCTCCAGCTCCCAAATCCAGAGTCATGAAGAGGAACTCTGTGCCATTTGCTGCTCCTGCACCCAAGAACTACCCCACCCTCCAGGCTCGAGTCTTAGCGGAATCCAGGCGAGGAAGTATTGCTGCCAGCACACTAACAAATATTAGTTTTAACCTCAATATCCCACCAATGCCTTTGGAGAGACGACCATCAAGCCTGGCAGACATGCATACAGGTAATCACACAACAACCTACAAAAGTTGAACTTACAAATATGAGTCCAGTCAAAAACATAGGAAGTGTTTGATTAGCTGTTTTAGCTAATATCTGGATTGGGACTTTATTTGAATGGTTCTGTCAAGTGATTCTCTAAAATGTCTGGAAATGTTGCATGGGATTCTTAATTTCTCGTTACGATTCATTAATTTCATGTGTTGCTGTCTCACAGTCTAGTTGCTTGAATTTTAAGCACAATCAAAAAGTTTGCGCAACATATTTTCTTTCAATTTGTAGAAATGTTGCAGACATTTTAAATCCTCAAATTTATCTGAATTTGTAGTTGTTGTACCTCTAGATTGCTAAAGCAGTGTTTGATACCTGCATTGATCAACTCTCTTTAGGATGCCAGTGAGAAATAATACTTAATTAAAAAGTGGTCCAAATATTCAAATAATTGTTAAAAAAATGTCACTCAACTAAATTTAAACATACATTTAACAATGACTACCAAGGAGGTTTTGGGATGCAAAATATTATGCACAGCAGTTTTGCAATTGGTGCTTAGAAAAAGAGATATTTTTTTGTTTTAAAACTGGTCATGGAATACACAGCCACAGAACTCACTGGTTGCTTGATCACTTAAACTCAGAGTTTATTGAGATTGTATTGGAAAATTTAGCTTTTTTCTAGCAATTTTGATTAACCAACTATTCTCCAACATTTACACCACAGATGGATACTCGATTTACTAAGCACCAATAGTTCTGACTGTGCTAAATTCAATTTATTGCTATCAAAAGGAAGGCTGGAATGTCTACTTTACTCATTTAATTGAACTGATGCTACTTGAGTTCCAGTTTAACTTTTTGGTACTCAAAGCATTGTGGTTAAATCAAAACCAAATACCTTTATAAAGCCAATCATGAGAACATGACTGGTGTCAGTTGGAGGTTCCAAAGCTACAAACAGAAACAAAGTCTGAAAGAAACATGTTTTCCATGAGTCACAGATTTCTAAGTACCTTTAGAAAATGGTAATCCAACATGTCCAATCCTACAGCCAGTTTTGACTTTTTTCATAACAACGTTTTAATCGGGCTCAGGAAAAGTTCAGCCAGATGTGTTCTTGTTGCACTGATGGTGAAAGAGTTGATTGGCAGATAGACAGGCCACAACACCTTATGCAGAAACAAGGAATTATTAAAACATCATTGAACACACTTCCTTTAACACATACAACTGTGTATAATGTTACAATCATTAAAAAAAATGTTCTTTGTCTCAGATTCCATCTAAATTTTCTTTCTCATTTGGATGCAGCTCAGCTCTCCTGTCAACTGTCGGCCCGTGAACTTAGCACCACTAGTAGTGCCATGGATAAGGTTGCTCCAACATTAGACCTTGAAAACTGCCCCTACTGCGCCAAAGGCCTGGCCAGCAAATCAGGCGGGGTCACCGAGGGCAACGAGAACCCAGGCGACTCTGACAGTGATGGAGTTTATGAGATCAGCCAGGATTTCCATCCCAGGGACAGGAGGGACAGCAGACAACCCAAGAAGAGCCGGAGGTTGGGCAAAACCGCTGCCAGCATTGTCCACTTCTGGAGGCTGGTGTGTGACACCTTCAGGAAGATTGTGGATAGCAAGTATTTTGGAAGAGGGATTATGATCGCCATTCTGATTAACACTCTGAGCATGGGGATTGAGTACCATGAACAGGTGAGTCCAAATGTACTCTACTGAATGGCTCATTTGGATAGCTTTGTATGTGTGGAGCTGCTTTGATATGGTGCTTGGCTGAAATAGCAAACCTGAAGGCCAACAGTTCTGCAGTAATACTGACTACCGGCAGACAGATACAACATATTAACAAATTGTCCAAAGGCAACAGTTTAAGATCTTTGCATGTGTGTTATCCTGTGTAATTGGGTGAGCAACACTGCTCCCACATGCTCAACTCATGTCTGTCTGGTCTCACTGGTTGACACAAGTCTGGAGACAGCTGTGGCTGAGTGGTTAGAGCAGTTGTCCTCCAGTGGGAGAGTTGGGGGTTCAATTCCACCAACTGACACATGCTGAAGTGTCACTGGGCAAGACACTGAACCCCTCATTGTCTCTGATATGTGTCCAGGTGTATGAATGTGATCTAAAGCACTGATTAGTTTCTACAGATTCAAATTATCTTTGTACAAATTTAGTAGAGTGCTGTATGAATGGATAAATGAGGGCACATATTGCATTGTAAAGCACTTTGAGTATCTTGATAAGATAGAAAGGTTCTATATAAACACAGTCCATTTACCATTTACCACAGTTACAACCATTTAGAAACAAAAACTGGAAAGACAGTGTGTGAGACAGAAGATACACTGTAGAAAAAGGAAAAAAAAATGTAGACATTTACCAACTGAGTAGCACAACTGAGTAACACATTTTCTACGGCAACAGTCTCTCATGTTTGTTTGCATGTTCAAACCATACATGTACAACTGTGGTCATGTGTTTGTCTACTCAAATTTCACATGAAATTCATATTTTGGGGATTTTTTTTCACCAAAAACTGTTAATTTTACATGTTTGCATGATGAAACATCAAGGATTGGCTCTGAGACCCTTCTTGTTTGCTCTGGTGATGGACCGACTAACAGATGAGGTCAGTCAGGAATCCCCATGGACTATTATGTATTTTCATTCAACCTTTATTTAGGCAGGTTAATCCCATTGAACCTCGAGGACTCATTTACAAGAGAGGCTTGGTTTCAACAAAGAATGATGACAACAGCAACAGTAGATTTTCCTTTGACAATCAACAAGCAGCTGACATTGTGATCTGGGGTGAGAACAGGGAACCAGTGGAAGAGAACTTGGAGAGGTAGAGGTATGCACTTGAAAGAAAAGGAATGAAAGTCAGTCATAGTAAGACAGAGCATGTGTGTGAATGAGAGGGAGGCGGGTGAAACAGAGAGGCTACAAGGATCAGAGGTCACAAAGGTGCAGGACTTCAAGTACTTGGGGTCCACTGTCCAGGAAAATGGGGAAT
>JAVCKU010000052.1:3657545-3671560 GCA_032273985.1 Hypsolebias coamazonicus | reverse complement strand
CACACACACACACACACACACACACACACACACACACACACACACACAGAGAGAAACCTTTCCACTCACCTTTAAGTGTTCTTCAGTTTTTATTACAGACTAAAAATAAAAACATGTCTGCAGAGAGAAACACTCTGACATTTACAGTACAAGTACATATACTGTACAGCCTATAGTACTGATGGTAGGACTGACTGTAGTACTGAATGAATATAGTACTAACTGACAAGTTTACTTACTGTAGTACTGACAACTTTATTTACTGTAGTACTGACAACTTTACTTTCTGTAGTACTGACAACTTTATTTACTGTAGTACAGACAACTTTACTTACTGTAGTACTGACAAGTTTACTTACTGTAGTACTGACAACTTTACTTACTGTAGTACTGACAACTTTATTTACTGTAGAACTGACAACTTTACTTTCTGTAGTACTGACAACTTTACTTACTGTAGTACTGACAAGTTTACTTACTGTAGTACGGTCTGCCCCTCCCCAGAATCGCCACCTTAACATGGTGCAGGGGTTTGAGTACCCCTGTCATCCTGGACTCTGTTGTTGGGGGGGTCTCCCATGGCAAACAGGCCTCAGGGGAGGGGTCAGACAAAGAGTGATTCAAAACCTTGTTAAAAACCAACAACAAATAATTCAGGAAATCTCACCCAGAAAATGGAACCTGAGGCACCTCCCCAGATCTAGACATGTGGTGGGGGAAGAGTTCACTGGTGAGCAGTGAGCACCTGGTGCTCGAGTCTTGGCCCCTGGGACTTGGCCAGGCCAAGCCTGAAAATTTAACAGGAAGCCAACGCCACATGAACCCACCACCTGCAGGGAGGTCCGTCAAGGTTAGAAGCTGTGCATGTCAGGCAGCAGGTGAAGGATGGTCCATGGCCATGCAGGTTCATGGTGGTATAGACTGGGTCTAACGACAAGGAACGTCACCTCGCTGGTGGGTAAGGAGCCACAGCTTGTGAATGAGGTTGAGCAGTACCAACTAGATGTAGTTGGGCTCATCTCTACTCACACTTGGGCTCTGGAACCCAACTGCTGGAGAGGGTCTAGACTCTCTCCTACTCCAGAGTTGCCCAGAGAGAGAGGCAGTGGGCGAGCGTGGGGATACTCACAAGTCCCCGGCTGAAGGCCTCGTGTTGGAGTTTTCCCTGGTGAATGAGATGGTTGCCTCTCTGTGGTACTGGGCTGCAGGAGGGAAGGTTCTGTCTGTTGTGCGTGTATGCACCAAACATCAGTGTAGATTTTCCAGATTTTCTGGAGCCTCTAGATGATGTCATGGAAGGGGTGCCGTCTGGGGATTCCCTCATGCTACTGGGTGACTTCAATGCCCATGTGGGCAATGATGGAGTCATCTGGAAGGGGGTGATTGGGAGGAATGACCTCCCTAATCTGAACCCAGATGGTGACACAAACACAAATGGGGTTCATTTTTTGGATTTACTGTATGTGCTTGGCATGGACTGTTCATAATGAACACCTTGTCTGAGCATAGGATGGTTCATAGGTGTACTTGGTACTAGGCTCCCTTAGGCCAAAGTTCGATGGTCGATACTGATCACCACCTGGTGGTGAGTTGGATCCAATGGTGTAGGAGGCTGCCGGACAAACTTGGTAAACCCAAACGTGTATAGAGGGTGAAGTGGGAACATTTGGTGGATCCCCCTGTCTGTGTGATCTTCATTTCACACCTTTGGGAGAGTTTTTCACATGTTGCAGGGGAGGTCAGGGACATGGATTCTGAATGGGCCATGTTCAGGGCTTTTATTACAGATGCAGCTTCCATGAGCTGTGGCCTGAAGGTCATTGATGCCTGTCAAGGAGGCAACCGACACCAGTGGTGATGGAGGCCATCATGATGAAGAAGGAGTCCTTTGGGACTTGGTTGTCCCAGAGGACGCCTGAAGCAGCTGGTGGGTTCAGGGTGGCCAGAAGGACGGCTGCTTCAGTGGTTGTGGAGGCAAAAACTCGGGCTTGGGAGGAATTCAGGGAGGCTGTGGAGAAGGACTTTCGGTGGGCCTAGAGGAGGTTCTGGCAAAATGTTTGGTAACTTGCTCATATCCCCAATATGGATACATTCTATCTTGTCCTTGGAAGAGATATGAACCGCACACTGTCACCTACTCTGGACCGTAGCTTGTCTAATTCACAACCTGTGTGGCCTCAACTGCTTCTTACTGTTTTTATTTGTGTATAATGCGATCTCAAGTATTGTGCAAACCTCCATTTTTTGTAGCTTGAAAAGCATAAAAAATATAATTTTCATGTTTAATTCTACTCCTAATTTCATAGACCTCAGGATTTTTCAGCCATTGTGATCTGTATGAATAAAATGATCATATTCATTCAACCTTTATTTAGGCAGGTTAATCTCATTGAGCCCCGAGGACTCATTTACAAGAGAGACCTGGCTACAAACTAAGGATGATGACAATAGCAACAATACAGCAACAGATTTTCCTTGGACAATCAACAATAGACAGTCATCAGAGAGAAGTACAGATTTTTTTTTTTTACAAGTTAAAGCAAAGATGTCAAAAATTGCTAAAACAGACAGAATATAATAATCCCTGCAGAGGATAGCAGCTGAATAAAAAAGTAATTTCTAAACTGTATTTAAGCAGTCAAAGATGTACATTTTTATCAGCATGGCTCTGACTTTCATTAGTGAGCTCTCAGCATTCTTAAAAACAGGGAAAAAAAAAAAAAACAGATATACATGGCAGTTGAACAAGTCAGGGATCTGAAATTACGTCCGAGATGTTGAAGTTCTGCCTTGAGAATAGTTCCTCACCTGTAGACTCTAAAACAAATTGTGTGCATGTCAAGTCAAGTCAAATGTATTTATAAAACACATTTAAAACAGCAGCTGTTACCAAAGTGTGTGTGTGTTCTCCTTTTACAGTGTGTGGGAGATTGTGGGTCAGCAGGGTGGTGGTCTGTCTGTGCTCAGGACCTTCCGGCTGATGAGGGTGCTGAAGCTGGTGCGTTTCATGCCGGCCCTACAGAGGCAGCTGGTGGTGCTGATGAAGACGATGGACAATGTGGCTACTTTCTGCATGCTGCTTATGCTCTTCATATTCATTTTCAGGTAGACTTGTTTTACCAATACATTAGAACATTAATGCAAGTTCACCTACAGGAAGTCGTTCAGCACTAAAACTCTGCCTGAATTAGAAAATTAGATGTGCAAATAAAGAACTAAAGGAATTCATATTAGAAATGCATACTACCTGCCAGATTTATTTTTAGAGTTTCAACCTAGGACCATCTATTAATGAGGAACTAAAGCCATGTTGTTAATTCTTGTTAATGATGTCATGCTCAAACTCTTGCAATCTGGCAAGATTTTGCAAAATGTGTTAGAACTCAAGTAAAACTCAAGTTATGAGTTTGAAATATTTTTAGTAGCTACCTCATCACAAATTGTCAAAATCAAATATATTGTGTTAAAATTATAGGTCTTTTTTCTTGGCTAATGTTGATTAGCTCTGACAGCTATTTATAATTTGGTTGACCCCAAAAATATGAGTTTTAGATGTGCAATGAGTGAATAATTTCTGAGAGATTCACTCAGAACTACTCAGTGATTCATGATATATTTTGCTAACAGACAAACATACAAATAAACATGACCTTTTTTGCCTTTGGTGACATACAAAACGAGTCCTTTTTCTCCTCATGTATCAGGAACCCTTGTGCTGTTGTAATTTTCTTGCCCAGGGAAGGAAACATGTTTTTCCACAAATGTGTTCTAAGTATTGGAGCATTCTGCTGCAGTTTGCATTTCAGAAAGATTTGGAATGAGATGCATGTATGTGCTGACACATCATGCTCCAGAACACACACGTATTCAAATAAACACAAAGTTCCAGTATTGTATATACAATGATAAACATGCATGGATGTGAGTGAAGTGTTGCCAAGTGGACACAGTGGAGGATTGTGCATTGATCTCTCTGCTCTAGTTGAGCTTTAGTGTCTGTGTCTCCTAATAAAAGACAGACTGCAAAGCATAATCACAACCTTTTAAAATATATATGTATATATAAAATGTATAGAGTTTACAACTTTAGATAGAACCTGTCATCATGAAAGGCAACCACTAATATATTTACATCATGCTTGTGTGTGCCTGTTTTTGTGCTTTTTTGGTGTCTATTTTTTTAGCAAAATAAGTCATCACGATCTCACATGTAACCAGTATATGGGCATGTATAACTGAACACATTACTTGAAGGAACGCTAGATTATCAAGCAGAACAGAACAGCAAAAACGTAGAAAATGTAGGCCCATACTATGTTTTCTGTGTTACCATTTAAACAAACATTTGTCTTTACTGTGATGGCAGTGATTGTTAAAAAAAAAACGTTCAAAACAAAAACAACTGGACTTTATTTGTAACAGAAGATGTTTCGCTCTTCTTTCTCAGTTCAAAGAGCAGAGAGTGTGGAGTTCTAGTTTTAAAGGCTGAGATAAAATAAACACATACCTTATCTCAGCCGTTAAAACCTAAACCCCACACTCTTTGCTCTTTGAATTGAGAAAGCTCCTTGGATTAGGAGCAAAACGTCTTCTGTTACAAATAAAGTCCAGTTGTTTTTGCATTGAAGGTTTTTTGAATTTATCATGTCCTGGATGACTGAGAATCTTCACCAGCATGCGGCAGTGATTGTTCTACAACTAAAATTATAATAATTTCTTACAAGTGCAAGATAAAATATAGATCTGGTATGAATTTGATTTGCGTTTTTAAGAGCTGATAAATTATGTTTGTTAAACGTTTGTGTTCTTGGAAAGCTTTCATTAATCTTCGCTTCGTTAAACCTTATAAGCATCCATCCTCCCAGTCAGATATGCCCTAAGAACCTCCCGGGGTGGGGCCCGGGTAGTGTCCTTACCAGATGACCGAATCACTTCATCTGGCTCATCTCAATGCGGAGGATCAGTGGTTCTACTCCGAGTCTCTCCCAGATAACTAAACTTCTCATCCTATCTCTAAGGGAAAGTCCAGCTACCATGCAGACAAAACAAATTTTAACTCTATATCCGCAATGTCATTCTTTCGGTCACTACCCAGAGTTCATGGCCATAGGTGAGGGTAGGAACATAGACAGACCAGTAAACAGACAGCTTTGCCTTACAACTCAGCTCCCTCTTCACTACAACAGACTGGCACAGCGTCTGCAATACTGCAGATGCTGCACCAATCTGTCTGTCAATTTCATGGGCCATTATTCCACCACTTGTGAACAAAACCTCAAGAAACTTGAATCCCTCCACTAAAGGCAAAATCTCATCCTCAACCTGAAGAGAGCAATCCACCCTTTAACGACTGAGGACTACAACCTGATTAGGAGATGCTGACCCTCATCCCAGCCACTTATAGAGACAGAACAGCCCATTGAAACCAGCCCCCAGTCAAATACTTGTGGAACATCCCCACAGTGTACATTAAGGAATATGGTCAAACACATTCTCCAAGTTCACAAAACACATGTGGATTGGATGGGCAAACTCCCATGACCACTCGAGGACCCGAGAGAGGGTATAGAGCTAATCCAATATTCCATGGCCAGGACCCAATGTTCCATGGCCAGGACAGAACCTGCTTTGTTCCTCTTGGATCTGAGGTTCAATCAATCATAAGACTTGCTTCTCCGATACCCCTGAATAGACCGTACCAGGGATGAGTAAGGACAGTGATGCTCCTTTCATTGGAGCACAACCTCTGATCCCCCTTTTTGAAAAAGGGAACCACCACCCCAGTCTGCCAATCCAGTGGCACTTCACTTTATGTCCATGCAATGTTGCAAAGGTGTGACAGCCCCATGACAGCCAGAGCCTTAAGGAAATCAGGGCCGATCTTGTCCACCCGCTGAGCCCTGCTATCATGGAGCTTTTTAACTTTCTTGGTGACCTCTGCTATGGTTATGGAAAGACCAACCCCAAAGTCACCTGACGCTGCTTCTTCCAATTAAGTCTGGCCAGTGGGATTGAGAAGGTCAGAAAAGTATTCCTTCCACCTTTTGAAAACAATGCTGGTTGAGGTCAACTGCACCCCACCTTCACTGAACACAGAGCTGCTTTCCCTCCTCAACCATCTTTTTTTCCAAAATCTCATTGGATCCAATAAAGAGCCTTTATCCAAAGCCTCACTAACCCCGCCCCGCACGCTTTCTTCAGCTTGATAGCCTCTCTAACCTGGGGTGTCCACCACGATGTTTGAGGATGGTCACTGCAAGAAGCACCAATAACCTTGCTTCTATAACTTAAGGCAGCCACCTCAAAAACTGAGGTATAGAACATGGCCCACTCAGACTCAATGTCCCCACCTCAGCTAGGATGTGATTAATGCTCTCCCGAAGGTGTGAGTAAAATATATTTATTATAGGTTCTTCTACCAGGCCATTTCCAGCAAACCCTCACTACAAGTTTTGATCTTATTGGGTCTATCTGGCATCTTCCCCCACCATCTGATCCATCTCACTACCAGGTGATGATCAGTTGACAGTTCAGCTCCTCTCTTCACCTAAATGTCTAAAACAAATTGCTGCAAATCAGATGACACAAATATAAAGTCAAACTTTGATCTAGGACCTAGGGTGTCCTAGTACTAAGTGCACTTATGGACACTCTTATGTTTGAACATGTTTGTGATGGACAAACTATGACTAACACATAAGTCCAACAACAGAATGCTACTTTGGTTCAGATCAGAAAGGCCGTTCCTCCCAACCATGCCCTTGCAGGTCACACTGTCATTATCCACGTGGACTTTGCAGAATAAAATTAGTCCCCTGCAGGAGCATCTTCCAGCACTCTTGCTAAGCACTCCAAGAAGGCTGGATATTCTGAACTGCCATTTGGTGGATAGTCACAAACAACCGTCAGAGCCTGTTCCCCCACCTGAAGGTGCAGGAAACTCCCCTTTGGTCTACGGGAAAAACTCCAACACACAGGCACCTAGTCGGGGGCTAAGAGTAGACTCACACCAGCCCAGCACCTCTCACCATGGGCAACTCCAGAGTAGAATAAGATCCATCCCATCTCAAGGAGATTGGTTCTGAAGCCCATGCTGTGTATCAAGGTGAGCCCAACTATTTCTAGTCAGTATCTTTCAACCTCACCCACAAACTCAAGCTCCTTTCCTGCCAGAGAAGTTACATTCCATGTACCAAGAGCCAGCTTTGGTGAGCCAGGCTCAGAGCGTCAAGGCCCATGTCTTGGGCCATGGCCCATGGCGTCAAGCACCTGACTCATATGGCTGCTCCTGCATGTGGTGGGCCCACAGAAACCATCCATACTTGAGCAACCCTGTTAAATTCCAAAGTAGTAAAATTTACAGTTTAGTCATTAATTTAACAGAGGACATGGGTGCCATTGACAGAGGGTTGTGTATAATGTGATTGTCAGTGCCATGGTATTGTAAGTCTGAGGCTAGTCTCCAGGTTGCAGCAGGTGGGGCATCTGGCATAGAACAAATGCCATTCTTTTTTATACCAGTTAGCTTCTCTGGAAAACTTTGTAAACGTAAGTAGGCAAAAGGAAAAACAACAGCATGGGGCATCGTTGACAGTCACACTGGAAGCACTCCATTACTATTCGTATCGACATTTCTTTTCTAATAAAATGTTCAAATTTGATAAAATAACTGGCAAGCCTCTTTTCATGCTGACATATGCATACATGATCACTGGTCATAACCTTCTTGTTATTGTTACATGTTTGTGTTGAGGACCAAAAATAGCAGGCATGTGCAACACAGACTTAATAAGAAGACTGGTAGAATGTGACAAAAACCAGGGCTGAAACAAGAAAAATCATTTTTACATACCAGCATCTTACAGAAAGTGAGACAATTGAAGCTTTCATTTGTGGGGAAGGTTGATTAGTGAGTAAGAGCATCTGAGATGATTACAGACCACAGAAATACCAAACTGTTACATAAACAGATTGTAGATTTTATTATTCAAAGTTACACATATATATTTTATAGAACACCATTTAAGACAAACAGATAATAATAATAAAGACATGTGTCCCAATGTTTTTATTTGATAAAGATGCACCTGGCCTAACTTAATGGTAGTTAACTGCCTTCTGCTGTTCTTGATGACATGCTGAGCTAATGTCATCATTTGATTGAGATGTAAGAACACTAACACATCTCAACTATGCAGGCCAGTGTGTTCAAAGAACCAGACTTCAGAGAGCTGGTTTAGGGATAATGATTGGCTAGGAGTCAGGAACACATAGCAGTCAGCAGTACATACAATATTATCAGTTAGATCCACTTAAATCAAGTCTACTTAGCAAATTTATTATTTTAATTGTCCTGATTTTAAGAACTTGGTTTGATGTAATCATTCATTCAGCCTTTTGCTGTTTGTTTCTTCCCATCTCTGCCTCCACTCACTCTTCTCGTTCCAGCATCCTGGGGATGCATTTGTTTGGTTGTAAGTTTGGCTCAGAGCGAGATGGAGACACCCTGCCAGACAGAAAAAACTTTGACTCTCTTCTGTGGGCCATAGTGACTGTTTTCCAGGTAAGCATGCACCCTGCAGATGTTTATCTTACAACGGTTTGGAACAAAATCTAGTTGCACATGGACCTAAAGTTGCACACATTTATTTATGCTCTCGTTTCTTTTATCTCCTTTCAGTTTCAAGCCAGTCTTTTGTAAATCATACACTTTAAAAAAAGAAAAGGATAAGGGGTCAAAATAAATTTAAAGAAAAGCATGTCCATTATTTATTTATTTATTTTAGGTTCAAACTAAATACACACATCTATTCCATGATTAAATGAGTAAATCTGTTTTTACATACATTTTTATGAAAAAATCTATGAAAAATAATGTTGTAGGTAACAACAAAAAAGGTTAAATCGTCATCTGAACCAGTCTCATTAAGTATGAAATGTTATAGATGTTTTGTTATACATAGTTTTATGGATGGAAATTAGAGTTTATAAGTAATAGAACCCATGAGCTGATATTTACTTGAACCCCAGCTAAAATGTACCAGTAATTAAAACATTTTCAATCTCCAACAGTCTATATTGATTAATTCAAATGTTATTTAGCTCATTAATGTATTAATACATGGTTATTTCCAAAGACATTTGTAGCTTTTTGCAAGCAAAATTAACAACAACAAGCAATGATACCGCCATTGCTGCTTAGGGTCCATTTCAGGGAGTATTTTGTAGTATTTCTGCATTGCTTTGATTATTTTGGCAGAATATCATGATTCCTGCTGAATTTGACCCCAGGCTAAATTGCAAGTGCTTCACTTAACTGTTGCTTTTGCGTTTTGATTTTTCAAATAACCACAGTTCCTTGTAAAAAAACAGATCTACTAAATTTATATTGGCATGAACGGCTTCAGTTTTGAGAATGGACCTGTTTTAAAGTGAGAGCAATCTACTTGGGTCCAGGCTATGTCTGCACTAGCCTTTACCTCTTCAGTCCTGTCAGACTAAAGTGTTGCTCCAACCGCACCCTTTTCAACGTCTATCTACAAAAAAAGCAATATTTTATTGGTTTAGAACTTTTCCACAGAACTCCACCTAAAAATAGTTACAATGTCAATTTAAAATAAGCCAGTAACGTGACCACAGAAGCATTGTTATACTCTGTTACAGAGATGGTTGTTTTAATAATCAGCCTACTGAATGGAATTTTTTGTTTATTTAAACATTTATTTTACCAGGAAAGAAATCCACTGACATTATTAAGCTCTTTTACAAGAATGTCCTGAGCAAAGTACAATCTGCAAACAAGCCATTACAAATACAGCAACAGTCTTAATAACAGTATTAAAATATTTACAACAAAACATCTGGTAATAAGACAATATACAATGTAAATTAAAAAAATATCACAATTTAAGACACTTAAACATTACAGGTACAGTGTGTGACTAAAACATCTGATAATTTTTGTCTAAAACTAGATAAAGGAATAAAAGACTCCAACCTCAACTTAAGCTGCAGATCATTCCAAGACCATGGGCCGAAATAGAACACACTCATCTGTCCTGACTCTGTGCACAAATGATACATCAAACAGCATCCTGGTCCTGAGACTGTGTGTGTTCTGTAGTGAAATTAGCTTGGAGTAGATATATGATGGCCATTTAATTGAATTAACACTAATAAAGCCATCATTATCATCTTGCAGAAGTAGATCACATCTGAACAAACTATGAGAACAAACCTAATGAAAAGATGGGACAATTGACAACAATATGCATTAAACATGGAATACTTTTTTCTTCTGATCTGCACTTTCCCAGATTCTGACACAGGAGGACTGGAACAAGGTGCTGTATAATGGCATGGCCTCCACCTCCCCTGTAGCTGCTCTCTACTTCATTGCACTTATGACATTTGGCAACTACGTCCTTTTCAACTTGCTTGTGGCCATCTTGGTTGAGGGATTCCAAACAGAGGTAAAACACTGATTACCAAATATGGTAAATGTTACTAAATCTCATTTCACCTAAAACCATGTAAGAAAAAAAATTCTGCTTGGGTGAGAAAATTCAAGTTAACTTGGCCTGTTTAGCTTTGAAGTTTGTTTGTTCCAAGAAAACTTTGAGATGAGTTGAGGGCTATTTGCCACATTCTTCGACTGGTGTTTACAGCTGCACACGTAAAACTCTTGAGGGATTAAGACCTTTATCTTCTGTTGCACTCTTTGCATTAGTTCATGTAAGGGCATGAGATCACTCTGGTGGTTACCCTTCATCTCCATCTCTGTAACACTTTTGTCACTTCCCATAATCCCCACTATACCATAATTCATCTTCATTATTGCTCTGCTTTTTTGCCACTGCCAAAAAATACAAAACATCAAAATAAATTTGATAGACTGCATTAAGTTTCACCCCACCCCTCTTAAATTCCCATTTTTGATAAGCTTTACATATATATTGTTGGGTTTTGTCCTGTCTCTATCTGCTTCTGGGTTTTTTGTCATGTCTCTGTTTCCTCGTTTCCAGTTCAGCTCTTAGTGTTTTCCCTCCCTGTGTTCAGCCCTTGTCTCACCTGTGTCTAATGTTAATCACTGCAGGTCTCTGTTATTTGTTCCAATCAGTATGTGTGAGTATATTCAGCTTCTCTGTGTCTAGTTTTTGTCTCTGGATTGTCCTTATGGTGTGTGTGTTCTGCCCTCCATCCTGTGTCCTGGTTACTAGTAAGTTAGCTGCCCCGTCAGCCTTTGCTTTGTTTGTTTTTGTAAAAATAAATACTTTTGGATTTTTCACGAGCCTCATGTCATCCTCTTGCAATTGGGTTCAACACTCCTGATGGCAAAACATGACAGAGTCCCGAGACCAACTCTGAACCCAGCAGGAGGATGATCACCTTGTTCGAGTTTTTGACCCGTGAGGTGGATAAGACCGCTCAGCGTGACAGAGAGAGGGAGGAGAGGAAAAATAATCTGTTTTGGGGGACCCGCCTGGCCATTAAACCCGGGTCCTCAGCATCACCGTCTCACTCCTCCTAATCTGCTCGTCATGCTGCTGCACACCATTGCCCACCTCCTCCTAGCTCACCGCCTAGCTGTCCTGAAGCAGTGTCGGAAAGAGGTGGTGAAACGCTGGTCCTCCCTGAGCCCAGCGCAAGAAGGGGAGAGTGTCGCGAGCAGGTGGAAAACCCAGCTCCTAGGCACCAGAGGAACGGCAAAGAGTTTTGCTGAGGGGGAGGGTACTTGTATCCACCGGAGGATCAGCACAGCTCTCGCTTGCTGGAGGAGCGAGTGGGGAACTCGCTGTGGGAGAGGGATCCGTGCCCCCACTTGCCTGAGGAGCAGCCCTGCCTTCCCTCGCCAGAGGAGCTGGAACGGTGGCAATATATCTGGTCCCGCTCCAGCCCTGTGGCGAGGAGATCCAGGTGGATGCTCCTCCTCCAGAGGGGTTCACGGATCTACCTCCTGCAGCAGCCCCGGTCCTTGGTTCTGCAACACCTATTGCAGCTCTGGCTCCATCACCTGTTGCTGCAGCCCAGACCCTATCTCCTCCAGCTGCAGCCCCATCTCTGGTCCCTAGTTCCCCAACTGCAGCCCCATCTCTGTTCCGTAGTTCCTCAGCTACAGCCCCATGTCTGGTCCATGGTGCCCCAGCTGCAGCCCAGCCTCTGGCCCATGGTTCCCCAGCTGCAGCCCAGACTCTGGTCCTTGGTTCCCCAGCTGCAGCCCAGCTTCTTGTCCCTGGTTCCCCAGCTGCAGCCCAGACTCTGGTCCCTGGTTCCCCAGCTGCAGCCCAGCCTCTGGTCCCTGGTTCCCCAGCTGCAGCCCTGACCCCATCACCTCCAGCTGGAGCTCTGACCCCTCAACCTCCAGCTGCAGACCAACCTCCTTCACTTTCACCTCCAGTTGCAGCCCAGCCTCCATCACCTGCTGCTGCAGATCTGGACCCATCACCTGCTGCTGCAGATCTGGACCCTGACTCATCTGCTGTCCATGCTCCTGGACTGCTCGAGGTCCATGCTCCTGGCTTGCTTGAGGTCCAGGCTAATGGCTCGCTCGAGGTCTTTGTCCCTGTTTTGTCCACCAAAGATCCCGACCCACCTGAGGTCTTCGTCCCTGGTTCGTCTGCCGAGGTCCTCATCCCTGGTTCATCCACTGAAGATCTCGGCCCACCTGATGTCTTCGCCCCTGGTTTGCCTCCTGGTTCGCCCGAGGAGGTCCTCTGCCCTGGTTTGTCTGCTGAGGTCCTCACCTGTGGTCCATCTGAGGTCTCTGCCTGTGGTTTGACCGCAAGAGGTCCTGGCTCACCTGCAGCCTTTGTTCCTGACACGCCTGCAGAGGTTTTCACCCCCTGGTTTTGCTCTGGAGGTCCTCATCTGCCTGAGTCCAGGAGGACACAGGTGGACACCCCTTTGGCCTGCAGATGAACTGACTCCTGGCCGCCTATTGGGATACGGGCCTGGGGATGGATGGATCCCAGGCTGCCCTCCTGATCCCCTGCCTTGTTGGGGATGGTCACTGGACCATCCGCCTGAACTCCAGACCCACCTTGGATTGTCTCCTGACCATCCACCTTGACTCTGGGTTGGGGTCCTGTGTTTCCGTTTTGTGTTTGGTGTTCCCCAGGGTTTGTTCCTGTCAATATTTTTGTTATTTTGGTCATCTGTGTTTCACAGTCTTGGTTTGTCCCGCCCCCCACCCAAGTTGGATGTAGCTTGTACGTGCGATGTCTGGAGCCATCCCTTGAGTTGGGGGCACAGTGGGGTTTTGTCCTGTCTATCTGCTTTTGGGTTTTTTGTCCTGTCTCTAGCTGTTTACTTGTTTCCAGTTCAGCTCTTAGTATTTTCCCTCCCTGTGTTCAGCCTTTGTCTCACCTGTGTCTAATGTTAATCACTGCATGGTGTCTGTTATTTGTTCCAACCAGTGTATGCATATATTCAGCTTCTCTGCATCTAGTCTTTGTTTCCGGATTGTCCTTATGGTGTGCGTTCTGCCCTTTGTCCTGTGTCCTGGTTTGTAAGTAAGCTGCCCTGTCAGCTTGCTTTGTTTTATTTTTGTAAAAATAAATACTTTTGGATTTTTCACGAGCCTCGTGTCATCCTCCTGCAATTGGGTTCAACACTCCTGACGGTAAAACTCGACATATACAGGTCCTTCTAAAAAAATTAGCATATTGTGATAAAGGTAATTATTTTTCATAATATAATGATAAAAATGAAACTTTCATATATTTCAGATTCATTGCACACCAAGTGAAATATTTCAGGTCTTCAATTGTTTTAATACTGATGATTATGGCATACAGCTCATGAAAACCCAAAATGGTTTCAAGGTTCTCTAAACGAGCTATTAACCTAACCATCTGAATCAATGAAGTAACTCTAAACACCTGCAAAAGATTCCTGAGGCTTTTAAAATCTCCCAGCCTGGTTCATTACTCAAAACCGCAATCATGGGTAAGACTGCCGACCTGACTGCTGTCCAGAAGGCCATCATTGACACCCTCAAGCAAGAGGGTAAGACA
>JAVCKU010000052.1:3641495-3654369 GCA_032273985.1 Hypsolebias coamazonicus | reverse complement strand
ATTATATATAATAATGGTGTGAAGAGGATGGCTGTAAGGTGAGAAGGGAGGCCATCGAAAATGGAAAAAAAAAAAAAGAATAAAAAAAAATAAATAAATTAAAAAAATGAAAAAAATAGAAAAATAACTTTCTAATTCTGCTTTACTTTAGCGTTTTCCCAAAAATCACATTAAAAAGACCAATTAAGCTGACAAACCATTATCATTAAGTCAAGTAGAGTCAAATGTATTTATAAAGCACTTTTAAAAACAGCAGCTGTTACCAAATTGCTTAACAATAAAATCAAAGGTAGTAATTAAAGAAAAAAAATAACAAAAAATGTAATTAAAAGCATCAAAATAAAAACATGAAAAACACAAAACAAAACACTAAACAAAATCAAACTGTGTTAAAGGTCAGTGAAAAGAGAAGTGTTTTTAAAAGAGATTTAAAAACAAAAAGTGAAGTGGTCTGTCTACCGCTGAGGGACAGATTGTTCCAAAGTTTAGGGCCAAGGCCTGAAAAAGCCAGATCTCCTCTGAGCTTCAACCTGGTTTTTGGAACGGCCAAAAGCAGCTGGTTAGATGATCTTAGCACCTGAGAATGAACATAAAGTAGAAGTAGCTCAAAGAGGTATGAGGATTCGAGGCCATTTAGGCCCTTAAAGGTCAGCAGGAGAAGTTTAAAAGCAAACCTGATTCATACAGGGAGCCAGTAAAGGAAGTATAAAACTGGTGAAATATGCTCAAACCTACAAGATCCTATTAAGAGCTGAGCTGCAGAATTTTTGATAAGCTGGAGATGTGAAAGAGACACCTGACCGACCCCAACGTAGAGCATGTTACACTAGTCTAATCAGGTAGTAATCAATGCATGGACTATTTTTTTCAAAGTCAGATCTGGTCAACATGGACTTAGCTATCTCCCGTAACTGGAAGAAGCTTATTTGTAGAACAGAGTTTATCTGTTTATTAAACTTAAAGTCATTGTCTAAAACCATCCCGAGATTTGTAACAAACTTAAGATATGGCTCAAGACAATCAAGTTTACAGGAACAGTGACAGCTGTAGAGCTAGGGATAAACACAATGACTTCAGTTTTCTGATCGTTAAAACTTAAAAAAAATGTGAAGCTATCCATGCCCTAATGTCATCAAGACATTTTAACAGCGGATGAATGGAGCACAAACTATTTGGTTTTTTTAGGGCAGATAAATCTGACAAACATCAACATAACAATGAAACGAAAGACCATGTTTCCTCAGGATGGACCCCAAAGGCAGCAGATACAGTGAAAACAGAAGTGGTCCAAGAATCAAGCCCTGCGGAACCCCGCAGGAAAGAGGCACTGAAGCAAAGTACTACTAACATTAAAACAAAAGCTCCTGTCACTCAGATAAGAACAGAACCATTCTAATGCTGCATCCGTAATCCCAACCCACTGTTATAATCATGATATGAGGATACTGTGGTCAACAGTGTCAAAAGGAGTGATGAGGTCCAGGAGTACAAGTATCACAAACTGACCAGAATCATTTGCTAAAATAATGTTGTTACAGACCCTTATCAAGACTGTTTCAGTGCTGTGTAATTGTTTAAAACCAGACTGAGAGATCTCAAAAATTGTTTAATGGAATAAAAACTATTTTCTCCAAGATTTTAGAAAGAAAGGGAAGTTTTGAGATTGGACTGAAGTTTGAACAAGCTGAAGGGTCAAGTCCAGGTATTTTAATTAGTGGATTTACTACTGCGTGTTTAAAAACATCAGGGACCACACTTGTAGCAAAACGGCTGTTTATAATAGCAAGAACCGAGAATTCAATCGAGGGTAAGACTTCTTTTAAGAATGATGCAGGAATGGGTCATCAGGGGAACCAGAGGATTTCATATGACCAACAACATCATTAAAAATGAGAGCGAAATGGGCTCGAACTGAGCAAGGGACAAGGACAGAGGGGTCAGCTGTGGAGTGAAGAAACAATGACAGGCTCTACCTTTTCAACAAAGTGATAAAATCATTGTGATTGCAGAGGCCTCCATGCTGGCAGACTGAGGCGTGATTAAAATGGAGTTTAAGGTGTTTAAAAGAACACAGGGATAATTATTAAGGCAAACATAACTTCACATTTAAACAGGTATTGGTTAAAATGATAAAATAAAAAACACAAGCTTTAAGCGATGTTTGTATACTTAAATGATGGACAACTATTCACACAATACATTTACAAGGTTAACATCCCTGTTTATAATGCTTTACAGAAAACTTCATATGGACTCGCCATCCATGTTCTTTCACCTCCTTGTGTGTTGTTCTGTACATAAACCAGTGCATATATTTCATAAATTAAATGACTGGGTCAATCAGACTTTTCTAGTACCATTATAACAACCTATGCATTCCCAATGTCAGTGCTATTATTTGTCAAAATTAAAGAAAGCCATTATGAGGGTATGTCATGGACTGCAGACACATTTTTATCTATTTTTATATGTTGTTTGCTCATGTCGCACACTGTTTTACTGTTTTATTGCCATCTTTGTAGTATAATGTAAAATGTTGTTGTCCCTTTTCCGTTTGTTTAATTTAAGTTATCTCTGTCTGTTTTTCCATGTTCCGTTCAATACACTTCTTTTCATGCTTAGGAAAGAAAAAAAAAAACAACATTTAGGCTAAAGTTGGGGAACAAAAGCCACTGTGTCCTGTAAACAGTAGGCTGTATGAATTGCTACAGAGGGATGCATAATATATGTAAAAAAAATAAATTGACATTGCAACCTCAATGTGTTCAGTATCAATATCAGTTATGGCTCTTTGGACTGCAATAAATCACAGGCTTTCAGTGTATGTTCTAAGTGCTATAAATCTATGCACTGCATGCCAATAATATACAGTATTTAACCAATGAGATGAACTGTCACTGCACATTTGCTTACTTCCAATTTTAGTTATAGAGGCCAACATGGCTCCAGGTCCAAATGAAAAAAAGAAAGCTGTTTGTCTTTCCATTAAATCATACCTTTCCAGTTGAAGTCAAGATGTATCCATACTCTGGTTACACAAATAAGCTGTGTGCCACAAGTCACTTCATACCTTCCTTTGCTAACATCTCTACGCTACACTTTGTTTCATAGGTTTCGCATTCTGTGCAACAAGATCATCACCCACAAGATGTTTGACCATGTTGTGCTGGTCATCATCTTCCTCAACTGTATCACCATCGCCATGGAGAGGCCTTACATTGATTCCACCAGTGCTGTGAGTGTCACAACACACGCAATCGCATACAGTTCCACTCTGTAAAGATCTGCAACTTTATTCTACTGAGACAGAAATGTAAAAAGATAGGTGTGTATATAAAATGTACAGTGTAAACAGAAGTTCTAGAGATGTCGTTGTGTGTGTTGGGGGTGGGGGTGTCTGTGTGCGTACACAGAGGGGCTTGTAAAAGAACCCAGTGAAAGCTCAGCAAAAGTCCTAGATGGAGAATAAGGAAGTACCCTGTCAGCAAGTCGAACCTTGTCAAAACAAACAAATGCATATACACACATAATGTACACACACACACACATTTACTGTACATTTACATAATTATTGTTCTAGTTTGCTGTCTGCAGAGAAATTGAGCGAAACATTGTGTAAACACGGAGCCACTCTTGTTTGACCGTGAGCTGGCAGTTGTGTGTTATTCTCTCACATCTACTGCGTTGCATCATCAACACTTTACCCTTTGTCAGGGGATTTGTGGTCAAGGTTTATGGATGTTTATCACCAGCTAATGTTAAAGTAATGTTAAACCATGTGCGTTGGTTCAAAGAGGTGTTTTCTCTCTCAGAGAGGAGACAATTTGATCCTGCATGTGCAGCTTGGAGACCGAGGTCATCGTGGACGGTCTGTTAGCAGTGGTAGTTGATAATCATGTACATAAATAAATTATTGCACACTGCCCGGTGCAGATTCTTGCTACTGGGCTCCAATGATGCATCTGTGCAAATCTGTAAAAGTCTGCCGTTGCAAGTAAAACGGTTAAAATATCTTATCGTGTCCTCAAGTGTGGCTTCTGTGAGTAATTAAGATGAAGAGAGGATATTTTTATCCGGCACCATTTTGAGCTGCATCTCTTCAAAGGATGGCTGGCTGAAATATCTTGTGACTTTTTGTGACGATATCCCAAGAGCAAGCTATGGTCATACAGGGTCAGAGCACCAAGACATCTGCCTTTGGCTACTGCCTATGAAACTATGGACCTGACTCGAATGAACTCTCCTGCAGGTGTTTGGCCCACAGGAAGGCAAACCCATGTAGATCATTCAGGGTCAAACCATGCTCCATGGGTAGGCACTCACTGACAAACCCATCACCCAGGCCTGGCTCCAGGGTTGGGCCTCCGTAACACATGTTGAAGCAAGTTCGTTGTTGTTGTCTTGTCATAGGAGTATTCTGGATAGTGTTTTGTTTGACCAGTCACCTAAGACCAATTCACCTAGGTGAAATGGTCAGTAATACAAACTCATCCAACACATTAAGGTGTAATTAATGGGGGGTTTCATGGCCAGTCAAAACAAGATTTGAGTTATTTGGCCACAGTGATGAGAAGTATATTTGTAGGAGTTCACTTGACAGTGTAAACAAAGTTCATACCACCTGTCAAGCATGGTGGTGGTAACACAATGCTGTGACACTGGTGCATTACATACATTGGATAAATTAATAAAGAACAATGTATGCCTTCAACCTTGACACAGTTTGGTGTTCCAATAAGAACATTTTCCCAAGCACACATCAAAAATACTTTCTTAATTGATAAAGCAGAATGGTAAAACCCTGACCTTACTCATATTGAAAATGTATGGACTGTGATTAAAAGCCCTCTCTCTGCCAGGAAATCAACATATTTTAAATAGCTCTAACAATGCCATCAAGATGAGTGGTCAAATATCCACACATAATTGTATCAGATGATTCTTGAAGGCTACAAAAAAGCATGTGGCCAAGATACAACTTGCTAAGGGACTTATTGTTAATCATGAGGTTGTATACTTCTTTCTGTGGCCAGTCTGCTTTCAGAGGCCATTATTCAAATGAAATGGAAATGTATGATGCTGCAATGTGCCTGAAACAAGAGAAAGAGTAGCCTTTGCAGATTTCAGCAGTGAGGCTTGTTGCAGACCTGATTTGCCCAGGTGGACATTGCATGCTGCTATTTGTTTGTCTGTGTGGGCTGTTTTGTATTAATGAAGTCGATTGTGAATGGATTTCCATTCACTGGTTCTGTTCTAGCCTGCCTAGAACAAGCAAACATGTATAATTTATCACCCTGTTGCAATTCTTTGAAGGAACTGCTTCACATCACTCTCTGTGCCAGGTTTGCAATAGACACCTTATATGAGCAGAATAAGAGATTATTCATTATTACGGAGAGTTTTAGTTTGAACATTGACCAAATATACATTTTCCTCGATACAAGATGCAGATTTTTGTGTTCAGCTTGCAGTTTACTGCTGTTTTCATTTGATGCTGGGAGTTGCCTGGTTACTGTCATGCATCAGTTCAGTGTACACGAGTGAGGATAATTATATCATATATTATAATTTATTATTTCAAACTGAGCCATGAGATAATACATCACTGTCTAAATCTGTAAATAGAATTACCATCAGCATCAAGTGTATAAAATACAATCAGTCCATGTAGTCAGTGTTTTTGTCATCTGCTCCAGGCAGCATTAACATAAAGGGCAAGATTGTCCTGCCCACAGGAAAGTTTTTCAAGATGTGTAAGGGTTTGATTGTGTTTTTCTTTTTTCTTTTTCTGAGTTTCTGGAAAGTAATTTGATTTTCTTTTGACAATAAAGTGATTTAAATAACAGTTGTTTTGTACTGAAGATTCAGAGTTCTTCAAATGTTCAAAAATATACTGTAGTACAAAGTAATACAACTGCCAGTAAAAAAAAACTATCAGGAGTTGGGATTTTTTTTTTTTTCAGGTGTGAATCTGAACAGAATTGCCTCTTGATTTAAGTCCTTACTTGCTTCTACTGTCATAGCAAGGTCTTACTTCAAACCAAGTCTAACAACATATTCTTATGGCTTGTGGTTCCCATGAGCTGTGGTCATGCAAGCAAGACTCCAGGTGTTGAACTGGGTCGAACACCACTTTCAGTTTTGATGAAGAATATGAAGGCAACAGGGATGCATTTTATAAACGCTGTCAATGTTTGCTACAATCCACCTCTGATTGACTTTTTTTCCAAAAAAAAAAAAAAAAAAAAAAAATCATAAATAAAAATACATGCAAGCAGCAAAGAAGGCATACACTGCAGACAAAAAAAATAAATAAATAAAAAATGAAACTAACTTACCTTTGCCTTTCATAGCCTTTAGATATACCAGATGAGTGAAATATTTTCATTTTGATTTTGGACACATAAAACATCTACCTTCCTTCTCAGCAGCATGTCAGCCACATTTACCTGTTATTGTCCCCACATTAAGAGTTGCCACCCTCAGTCCTACATTCTCAACTTTCCTCTTCTCCTTCTGTCTCCTGACACATTTCCCTCCTCGTAGATTTCAACTAACAATAGCACCATTTCCGCCATCACCCTGTTTGTTGAACGCACCGGTGGTGGTCATTGTTAACCCAGGCCACGACTGATCTGGTATGGTTTCACTTTGATGAACTCACATGTTAGTTCTGGCAAAAGTGTTTTACATCGGATGCCCTTCTTGACACAACCCTCACAGTTTACCCGGGCTTGGGACCAGAACCAGATATACGCTGGCTTGTGCTCCCTAGTGGCTGGTTTTGGTTGATAGCGTTGATGAGCGTCATTTATTAATTAAACTATAATGTTGACTAGTGTGGCAAGGGCCTACTATAAAGCATATTTGGGCTTACATAACAGGCAAGTGTGGTAAAATATATATAAAAAGAAGCAAAACATCAAATAGTATTGTATGTCTGTATGTACGGGATTAATAAAGTATTTTTAATTGAATTTTGATTGTATGCATTAGCACTTTGGTTGGCCTTGTTGCTGTTATAAGTGTTTTATAAATAAAGTGGTATTGTAGGGTATGTGTAAAAGGTTCCCCAGTTTAAGAAGGCTTCTGGAACTATATACTTTGGACAAATGAGACCAAAGTAAACAGGTTTCTCATAATGCATAGTGCCATGTTTGTCACACGCCAAACACAGCATGATGGAAAACCTTCCATACCACATGTCAAGCATAGTGGTGGAGGGTTGATGATTTGGGCTTGCTCTGCAGCTACAATGGCTCATTCATTGAAATGATGTAGTCATTTGTTTTACCTTTCTTGTGAAAAATGTACAACTTTTTCATTTTACCACGTTATAGCTATACTGAAACTAAATACCTAGAATATTGACATCAAACTGAGACATTATTATAGAATGAGTACTAATGATTCAAGCAGAGGTTATTTCAAAATAAATTGAAGCCTATGCTCATAGAAGCAGGATGACTGGATGACTGCTGTCAAGACTGGAATTTATGGAGCCTTATTATGGAAGCATTCCCAATGATGTCATGCTCCACATTCCTTGAGACTTTGAAAAGTTGCTGCAGAGCTGCTGTTTCTGCTCTCTGTGATGCTAGCCGGAGGTCGTGGGAAAGGCAGCCACCTACATATAAAGACTTTCAGCGGCAGGACAGGGTCATGTCTACTCAGCCAGAGGGAGAGCAGGGAAAATAAGCAGTCAGTTAGAGGATCATACTTTTAATAGCATGCTTGTTTAACATTGTCAGTCCTTGTTGAGTTCAGTAAATAAACTCCCGTCCTTAACACAAAGACATGCTGGTTCAAGAAACACAAAAACACCACTATGTAGTTTTGTATGGATAATGCTTCTACAAACAGCACACACTTGATGGCATTAATATTTCAAAAAACTAAGTTTGATGATAAAAAAGAAAGGAGCTTCTGTAAAACCATTACATTAGTTGTTGTATAATTTACGAAAATCCCAGCTGCTTGTACAGCATGAATGTGTCACAAACCACAAAGGTGTTTAATCATTTTAACAGTTTCTTAACTGGCAGGTTAAACAAAAGGTTCCTGATGTTGATTTTCCACATCTGGGCAATTGGATATTGAAGGCATTTAATGTATCACATAAAATTCAAAAATAATACAACCAACATGAAGTCCCAACAGACCACGGTAAGTTGTTCACTGACAAAATTCTGGTCTGTAGCGAGAGTGGTAAGCAGGTGGAAAGGAGCTTTGAGAGGTAGAGGAATGCTCTGGAGAAAGGAGGACTGAAAACTGGTAGAAGCAAAACAGACTCTGTGTGAATGAGATGGAGACAGACGAGTGACAATCAGCAAAGCTCCAAGGAGTAGAAGTACAATGGATGAGCCTGGTTACAAGGTGGGGTGGAGGCAAACATTCTGCTGTGGTAACACCTAAACAGAAGAAAGAAAAAGGAGAGCAAATCCCAAAAAAAAAATGCTGGGTCTACAAACTTTTCATTGTTAACAAACACAACACTGAATGACTGTTGTTTGTATGAAAAAACTAATCCATGCAAAGGTTTTAAAATAAAACCATCCAATGTTGAGAAATTATAAAATTAAAGCTGCTCTAGTTGACTTATAATAATAATAATAATAATAATAATAATAATAATAATAATAATAATAATAATAATAATAATAATAATGCTGCGTTCAATACAGCATGATCAGTCACATGACCTGCTACTTTCAAGTACAAAGTAGGTGTTATGAATGACTCACAGCTGATAACATGATCAATTTTATCTAAATAACCAAATAATTAACTTAGTTGTAGTCATTTCTGTGTTGGTTAATGTTAATTAGCTCTGGCAGTCATCTTGACTTGGTAGAATTCCAAAGTTAAACTGTTGTAGACGTATGGCCAAAAATTACATTCAGAGTTTCATTAGGTTCCATACTGTGTTTCTTGAGGTATTTTGCTAATAAACCAAGTTGCCATTTTAGTTATTGCCAAACGTTTCAAACAGCCAATATCTGTTAGCACTCAGAGTGTAATGCCCTGATGTAAGCTCAATCATCCTGGTAAATAAATCCAAAAAAGTTAAGTCAGGTCCTCTGGATGATTTTTTTCTTTGTTGAAACGTGTTAAATATTTATGTAGACTGGCCCTGTGGTTTTTGATCTGCTCAGAGATGGGATTATAGTGAAATTATGACCCGGTTCTGACTGGGTTAAACTGGGCCAGCAGCTCTAAAAAGAGTCTCCCATGGATTCAATACCTGTCAAGGAATAGAGTTTATTTTGCTTTCCATACCACGTAGAAAGGCTTGAAAGCACTGTCTCATATCTTTCCCTACACGCCAGTCCATATAAGATCCGTTGAGATTGCACTTAGTCACGCCCCCTCATACACGTGACAGGAAGAGCTCCCCTTCTGCGAAGGGCGGGGCCTAGGCCCTGTAAATCAGTAATGACACGGGACACTGCTCTCTCTTCCTGAGAGTTAGCGCTGTAAACTGTAACCTTTTCCTGCCTTATTTTAATACAGTTTATAAAACTTAGTTCACATTTCCTTAATTTATATAGTATGAGTTGCCACTTCTGAGGGAGATCCAAACAGGGGGAGGGGGACGATGGAGCTGGTGGCGGGTCTTGGGTCCTGGGTCCCAAGAGGAACTCTCCGGGGGCCTGCACCCAGCTCCTCGTCTTAACAAACGTTTCATCTTTCATCCAAAAGACCATGAGTCTGAGGTCATGTCATGTCTCAGTCGCATAAATAGCCCTTTCCCAAAGTGGATAAACCCATTTGCTGGAGTTCTACAGAACCAGCTTTTCATGTGTAAAAGGAGGACCATAAGACTAACAACCTGATAATCGATCGTTAGTGCCCTGATAGCCACTTGCTATACACAGAACCAGCCTGAAGCAAACCCGGACAAAGTGGTTCAAATGTCCTGATGTAAGCTTGATCATCCACGTAAATAAGTCCCAAAAATTTAATTTCGGTCATCTGTCTGTTTTATGTCTATTTTTTGTACTTCATTTTGTATGTTGCCTATGTGTTGCCTGTTGTTTGTTTGTCACTGTTTTAAGTGCTCTATTAACAAAATGGTATGGTATGGCATGGTATCATGGTATCTGGTATCTGGACAGATTCTTCTTGGTTTAACCACTTAGGCCAGGTTTGCCTCAGGCTGGTTCTGTGAATAGCAAGCGGCCATCAGGGCACAAACAATCGATTGTTAGGTTGTTGGTGATCTATTGTTGGACTTATGGTCCTCCTTTTACATGTGAACAGCTAGTTCTGGAGGGCTCCAACTAACTGAATGACAGAAGAAGTCTTTCGGAGGAAAGACAAAACCTTTCTACATTTTTTTTTTTTTGTTATTTGGTTTAGTTTTGTTTTTTGAATGTCCAGAGGACCAGAATTAACTTTTTTTAGATTTTACTACCTGGATTATTGAGCATGCATTAGGATAGCTGGTTTATTCACTTTGAGAAAGTGCTATTTATAGGACAGAGTTTGTGACAGGGCATCAGACTAATGAAGTCTTTCGGATGAAAGACGAAACCTTCAACCAAGAAGAAGCCTGACCTGACTCTTTTTTTTTTTTAGGACAGAGTGTAAATTTAGGATAACACCTGGAAACTGGTATGCTAGGTACTCAGTGTATGTGCCATTAACTGAGTTGGCATTGTTTTGGTATTTTTTAATGTCAGTTAGCAGTGGACACCATCTTGCATTGTGTTTTGATTTTTTTTTTTTTTTTTTTTTTTTTTTTTTACGGCCTTGATGAGAATATTCTGTAAAAGGTGGATGAAAAATAATTTTGTACATGTGACTTAATCAGAAAATGCTAACTCTGTTATTTATGAAGAAAACAATGTTAGGCTAAATGAGATTATTTTCTTAAATAATTAATCTTGTGCTAATAAAGGCCAAGCCTCGTTAGGGCCTGCCAGCCATCATTAGAGTTCAGCGGATGTGTTTGTTTATTGATGCTTTGAGATAAAATATGAAGAAAACAGCTCGCTCATACATTATTGAGCGGTACACTGGATCAGTTTAGAGGCAAGTTCTGCAGGAAAGCAGCCCCATGTAGAACACATAAATGTTAAATACAGAAAGCTGCTGTACCTCATTTTAACTAGGTCTGTCTGTTGTTGCTTGGCAGGAACGCATCTTTCTGACCGTGGCAAACTACATCTTCACAGCAATCTTTGTGGCTGAGATGACTGTTAAGGTAAGGAACTGTCAAACCATTTACAATCCTTTAAACAGGCTGTTTTTTTTCTCTCTCTCTTTATGATTCACCTCCTAAAACCAGGTGGTAATTTGAACCATGATGTCTTCAGATGGTTCATGGAAAATCCAAGTCTTATTTTGAAATTTTCCAGAAAGCCCTCTGTTGACTCACAAAGTAAAAGTATAAAATATGATACAAAAAAGAAGACCATTAGTCCTATAAACATCCAAGGATACAAAAGAAAATGGAGACGTGGTCAGAAGTAGCAAACACACATACAGAAGGAAGGTTGTCTCATCTGAATGTCTCGGCTTTGAATGGAGGTCCGTGCAGGCGTGGGCGGGAGCAGCAGCGTAGACAGAGGGGAGGAAAGTTCATTAGTGTCACTCGTTCAAAGCTTCTGCCTCTATTTTTGGCATAACTTCTAATAAATACAGGGCCAGCACACACAGCCATTCATGCTTCTATTGCAAATAAAATCTGAATCACATACAAGGCCTAGCAGCTGATTATACTCTAATCTTTTTCTTTTTTTTTTATCAACCAGTGTTTTAACCTCATCCGAAAGCCATTATCTCACTTGTCATGTTGAGTGACATACTGAGGCCATGGCACAGACAAAAGCTAAAAAAATAAAAAATAAAAAAATAAAAAAAGCAATAAAGCTAATTTGTTTACAAAAACAAAGGCTGATATAGCAGCAAAATACTTATATTAATAATAATAATAAACAAAATGCTGTGTGTTGTCATCACTGTATATTCCCATACAAAGATGAAATTGGCTTTCTGTATTTTACCCATCGCGCCTGGGATACACCCAGGTGGAGCAGTGGGCAGCTATGTAAGTCCCCAGGGAGCAATTTGGGATTAGGTGTCCTGCTCAGAGACACCATGAGATGTGCAATGACCGGGTATAAAGATAATCCTTGGAAGACCCGGGGAAACAAACGTGAGCGGCTTGTACAGCTTAATGCCTGGATGAGGATCTACCAGCAGGATATTTCCCATACACTCAACAGGTATTGGGCAATATCATTTTTCCGCCATTGCTGTAGGGAAGCACTAGATGACAATCATGATGGCTTTCTGACAGACCAAAGAAAGGAAGATACATTTGACCAATGTGCAAGAGAAAGATGTATACAGAAAATTGCTGCTGTCAGAATTGACCTATGAGGTAGAGAAAGACACGTCAGATGACCCGGACAAGTTCTCACTGATCTCTTATGATGAAATGGTTAATTATTTAATGAACACGTGGAGTGCCTACACATTGGAGGAGCTTCACAGCATGAATAGTAACATCTGTGTGCTGCTGCCATTCTTGGTCCGATATGTCTTGAAAAAAAGATTTTTAAGTCTCAGTCAGATCTAACTGGTTAAATAAAGTTTAACCAAAATATTAACATGCAACCTCCTAACCAAAAGAGCCCAGGCTCAACGCAGGACTAGAACCAGTACAGGTAGTCCTCGACTTACGACGGAGATCCGTTCTCACGCAGTGTCGTAAACCGAATTTGACGTAAGTCGGAACGTACGTAAATACATGTGACGTACCTGTTTTATCAAGCGCGTAAACAGACTTTTGACGTAAGTCCATGGTGATGGCCTTCCTTTTCCTCGATGCACTGCCATCAGAAGAGTCCTCCTTGTGTTTTGG
>JAVCKU010000052.1:3595542-3606436 GCA_032273985.1 Hypsolebias coamazonicus | reverse complement strand
GAGAAAACCCATGCATGCACAGAGAGAATATGCAGACTCCACCCAGAAAGGTCCAGGGCTGGGATTTGAACCGGCAACCTTAGCGCTGAGAGGCAGCATCTCTACCAACTGAGCCGCTGTGCCCAAACTAAAATATTCTTGTAGATGTATATGATAGTCGAAGTTAAATATTTTATTATTTAGGTGTTTTTCAACCATTTTAGTTGATCTTTAAGTTGTGAATCTATATCTGTGATGTTTGTTCTTCTTGTTAACCGCTGCTGTTCTTCTTACAGATGTATGTTGAGTGTAATCTGTGCATCGCCACCAGACCTTCTGATAAGTGCCCTGATCTGTGTACCCGCACCGGCACTTCGTCATCTCTGGTTGGAAGTGTATTTACCAGCTTGTACATGGTCCGCTCTGGAGCTGTGGGCCTTGTGGTCCCCACTGCTGCTCCACAGACTACGACAGTCTCCACAACAGACACTGCTGCTACAACAATAAGACCACCTACACAAAATACTAATGCAACCACTCCTGCTCCGAGCACAGCGCACTTCACAACACCAAACTCTGCTACTATACCAGGGCAACAGCTCCTACACCAACTACCAAAACTAACACTAAACTGACTACAGGAGCTACCACATCACATCCCACATGGTATGGTTATAACTCACTCATTTACTGTTTATTTATATATATTGTGCAGAATCAGGTTTAAGAAATGCTATTTTAATCTGCATTTTTTCTTAAGCATAATTATTTACTTTTAAATTATAATAATACAACTCCAATTTAAAACAAAAAAATGGTGACGTTGTGGAAAATGTGAATAAAACTACGGTGTAGTGATGTGCAAATCTCATAAACCCATATTTTATTCACAATAGATCACAGTAAACATATCAAATGTTTAATCTAAGAAAATTTACATTATTTTTTGGCAACAATGCATCTAAGGCAAGTTGTGAGAGGACAATGTTTCCCACTGTTGAAGCCTCCCATCTTCTTTTAACAACAGATTGTGTCTAATGGAGGAGAAAAGCTGCTGAAGTTTGTTTTCCAGAAATTTTTACAGATTATTAATATTTTTATTATATTAACTGTAGAGGATGGGCTTTTAAAGTTTTTCCAGTTTTTCATTGTAAACTTTTTCTCTTTTTCAACTGCTCTAACCAGGAGGAGTCACCAGAGCGAGCAAACTCACATGAAGAAACATTATTCTGAAACTGTTCCACTGGTTTTAGATGCAGTTGTTTCAGACTAGTGAACCTCGGTCCATCTTTACGTCTGATACAATCAGCCTCTCTAAAATAACTCTGTTCACTGTAAAATGCTCCTCAAGGTGTTTTTATAGCTCTTGTCCCAACTTTTTTATGTGTTGCTGCTAAATTTCAAACTCATGTTTAATAAAGAAAGTTTAAACACTTGAGATATTTACTTTGTTGTATTATGAATAAAATATGTGTTGATGAGCTTTTCCAAGTCATTTCTTTTACATTTTACACATCTCATCTTTCTTAAAGTTGGGTTAGCTTAATATATATCAAGGTTCCTTATTGTCATTCGCATCACATGTGGTACATGAGGTGGAACGAAATTGTGTACTCAAGTTCCCAGTTATGTCCCAAAATAGCAAAAATATTGTCTAAAAAGAAACAGTATACAAGGCTCTAAGATATATGCTAAATGATACGCTAAAAGATCTAAGATGTACGCTAAACACTAATAATGTAAAATATGTTGTATTAAACAGCAGCCCGAACATGAGTCTGTAGTGAGTAGATGGGTATGAATGAATACAGCAGCATATTAGTCACCATTAAAACATTGAAGGCATCTTTAATGTTTCTATGTAAAATAAATGCCTTACTGTTTTAAAAACGACCCACACAGCTAACTGGATATCCTGCTCTTCCATTCTCTCCTTGCAGCTGCAGGAGTGACCAATGCTGAACAACAATCTATCAGACTACGGAGCAATTCAGTTCTCTATTTAGGACCTTTACTGTTTAATTCCATAGATGTTTCACCCCCATATTAGAGCTGTATTAGAGATTAAATATGAAGGATTTTCGGAAGAAATATAAATTGTCACGTTTCTCTTTGATACTAAATAGTGTTAAAATTTATATTAAAAAAGCTGTAAAACAACTAAATGGTCTGCTGCAATGTGATCCTTGTTGCTGTATTTTCTTCAGTGAGTCCTGATAGTTGACACAATATGTATGTGAACTTTAATGAATGCTGTTCACCTTTCCCTCTACCTCTTGATAACATTTTACTTGGGACAAGTGGTTGTAATATAAACTTTCTGGAAATTTCTGATTAAGCGAGGCTAAATTTGCCAAACTTTTAATGAGCACATTAATTGCCTAAACCAACAAAAGGAAAATAGAAAACTAAGGCTACATATTAGAAATAATTTAGCCAAATGAAAGATAATGTTAAAAAAAATTAAACATCTTATTTGCTCATATTGCTCACTGTGTTTGTTTTTACACAATCTTATCTGACATGTTTCTTGCTGTAAAGTGTCCTTGGATGTTCTGAAAGGCACTTTTTAAATAAAATTATTATTATTATTATTATATTAACTAATATTGAAATAATACATGGCTGATAAGTGTAGGTGTAATTTCAAAATATATGCTCATGAAGTCCACTTAAAAATTTAATGGTTTTTTTCTATTTGTGTCTTAAGACTTCAAAAAAGGAAGAAGTGAAACTTGTTTGTACATTTATTTTTATTTTAAATTTTCTTTAAACTCCTGCTAAAAGTTGTATCTCCTAAAAAATACTATTAAAGGATTCTTTCAACAATTCATTGTGGTACCGGTGAGTTTTGTTCAAATATTTTGTCAAATGGTAATTACAGAGGGCAGCACGGTAGCACAGTTGGTAGAGCCGCCGCCTCTCAGCGAGCCAGTCACCCGGATTCAGATCTCGGCTGGGGACCCCCCTGAGTGGAGACTGAAGGTTCTCTCCGTGCATGCATGGCCCGTCCCCGGGTACTCCAGTTGCCTCCCACAGACCAAAAGCATGCATGTTAGGCTGATAAATTGTCCATAGGTGTGAGTGAGAGTGAATAGTTCTTTCTCTCTGTGTCCCTGTGATGGACTGGAGACCTGTCCAGAGTGTCCCCCGCCTCTATTCAGTTTATTTATATAGCGCCAAGTCACAACAGAAGCCTCTCGCACAGTGATGGCTGGACATGGGCACCAGTGACCCCCATGACCCGAAAAGGAAGAAGTGGGTAAAGATTAAGGATGGATGGTATGTAATGTTGGGGGAGTGGTGGCACAGAGGTTAGAGACGGTGGGCCTGTGACTGGAAGATCGCCCGTTCAAGCCCCAGTTCCGACAACATCAAAAAATGTGGGTGGAAAAAGGTGAAACACCCACACCTGCCTCCACCCTCATTCGCCCCACTCTGAACCCCTGAGCAAGGCCCTTAACCCCCACAATCTGCTCCCTAAACAGGTCTCTCTTGAAAATGAGTTCTCGTGGCTCAATGAGACTAACCTGGATAAATAAAGAGTAAATATATAAATAAACAGAATCAAAATACAGTATCTTCAGCTAGTATTCAGACCTCTTTGTATGGTGGATTCGTGTATTGCTTATATTAGAGCAAAAACCAAAATCATGAGGTCAGATGAACCGCCTGCAGAGCTCAGTTAGAAGACTGTTGCAAGACACAGAGCTGAGGAAAGGTACAAAAACATCCAGTTGCACTGAAGATTCCCAAGAGCTCAGTGGCCTCCATTTACTTAAATGTAATAATTTGGTATAACAAGGACTCTTCTAAAACTGGTTACCCAATCAAAATGAGCAGTTAAGGAAGGAGTAATCAAAACCCATTTGTTACTCTCCCTAAGCTTCAGCAATTTCCCAATGCAAATTTAACAAAGTTCTAGAAGTACAACCAGAAATGTTGGCCTCCACTGAGCTGGGCTTTATGACAAAGTGGTGATACTAGAACTTCTGAATCAAGCTGTGAAAAACAATGTTCTCTAGTCTGACTAAGCCTACATTAAACTATTTGGCCTTACTAATGTCAGGAGGAAAACAGGCGCCTTTAATTATGTCCTCAACACCAGCTGTGCCAGCTGTGGGGCATGGTGGTGGAAGTATCATGCCGTTTGGTGTTTTTCAGCAGCTGAAACCAGGAGACTGGTGAGGGCTGAAGTAACACTGAATGAAATAAATTAAAGATCTATATTTAGGACCTCAAACTGGGAGAAAGATTTATTGTCCAACATGACATTGGCCCAAAGCTTACAGAGAAAACTTCAGTATTTCGGGGTTGGGCTGTCCATAACCGTGGCTGAGGTTGCCACGGTAGTTAAAAAGCTCCGCAGTGGCAGGACTCTGAGATTGGACAAGATTTGCCCTGATTTCTTTAAGGCTCTGAATGTTGTAGGGCTGTCTTGGTTGATATGCATTTGCAATGTTGCATGGACATCAGGGGCAGTGCCAGTGGATTGGAAGACTGGCGTTGCAGTTCCCCTCTTCAAAAAGGGGGACCAGATGGTGTGCTCCAATTATAGGGGCATCACCTTAGCCTACCTGGTAAGGTCTATTCAGGGGTACTGGAGAAGTGAGTCCAATCATTGGTTGAACATCAGACCCAGGAGGAACATTGTGGGTTCCATCCTAGCCATTGAACACTGGACCAGCTCATTAACCTCAATACAGTCCTCTAGAGGTCATGGGAGTTTACCCATCCATTCAACATGTTTTGTGGACTTAGAGAAGGCGTTTGTTCCTTGAGCTGCACTGTGATTGGTGCTCTGCAAGTATCGGATTAAGAGCCTGTTGTTATGGGTTGTTTGGTCCCTATACAAGCAGTGTGAGAGTTTGATTCACATGGTCTCTCTTGTAAATGAGTCCTCGAGGCTCAATGTTTCATCTTTCCTCCGAAAGACTTCTTCAGACTGTTTTGTTTTTTGAATGTCCAGAGGACCAGACTTAACTTTTTTTTAGATTTTTCTACCTGGATTATTGAGCGTGCATCAGGATGTGCAAAATCCTGATTTGTGTCCCGAAAAAGACACATAATCACTGATAAATTCAGGCCTGTGTTCAAATGTCAAAAAAGGTACAAATTTAATATTTTGAACATGTAGCTGCAAAATGTATTCCACATCTACTGCAGGATTGGCTTGCTGATAGATATAATACATGTTCAAATTAAATATCTGTAACTTAATGAGCATTTTGCTTATAAACCTCACTTGGTCTAAAGTGTGCTCTTGTACAAATGACAAATATTGAGCTTACGCAGCATTCAGGTCTCTCTTGTAAATAAGTCCTCGAGGCTCAGTGGGATTAACCTGTCTAAATAAAGGTTGAATGTATGAATTTTATTTCTGTACCTTGTAAATTAGTGATTTTAAAAAGGCAATCTGTTCAGTCGATCAACTCATTAGTGTTCTTTGTCTTGCGTTTCCGAGATAGCAAATAATCTAGTTTATTTTGTTTTTTGCTTTTGACATCATCAAGATCTCCAACATGTTTTCCTCTATTATTTTTTTTTTTACTTCTACATCTTTGCTGGTTGTTTCTGCAGGTGGGAAATCTGGGTCTACTCTTCATGCTCCTCTTCTTCATCTTCGCAGCACTGGGAGTGGAGCTGTTCGGTGACTTGAGTATGGACACATGCATTATTTAAACAGTTAAACTGGGAATATCAGCTTGCACAGGCATGAACCAAATGTTCAGTGCTACCCTCAGTTGGTTCAATCTCCCTGATTTTAATTGCTTTCCAGAATCCTTTGTTGAAACACTATATTGATCACACTAAATGTGTCCCTGAGTTTTCAGATTTGTTACACAGAATCTCTAATTGTTTGACTCCTAAGCCCTGGGAGAAGTCACGAATGTTAACATCTTCCCATCCGTCTTTTGATCTGTTTCTGTGTTCGTTTTCCTTCTGTTTTGGCAGTTTGCGATGAGCTCCATCCATGTGAGGGTTTGGGTCGTTACGCCACTTTCAGAAACTTTGGAATGGCATTTCTGTTGCTCTTCAGAGTTTCCACTGGGGACAACTGGAATGGCATCATGAAGGTAACACCATCAAAGAAAGGACACGTGCATGCTCATATTTAATCACACTAGCATTCAAGAGTTACATGTGCACCTTTTGTAGTGAAGGGCGTTTTGCTTGTTTGTGCGGTAGATCATGTCTGTTTTGTAATTCATGTTCTGCTTTGTTGTTTTAATCAGCAAACTTTACTAAACCATCCCTAAAAGATGCATCTGTTTTTATATATTTGTGCTGATGTAATCCAATTAATTTTAATATAAAGAGTTGTTCCTTGAGGGAATGACATAAACAGAACAGAAATGCACAAGTCTAGTCTGCACGGAAGAGAAACCAAAACTAAACAATTACACATTAAACACATGTCTAAATACAACTAATTGTTCCTCAACAAACACCACTTTATTGTTCCAATGTACTCATGGTGTGTTTTCACCTTTCATTCAGGACACATTGAGGGACTGCGCCCAGGACACGGGAACATGTTACAACACTGTGGTTTCTCCCATCTACTTTGTGTCCTTCGTTTTGACGGCTCAATTTGTGCTCGTCAACGTGGTCATTGCGGTTCTCATGAAGCACCTGGAGGAGAGCAACAAAGAAGCAAAGGAGGAGGCAGAGCTAGAAGCAGAGTTGGAGCTGGAGCTACAGATGGAAGGGGCAGACACAGGGACAAGGTCACCCCAGCTCAACCCTCTTGCACTGGGTATAGACAGGTCAAGTTCAGGGGGTTCCCCCTGGAGGTCCACTGGAGGTGGGGACATGGAGCAGGATAGAGAAGGTCCTATGGACTCGCTCACTGCTGATATAACCAGAGACTCTGTAAACATCAGAGCTGAACCACCCTCTTGTCCAGAGCCACAGCTGGAGGTAAATGGCCATTTATTTTTGTACATTGTGTGTTTTTGCATGTGACAGGGTTGTTCTTACTATGTGGTACTGGTGTATCAGCGTTGCATTGTGCTTTTAGATTTAGATCTTTATTGATCTAAGGGAAAATGGACTTTCAAGAAAAAGAAACGTTAGAGGTTTGCATCTATGAACAGAGCTATAGGATGTTTGTGCTTAGTGATAAAACTCTGGGTGTTGGGCCCCAACCACAATGGGCCCTATGTCTCTATGATCCCCACAATCTACACAACTTATTTGCAAGTGGCAGGATTGCAACAAATTTTATGAACCACCTTCAGTGTGAAGGCAGTCACAGTTAAAATCTAAAAAGGTTCAATATAGAAACAACTGGACTTTATTTGTAGCAAGAAAACGTTTCGCTCATCTTCCGACGAGCGAAACGCGAAACGTTTTCTTGCTACAAATAAAGTCCAGTTGTTTCTGCATTGAACCTTTTTTGATTTTATCATGTCCTGGATGACTGAGAATCTTCACCAGCATACAGTCACAGTTAAGTACACTACTGAAATTATGGGACTTGCCAAATACAGTAGTTCTTAATATTTTTGTATTTCACATTGCACGTTGTAATCTATGCGCCTCACTCCAGCACAGTTTTCTGAGACTGCACTAGGATACATCTATGAGTATACTGTCTACTCTGGGTAGACTCAAAACCTTGTGGCAATTGCGTTTGAGTCAAGGCTGAGGCTAACATCACCAATCGTACTTCAGATTCTAGAAAAAACAAAGTTATGCTCATGTATGCAGACCCCAGGTAGTAGATATGCTGTCCCCGTGCTCCACCAAGAACTGTGTGCTCTCATCATTATAAGAAACTAAAACAAATTTGTTACCATTGTTTTGTGCATGCCTAAAACCAGCGTAGATCTATCAGATGTAACGGAGAGCCCACTGTCTTTTTAGTAAGCCACTGAAGAAACTCACCTCCTTAGAACATCCCTGTTTTTATTTTCCATCGTAGCGGGTTCATCCTCGGATCACTGGGTGCTTCAAAACATCCCTTCCAATTTGACAAATTTTACAACTAGTTTCTAAAACATTTCTCCACTGTTTAGTCAATGTGTAGGTTTGAAAAAGCAACAGAATCAAAGTTTTGATATGCTTGTTCTTTCCAGCTCTAACAGATTCTCTGAGGTAATTTCTTGCTTGTCTCATACTGGAAAATTGGTCGTATTGTCCATTTTTGATTATCAAATTGACTTGTTTATCCAGTCATCCATTACCTGCTTCTTCCTTTTTGGGTCGCGGGGGGCCACTGGTGCTCATATTCAGCTATCACTGTGCAAGAGGCAAGGGACACCCTGGACTGGTCGCAAGTCCATCACAGGGACACATAGAGACAAACGAGACAAACATTCACTCTCTCACTCACATCTAGGGACAGTTACCAATCAACCTAACATGCATGTTTTGGGGCTGTGGGAGGAAACCGGAGTACCCGGAGAAAACCCATGCAGCATGGAGGGAACATGCAAACTCCACCCAGAATGGCCCCCCAGGCCGGGATTTGAATCGGAGATCTTCTCGCTGAGAGGCGGCAACTTTACCAACTGATCCACCGTGCCGCCCTTGACTTGTTTAGTCTAAGTCAATTTAATACGCATGAACTGTCCTTCTGCTTTTCACTTGCTTTATATGAATTAGTAATTTAATACAACTAAAGCTGACGTGGTAATGATGGGCGATACTCATGGGAAAATTGGACATTATATAAACGTATTTATTGTATACTGTATAACCCATGTCCAATATTAGAATTGTGCCTGATTATCATTAATTCTCCCTTTAGGTGCTAATCCTTTGGTAAAATATGTTTTTAACATCATATTAACAGGCACTCTTTACTGATTAGACACATTTGTGGAAGCATGTGGGTCGTTTACTCAACAATCAGAACTGCATTCGTGTTCATTATTCTGTGAGATTCTGACTCATACCGGGATGGTTCACAGTTTGTGCATGTGAGTTACTGTATGATTTTGTGTGTGTGTGTGTGTGTGTGTGGTGGCAGGGGGATGGGTGTGTTTGTGCCAGTCCCTGAAGGCACCATGCCAGTCTCAGACAGGTCACAGTGCCATGGGAAAGGTGAACCCTGAGGTCTTGTTGTTCACTTCCCCGGCTATTTTCAGATGACAGGGACCTTTTAGGGAAATTAAGTAAGAAGTCTTGCTATTGTCATCTTTCCTCTTTTAGACGTTCTCTGTCTCTGTTGCAGTGCTGTAGCAGTGCCCCTCAGTGGTTCTGAAGGATAGTACATGTGAGCGTTAGTGGATTTTGATAAGAAGTTTTAAATGCAGAATGTTTAGTCGGTAAACACTTTAAAGATACTTTTGATATCTAATCTAGTTTTTCAACTTGCTTTTTTCTGTCATTTGTGTTCATGTTTCTGTATATTCTTCCCTCCTTTCTTTCATTGTGACCTTCTTTATGCATTTATGCATGTATTTCTATGTATATTTATCTGTCTTTTCTTTTACTTGTGTCCCATTCTTGTCTTGTCCTTCAAATTTTCCTCCCCATCTGTTCTCTCTTTTCCTATTTCCTCCCCTTATCTTTCTGCATTATTCAAGTGTATCCAGCGGAGAGCACTGTTTGACACAGTCTCCCTGGTCATCCAGGGTTCAATGGAGGGCGAGCTGAGCTTGATGGACAACCTGTCGGGCTCTGTCTGTCACTACTACGCGCTGCCGTCCAAGCCCAACAAGCACAGCTCCAACAAGAAGGTCAATAACAACTAGAAACACTCCAGATGACTCACTTTCCTTATGACACCCAGTCATTCTCATTTTGCATTATTAAGAGTTATTTTTTTGGGGGGTGGGGGGGTGTTGGTTTTGCACAAAAAGCAATCATAATTAAAATATAGCTTAGCCTGGGAAGCATTCTTCTTAAGCTTGTGATGTTTAAACATAGTATCAAATTAAATTGATTTTATTAGTAAACAGAAATACGCAGTCCACAGGTTTGTCTGACCTGTGTAGAGTTCCTTTACCTTCATGTTATCTTGTTTTACTGACAGATGTTGATTCTATGCCAAAATAGAATAGGAGTCAAAATTGTGAGATTATTTGACATGCAGATCGCCCACAAGAGGAGCTTCCAAGTAAAAACTAGTGATCACAAGGTTGCTTCAATTTTTTATTTTTTTCTTGAAAAAAATATACATATACTTCCTCCCCTTATCTTATATATATAACAAAATTATCCTAATACACTTAATTAATCAATAGTATTTTGTGTTGATTTATTAATGAGAAAAAGTAATTTCCAATTTAAATTCCATGTTATGAGTCAGTAACAAAAAGATTAGGAAAGGTGGGTGAATATTTTTACCATCCACTGTGTTGCAGTCCTCTACTTTTAGTACTTAGTACTTAGAACTGTTATTACTCCTAGTTTCTCTAACGATCAGCAGAGAGTGGTCTAAGAGATAAAGACTAACCTTGCTGTTGATTTATTGATTAAGTATTTTTATAATTAGCGTGTAAGGATATTAGCGCACAGTCTGGGTTGCTAGTAACAGCTTTCTCTATACTTTGGGACAAATTTCAAGTAAATTAATGTAAACTGTGAATGTAATTTTCTTTTTTGAATTACCCTGTGTATTTATTAAAAAATAATAATAATACTTTAATTATTTTTTCACAATTAATTTATTTATAAGGACAGTGAAAGTTAATTAATTTTCCACAAATATAAATGTGCCAGAATTAGCACAATAGCTAAATTTCATTGGTTTTCCTAAGCAGATTATTGTTATTAACAATAACATTATTTTTATTATTATATTATTATTATTATTATTATTATTATTATCATTATCCTTATTATTGTCATTATCATTATCATTATTATTATCATTATTATTACCTGGACAGGTCTCCAGTCCATCACAGGGACACATGGAGACAAACGAGACAAACAACCATTCACTCTCTCACTCACA
>JAVCKU010000052.1:3561923-3574961 GCA_032273985.1 Hypsolebias coamazonicus | reverse complement strand
AAAATAATGAAAATTTCTGAAAAATACTGCCGTTTCGGCCGATGACGTCACTGGGGAGGCGGGCCGGATACGCGAAAAGGCCGGTAATCAAGACAGCCGGAAACCGAGGACCACCTGTATGGGAAAAAACATAAATACATCACTTCAGCGTATAAGTCGCAGGGCATGTAAATTATGCAAAAAAAAGTGACTTATAGGGTGAAAAATACAGTATACTTGTAAAGTGGCTACCACAATAATGTGAGGATGCTTTCTGTGTATTTATTTTTTGCTTTAAAGTATAGTTTCCTCAAATGATTGGGATGGCCCACCATTGGCCACCCCCTGGCTCCTCCACTGCACCTGCTGGTGGATAAAACTGCTCTATCTTCTGTGCTGCCTTAGACAAGAAAAAAAATAAAATAAAATAAAAACTTACCTTCTCCACGGTGGAACTTCTACCCAGTTGAATATTTTTTACTGCAAGTATTTAAAATATTTTTCATTCTCTGTTCAATTCCTGTCCAGAAAAACACCCATCTCCAAAGCTACACACATTCACTGTTCAGATCCTCCAGTGACAGGAGACATTGGCGTATCACTTCTTTTCTTTTGAACCTTGGTTAAGCTACATGTTTTAATTATAAATCTGTTCTAATCCTACTCCCTCTATAAAAGCTCAAGCTAAGATCAAGGCAACACGCCGTCAGAGCAGCAGAAAGGTGGAATGAAGAAAATCCCACCACAAATTTATCACAACTTGGGCTATTTTTAACCCCACATGTGCACATGCTTTGCCCCTTAGCTGTGCTGTTCCAAACTATCAGTCTTTCAGTTTTTAACTCAGGACAAAAAGGATTCCAGGTTATTATCAGCCAAAGCCGCTCTGATTCTTTCCAGTTCAGGAAAACAGAATTGCTCTAATGCAGCTTGTATTAGGGGTTAAAGCTGCAGATTCCCAATTTAGCAGTATTCAAAACATTTTAAAATCAGACAGGCTTGTAATTCTGGGGATGAGCTACGATCATAGAGTCAAGCGGTCTGAAAAGCTGTTCTTTGTAGAGAAAATGTCATAATTTGCTGTTGAAATGAAGCAAAAGTCAAATCAAAATACAAATCTCTCCAGATGTATAAGCTAACCTAGCTCAGATATAGAAAATGTTATTAGAAAAGGATGAAAGAACATTTCTTTGCAAACGACACTCCAACAGGAGGTTTTTGCAGCCAAACTGGCATTTAAGCTAAACACATATGTTTAAATTATTGTAACTAGAAGTGGAAGAGTGGAGGTGAGTGAAGTAAAGCTCTCAGATCTGTGTTTGAACCCATGATGGAGAGAACTTCTCCTCATAACTCAATAATCCACATTTCCAGTAGTGGTCCAGCTACAATGTAGGCATCGTTAGAGGAGCATGTTATACACTGGCAGTACTTCTCAGACTCTCTGTTGGTCCTTTATCATTTATCTCCATGCCATAATTGTTTCATCAGGTGGTGAGTGTGGTCCATAACTTCAGAGGCAAGTTACTGCTAGGTGAAGAGCTCCCAGCAGAGCAGCAGGCCAACACCGCCATGTTGAATCGAGTGGAGAGTCCTCTGGAGAAGTACATCGCCTCGCAGGTGAGTCAGAGCTCTGCTGGTTATTGTTGTGTTTTACCCTGGTGTGGACTAGAAGAATCCATCCACAGGACCTGACTTCACTTTGTTAGATCTGCTGCTTGTTGTTGTGTTCAAAGCTTCATACGAATGGCATCCTCCTTCAGTGCCTCATAAAAACATCTGACCCCTTATCACCTGAGAGAAGTGCACACTATATTCATTATCATTATTATTTATTAATGAGCAAACCAAAAAGCTTAAGCATTGACTAAAAGACTGTATCCAACCAAACTGCTTGCACAGGAGTTATTAGTGTAAGAAACAACAATCTGCTGCTGTTTAAAAGCAGCTCATTTCTGTCCACGTGTTGGTTTTAGGATGAATATGAAAATATTTGTACTGAAGCTAAGATTTCACTCCATCTGCAGGCTTCAATAGATAGATATCTGTTAGACAGACATTTTTTATGTACTTCTTGTTAATTATTGTGTTTCGAAAGGAATGGATTTACTGTAATTGAATCTGGATCTGAATTTAGTTTATTTGGACTTTTTTTTTTTTTTCAACAGTGCCCTGAGGTGACTTGTGAGTCAGTGCTATACAAATCAACAGAAATGAATTGAAATTATTGCTTTTGTTTGTATCTTGCACTTAACACATGCACCTTGTTGCAGGAGACAGATGATGAGGATGAGGAGTCTTGCTTTGTTAAGGACTGTGTGCAAGCCTTCCTGCACTGGCTGCGGGGCCTCAGCTGGCTTCAGTATTTCAGAAATAAAAGGCAAATAAGCTTCAAAGGGATTTTGATCTTGAGCTTTCCCAAATCTCTGGACATAAGTTAAAGCTACTTTTGATCTTTTCAATACATCCTACTCATGTTGGCTTTTACTAGCTGAAACTGGGGGATAGTTCTGGTCCATTCATGGTGCTATGTTGCTTTGGTCCAAATCGTGTCCCGTGAAGTACAACAAAATCTTCAAGATGTTTGTCTAAATCAGGGGTGCCCAAACATTTTCCCTGAGAGGGCCAAATTTAAAATCCATCAGAGGGCTGTGGGCCAAATGCAATAATATAATACATGAAATGCAAATAATTCTTTAAGTAAAGTCCATTTACTTATTATACAGTTATTTAACCTTCCATTCTGTGTAAAGAACATTACAGAACAGACTGTGTTGGTGGTGGTGGTGGGAGGGGGGAGAGGGAGAGATTCTGGGGGTCCTCCCCCAGAGAATTTTGATTAAAGTAGATGCCATTTCCTGCATTCTGGTGTGTTTTACAAAGGTTTGTTACAGTAGATTAACATGAAACAAAACATGTATACTCTGTTGTTAATGAAATCTCTGACTGCAAAGTGTTCATAATGCAACACCGCTGCAGCTCTGCAGGTAGGGGTGTTCACTTCAGGACAAGCTGAGGTTGCTGACTGGTCAGTTGCTGACGTGCTTACTGGATTGATTGACAGGTGGCGGGCCTCATGAAAAAAAAAAGATTTTATTGGTCTGTTTGTGACTGTCGTCATTTATTCCATATTTATTCAATATAATGGTGATTCTAAGGTTTGAGGACTGTTTCCTTACACAATCCTAATGGTGGTTTCTTTATTTTTCAGGGGTGCTGAGTTTAAATGTAAAAAGGCTAAAATCACCACCGAAACCAGTTCATATTTACTATTTACTGTTAAAAACTGTGTGATTTATAGTGTTCTGTCAAAGGAAAATGTTATTCAGTGGCAGGAAACTGCTGAGGGATGGTAGAAAATCTGTCAAAATAAAATATAAATTATTAAAATTATTTTAAAGATTCATAAATTATTTACTCTGTGTAATCCGGGTAGTTAAATTATAGTAGTCAGACCGACTAATAATAAAGTAAATTGGTGGAATCAATGAGTGTAAACACATTGATGGTTCAAAGGAAATCTTAATATAGTAATGAGGAAAGCTTGGCGGGCCAACTGAAATGGCTTGGTGGGCCAACTTAGGCCCACGGGCCCTACTTTGGACACCCCTGGTCTAAATGATACAATCTGATTATCATTCTGAATTCAGACTGACTCCAACCTCCATCTACCACAGATAGAAACTGTGGATTCATCTAGTATCTCACTGAGCTGCAACTCTTAGATGCTTGTTTGAGAAGCAAAATAACAAGAAAAATATAATTTATTCTGTTTACTGTGTTGTGTACATCATTCAGTTGTTCCCTTCTGCCCACACTGTATCCACCTCAACCAGCTTTGTACACCTTGGCAGCAATCCCCACATTTCTCATTTAATCTGCTGAAGTACATTTAAAAAAAAATGAAGGAGTGCAGAGTTACACTATCTGTCCCGCCGTCCATCCATCCATCTTTTACTAGTTCCGGATTAAGGACTTGGAGGCAGAAGCTTGAGCAGTGAGGTCCAGACTACTTTTTCCACAGCCACCTCTTCCAGCTCTTCATAGTGGCTGAAAGAATGAGATCATGGATACAAGCAGTTAAAATGAGTTTTCTCCACAGGGTGGGTGGACTCCCACTTAGAGAAAAAGTGAAAGTTCAGTTAAATGCTGCTCCTTCACATCAAGGGCAGCCAATTGAAGGGTATCTGGTATTTTTGACACCTTGACTCCTTCCTAGGGAGATTTTTCTGGGCATGTCCAACTGGAAGGAGACCCTGGAGAAGACCTGACATGTTGGTGAATCTATGTCTCATGCCTGGCCTGGAAATGCCTTGGACTCCTAGAAGAGTTTGTGATTGTAGTTTAGGGTAGGAACTTAGACAGACCATTAATCAGAGCACAGAGTATGCAGTACTGCTGAAGCTGCACCTATCTGTTGATCGCAATCCCAATTCTTCCTTCACTCCTAAACAAAATCTCAAAGTCCTATCTTATCTCTTCTCTCTTCCACTTGAGGCAGTACTTTACTCCCAACCAGGAGAGGGCAGTCCACCCTTTTCCGACTGAGGACTATAGCCCCGGATTTCAAGGTGCTCATCCTCATCTCAGCTTCTTCACAGTCAGCTGCAAACTGTTCCAGTGAGAACTGAAGATCAGGGCGCAATGACCTCAACAGGACCACATCATCTGCAAATAGCAGAGATGGAACTCTGAGACCACCAAACTGGAGCCCTTTTGCCCCTGGCTGCATGTTCAAATTCTGTCTATAAAATTTATGAACAAAAATTGTGACAACAGGCAGCCCTGACAGAGTCCACCTCCGACCCTGAGAGGGTTCAACTTGCTGCAGGTAAAGCAAACTAAACTCTTGCCCCATTTAAATAGGGACTGAATAGCAGCCATCCCCCAATTCCATACCCATGGAGCACCCCATATAGTGTATCAGTACTTTGGGGAACACAGTCGAATGCCTTCACCAAGTTTACAAAACACATGTAAACTGATTGGGCAAACTCCCATGCCCCCTTGAGGATGCTAGTGAGAGTAAAGAGTTGGTCCAGTGTTCTACAGCTGATATTGACCTGTATTGTTCCTTCTGAATCTGTGATTCAACCAGCGAGACTCTCTTCTCCAGCACACCTGAATAGACCTTACAGAGGAGGCTAAGTAGAGTGATGCCCCTGTAATTGGAACACACCCTCTCTGTTCCCCTTTTTGAAGAGGAGAACCACCACCCCAGTCTGCAAATCCAGAAGCACTGCCCCCGATGTCCATGTAATGTTACATAGGCATGTCAGCCAGCCAGCCAGTAACATCCGTAGCCTTGAGGATCTCAGGACAGATCTTGTCCAACCCTGGGCCCTTGCTGCAGTAGAGCTTTTTTACTACCTCATCCTTGTTATGGCTGGACCAAGCCCCATGTCTCCTAACTCAGCACCTTCCATTGAAGTTTTGCTGGTGGGATTGAGAAGATGCAAAGCATATTCCTTGCACTGACTGACAACATCACTGATTGAGGTTAGCAGCACCCCTCCTTCACTAAACATTGTTGGTTAAGTGCTTCTTTTTCTGCTTCAGCTGCCTGATGGTTTGCTCGAATCGTCCTTGAGCCAATTGAAAGTCTCTCTTCAAGTATTCACTGAACTTCTCTGACATTAAAGCCTTTACCTCAGGGCTGCTGCATGCTTGGCCCACCTATACCCCTCAATACCAGAGTCCTTCAGACAAGGCCCAATATGATTCCTTCTTCAGCTTGATGCTCTTCCTCAACTGGGGTGTCCAATTCCAGGTTCAAGGATGACCACCAAAAGAGGCACCAACAACCTCGTGGCTACAGTTTAAAGCAGCCACATCTACAATGCGAGCACAAAACATGGCCCACACTAACTTAATTTCCCCACCTAACCCACCACCCCAGCATTTGGGCTGAGCCCATCCAGGTCCTATGAGTTGAAAGGCTGGTCACCAGGCATTTGCCACTGAGATTGTCTCCCAGGCCCAGCTCCAGGCTGGGGCCTTGGTAAGCCATGTCTGGGCGAGGGACATAGAGGTCTTTGTTGTCTTCTGTCATGTGAGTGTTCTGAATCCCTTTTTGTCAGGCCTGTCTCCTAGGACTAATCTGCTTTGGGAGATCCTACTAGGAGCTATTGCATGTGACAGCATAGCTCCAAGGATCATTCACGCACTCAGACTCCTCCACCACAATGAGGTGGCAACTCATGGAAGAATCAGATTTGGACCTTTTAAAAAAAAATGTTATATTGTTATTGTTTGTATTCTTTATGGTTTTTAGGCCTGAACATTTGGGGCTGTAGTCTCAGATGTATTCTGTCATAAGGACAGCTGTGGTGCAGGTATCAAAACACTTCTCTAAATCTACATTACTTATATAAATTGTAAAAAGAGTGGGTAAAAGAGTGGGTGTGGGTCCCGAAATTGAGCCTTGTGGCACACCATTAGTGACTGTTAGGTAGCTAGATGAAGTACCGTTGTGTCAAACACATTGCCTCCGGCCTGAGAGATAGGTGTAAAACCAATCAACAGTGTGATCTGAGAAACCAATATCTGACAGTTTGTCATGATCTACAGTATCAATACTCTCATTAATGTTGTTCACCAACTAGTATCTGACAATTGCAGCCCAAAGAGATACTGATTGTGCATTCATCTAGTGTTATCTTCTATGTCGGAAGTTTCCAAACTTCCAAAATGGTGTAGATTATCAAGCATTCAATGTGGTTAGCTGTCCTCTCCCACCACTTCTCATTAAACACTAGCATGTAGGTCATATTAAACCAAGATTGGCAGTAAGAGGAACATTAAAGTCCAAATCTGTATTTTTCTGGTATACCTAGCATATTGTGGGGTTAAATATATATTTTTAAGGAAGGAATGCATTAAGATCTTATTTATGATTTTTAAAGCATTGATGGTGTCCGGCCATTGGAATGCTAGAAACTATGCAGGACTGTAATTCCTTAATTTAGCTGAAATTATATTTTATAGTACTACGGTTGTTATGTCAGACAGTAGACGACAATTTAACTTCCAGCAAATGCACTCGCTCTATTATGAGAACTCATCTCTCTTTATGTTCTACTCCCACTTTAACACACGAGTATGAGCACAGAAACACCAAATAAGGCTTTTCAGCCACATTTAACACTGTCCAGAGAATTTGGTATGTGTGAAATTGCTTTCTTTATTCTTTTTATGATCTACAATACAATCCTTTTAATTACAAGTCTTTTTGCAATGTGTGCATTTAAAGCTGTCTTTGGATCCCTTCTGGTCTTTTCCAGTCTAAAGAATCCCATTTAACTGTTTAACGTGGCTGATATTTGATGATTCACCCCACGGTTTCCCGCTGACAGAGCCAGCGCTCAGTGGTCTGACAAACAGCCGAAAGTCTCACGCTCACCTCGGTTATGATGAGCTCAGAGCAAAACTGCTTGAGCTAAAAATAGCACCGCCTGGAGATGCCTGAAAGCTAAACAGACCGCAGTGAAAACGCGCCAAGGAACGAGGGGACTGTAAACATGAAAAATGTACAAAGTGACTTCTAAAAACTGTTGAAGTGTTTTGCTAAATCATAACAACCCAATTCAATAATCTACATTAGAGCATAAATACAATGATGATACAGAGTCTAATGATAGTTTTCTAAAGGAATCTCCTAAATACTGTATATTTTAACAAGTTTAAACTGTTCTGTTCTTTCTAATTATACACTTTATTAGAAGTTCAGCATATTTGAGACAAAATTGTGATTATTTTTTTCATCATCGTCCTTGAGCCTTCAGCCCGCTGTAAAGTTGTTAGTCACTGGTGAGGAGTTGTCAAAAACAATCTTTGACCGCATCAAGTCTGGCTGAAGATGCTTTATGTTGCTGTATCAGTATTAAAAAAATATTTGTGACCGCTGACTTGAAGATTAACTTTGGTGCTTTTGGTTAAATCAGTGTTCTGCTTTATGTTTTACAAATTCAAACATCAAGTTTATGGTGCATTATGAACACAATGGTTACTGGACAGCATATTTTCCTCCTGACGGGTTTGGTTGACAAAAATAGATGTTCCTGCAACTGTAGTCACACTCAGGAAACTTGCAGGAGTCAAATAAAAAGATTAATTATTGAGAAAATACTTTACAGCTGCTCCAGAAAGAATTTAGAAAGTCTAAGTTTGCATTTAACCTTTTTTTTTTTTTAAAGGTAGTCATTGAGGGGACTTGTTTAAAACAGAGAGCTGTTTAAACGTCTTCTCTCTGATATGACGTTATCTCCTGCTGCTGTTTGTGCCAAAGTTTTTGGCTGAAGTCATGTTCTGAAGGAAAGGGACATTTTTTTAAACATTGTAAATGACGATTTGTGAAGTCCCATGTGACATTGTGAGATGTTGGTCCATCCAGATGTTGGAGATCATGGCAGAGTTGTTGCAGGCGTTTCAAACCCTGCAGCTGCGTTTAAAGTAGATCTTCTGTGTCAGATAACATCTGAGGCTGCAGTCCCTACTGTCCAAGTCTAAATCCCACACAGACGATAAATATTGATTAACAAAGGTTAAATCCAGACGATAATGTGCTGTTGAGGGTACAAAGCCAGTGTTCATGATTTGGCTGGAAATGGACAACAAAATGATGTGCACTTTTAAAAACCATTCAGTTTAAATTTGCCTGTGGTTTACAAAACCTGAGCGTACAATGTGGCTGCACAGTTCTCTGGTCGCAAAGGCTCCAGTTAACGGGCAACTTTGAGTCAACAACAGTTTTAGCCCAGTGAGACCTTTAAGAAACCCACTTTCATCTTTAGGATTTCCTGAGACTGATCTGAGTGCTGCTGGCTTTTATTGTGACTTGTTTGAAAAGCTCTGGACTTCTCAGCCTGCTGTGTTTTAGAACATTTCAATCTGTTGCACCGAATAAAACCTACTTTGAATTTTTTAAGAATTTCAAGAAAACTTTGTAAAAAAAAACTTTAACCAATTTCTAAATGAGCACATTTCAAATGTAGCCATTTAAAAATGTTTCTATATAATAAGGGTTAAAAAGTTGGAAGACTTCCTATTTAGTTGCAAATTTGTCTACTTTGAGTCAAAATCTTCAGATTTTTTTTGTGCATGTCAGGTTGAAGTCTCTGAATTATTTATATCCCTTCTTGTTGAAAGTGAGCTTTTACTTTGAAAAGTTTTGATTTGTTTTTTTGTCCACTCCTCCTAGAATCACATCGCCTTCGCTGAGGTCACATGACGTGGAGTCAGCTGTGTGGCAGACCCATTGGACGTCCACACTCTTCACGGTCCAGTCCCGTTAACCCTGGCAGACCCACTGGACATCCATGCTCTTCATGGTCCAGTCCTATTAACCCCGGTCCAGTCCCGTTAGCCCTGGCAGACCCATTGGAAGTTCATGCCCTTAATAGTCCAGTCCTGTTAACCCCAGCAGACCCATTGAATGTCCACACTCTTCACAGTCCAGTCCTGTTAACCCTGGTCCAGTCACGTTAACCCTGGCAGACCCATTTGTCATCCACACTCTTAATGGTTCCCGTTAACCCCACCAAACCCATTGGGCATCCACGCTCTTCACGGTCCAGTCCTGTTAACCCCCGCAGACCCATTGGACGTCCATGCTGTACATGGTCCAGTCCCGTTAACCCTGGCAGACACATTGGGCATCCACACTCTTAATGGTCCGGTCCCGCTAACCCCAGCAGACCCAATGGATGTCCACGCTCTTAATGGTCCAGTCCCGTTAACCCTGGCAGACCCATTGGACATCCTGGCTCTTCACGGTCCAGTCCCTTTAACCCCCGTCCAGTCCTGTTAACCCCGGAAGACCCATATGACGTCCATGCCATTCACAGTCCAGTCCTGTTAACCCTGGTCCAGTCCCTTTAACCCTGGCAGACCCATTGTGTGTCCACGCTCTTAATGGTCCAGTCCCGTTAACCCCAGCAGACCCATTGGGCATCCACGCTCTTAATGGTCCAGTCTCGTTAACCCTGGTCCAGTCCTGTTAACCCTGGTCCAGTCCCTTTAACCCTGGCAGACCCATTGGGTATCCACGCTCTTAATGGTCCAGTCCTGTTAACCCCGGCAGACCCAATGGACGTCCACGCTGTTCAAGGTCCAGTCCCATTAACCCTAGCAGACCCACTGGACATCCAAGTTCTTCACGGTCCAGTCCTGTTAACCCCAGTAGACCGATTGGACATCCACTTTCTTCACAGTCCAATCCCACTGACCCCATCAGACCCAATGGATGTCCACACTCTTCATGGTCCAGTCATGTTGACCCCAGTAGACCAACTGTACATCCACTATCACAGTCCAGTCCCGTTAACCCCGGCGCCGCACTGTTTGTTCTGTGTGTCTGGTTTGGTGATGATCCATGTTGTCTTTGTAAGGCCCTGGTTTTCATTTCCTGGTCTCCACACCCATGGAAACAAAGTGGAACCAGTTACTAAGTCTCCATCTATGCACATCTTCAAAAACCCACCTCCCATTGAGGACTACTGTTCCTGCAAGAACCCAAAACAAGTGAAGAACTAGACCCATTGCGTCTGATTGTAAGGCTCGATGGCAACAACAAAGGTTTTAAATGTCAGCTGATTACTCACCTAATCATTGATTTCTATTAATTCTAACTGCTATTTATTTAACTGTTTTGCTTGTTTATTTGTTTGTATCAATGTCTTCATATTGCATTATTACAATGTTACACTGAGCAGAGCTGTTATTTATGATCCAAATCAAGGTGAAACGGTGATGAACTCTAGATCCTTTTTGTTTAGTGTGCATTTCTGTTCCCATCTGAGAGGAGCAGCAGAAGTCTCATAATCTTTGGCGATATGAGGAGGAAGATATGGGTTTAAAAGTCATAAAGTGTGGAGGTGACTCAGCCAAACAAAAATACAAAGCTATGAATAATTTAGTATTTAGTCCATCTGAGCATGAATAGAATTTTGATTTAAGTCTAAAATCAAGTTCTTTCAAGAGGAAGATTCTGTCATCTACTATAAGGGAAGGGGGTAGCAAAAAACTGCAGTTCCTCCTTTAAACCATGCTAGTTTCACAGTAAAAGACCCAGTGATGAGCCGTGAACCACTCCACCTTAGGGCCATTCATTTCCCATTTCCACACAGGTTTTCAGGTTTCTCCTCCCACAGTCTTGAATCTAAATCAAAACGTGACTCATCTGTCAACAGTTTGCTGTGACTTTCAGAACAACATAGACATAATTCACAGAAAAACACTAACAGGGGTCTCTAAACAAACAGAACTGGGGCTGAACGAGTAGGAAAACCCCGTCCTGTTTGGAGCTCAGGCACCACCTCAAGTATCTGGAAGTTGTTCATGTTAAACCAATAATTGTGCATTTTGTTGGCGTAAACATTAAAACGGTTTGAACAATAACTGATATTTTGGGGTTCACACCTGGTTCTGTGTCAGAACCGTCCACAGTGTGAAACCATCATAGTCAGGTTTGAGACACGTTAAAAACAAAGACTTGTTCCAGTGTTAAAGCTGGGACCAAGTCCAGTCTTTAAACTCTTGAAAGTTTGGTGCCTTCTTTGTGAAACTGTAGTAGATTTTTACTACATGGATACTAAATCATTAAATAAAGTAATTTGACACTTTGATTCAGATATTAACATCAAAGTCAGAGTTTATTGTAAAACATTGTACAACTCTGAACAGTACAAGACCGAAACAGAAACCCCGGCCCAAAACTAACTCCGACCTCCTTTTATACCCTCCATGTACATCAGAGGCTTATACAAACAACGCTTGGTATTGCAAAGTTGTCCAGTACACCAGATCTCTGGCCGTACGCCCTGACATTCTGACGACTGGTTCACTTCCCAAATGATAAACACATTCATTCAACCTTTATTAATACAGGTTAGTCCCATTGAGCCTCAGGGACTCCTTTACAAGAGAGACCTGACATTTCTCTCTTTCCCGTATCAGCTTGACTCAAGACGATTCTGTATTCTTAATTTGACCATACAACACTACTTCAAAACTTGCTGCTGTTTTTACTGTGGAGCTATAAAACTCTTAAACATTGGAGAGACTCTTTTAAAATGAATTATCAACCAAATAAGTCTAAAACTTTTGGTGGGGCCTTTTGGCTTGTGGCCACCCTCCCTAACAAATAACCAGGTTGTTTTAGTTTAGTTTGGGATTACGCTGCAGTCTTTGTCCAAATCTGTCAGAACGTGGATGGTCTGAGGTCTTGAGAGGGCTCAGGTAGCTGTAGAGACGCTGCTCCTCTGCATAGAAATGAGTCAGGCAAGGATCTGGTTAGGATGCTTCCAAGCAAGTTGTGTAGAAGGAGACCTGAGATCTAGAACTCTGGAGAAATTATGTATCCTCTATCTCCTGGTAACACATTGAGATGTCCAGGACAAGCTGGGGAGTGATCATGGGGAGAGAGGTGTTCCAGCATCACATACAGGCCTGGCATCCTTACTGTAGCATTGTGGGTTTTTTCCTGTTTCCATGTGAATGGTTGTTCTAAAGCTACATGTCACAAGAAGAGATCTGGACAAACAAAAATTTTTCCATGGGTCTGGTGTAATCACAGCATCGATGCAGGGACGAGCTGTAGAGAGGAATAAAGCCTTTTTGGTGAAGACGTGGAGCATCGCGGCATGCTTGCACCATTTTCTGTCATCCAACCATGTAGTAGATGGGGGGGGGTCGCCCTTTGGGAGGGGCTGTAACTGATCCACTCGAGATCATTTCAAGGTTCTCTATTGTCATTTGCATCACAAGTGGTACATGAGGTGGAACAAAAATGTGTACTCAAGGTCCCAGTTACACCCAAAAATAGCAAAAATATAAAGTATAAAAGTAAGACACCATATACTAGGATCTAAAATATATGATAAACAATAATAATGTAATATTATATGGTGTATTAAACAGTAGCTTGAACTTGAGTCTGTTGTGAGCAGATGGGTATGAATATAGTAGCATAAAAGCAAGAAATCAGCAGCATGGAAAATCAGCAGCAAAGATAAAGTGACATCATCAATTAAACTGGCATTACATTGATTTTCCTGGTTA
>JAVCKU010000052.1:3544243-3555009 GCA_032273985.1 Hypsolebias coamazonicus | reverse complement strand
CCTGTAGAAGGAGGTGAGGACTGAGCTTCTCAGACCAGCTCGTCTCAGCCGCCTGAGGAAGTAGAGTCTCTGATGAGTTTTCTTGATCAGGCTGGTGGTGTTGTTGCTCCAGCTGAGGTTGACGTTCAGGTGCACACCCAAATACTTATAACTGGAGAGTTGTAGGTGTGTTTGCTCCATCTGTAATCTACAACCATCTCCTTCATCTTCTTCACGCTGATGTGAAGGTTGTTCTTCCTGCACCAGCTCTCCAGGTGTTCTACCCCCTGCTTGTAGCTGGACTCATCGTTTGTGATGCATCCAACCACCACTGTTTCATCTGCAAACTTTACAATGTGACAGCCTGGATGAGTAGGTGCACAGTCTGAACAGAGTGAACAGGAAGGGACTCAACACACAGCCCTGAGGGGAGCCAATGATGAGGGTTAAGGTGGAGGAGAAGTTGTGGATCCTCACTGACTGTGGCCAGATTTGCACAAAAAAAGCAGCCAGATTTTATTCAAACTTTCAGTTAGTAATTATTGATTTGATGTCTTTAGTTAACTTTTGGAGTAAATAGTAATCAAGATGGCCGTAACAACTAATGTACCTTGGTAAACACAAAACTGATATTAGCTAAATAAACTTTACTGAGCTAAAACTTGGTGTACTGAGAATCCTGCACAACAGATTCCAAGAGGGAACAGATGATGATGACAGAGTTGCAGCCGTTTTGTGGTGCCTTCCTTGGGACGATTAGCTGCAGCTGTAGATGTACATCCAGGAGCTCATGGGATATTTTACTAACAGGCAAAGAGGGCTGATTCCAAATGTTAATGGCAACATTTCAAACAGAGATCTTTTGAAATCTGTTAGCAGTTCGAATATGTGTTGGGGACGAGTCTCATCTACTACCACACCACAGTTGAGGTCAATATATGTTTAATTGACCATGTCATAGTAATTTATGTGTTTGCTAGATTTGATTAGCTGGGGCAGCCATCTTGAATCGGGTTGACTCTGAAAGTTAAACAGTTTTAAATGTACATCCAGTACTTACTTTCTGAGAATTTCATAAAAAATCTGTCTAGTGGTTCTTGAGATATTTTGCTAACAGACAGACGCTCAAACACATTCACTCATACACAGGCAAAAACAGTATTTTATTCCATTTTCTGTGAAAACGTGCAGTGTGAATGCTGAGCACCGACTGGCTTTGCTGAAACTAACTTTCTGTTTAATTTACTGTGACGTGCTGACGGTGCAGAGGCTGCTGATCGGATCAGAACATCCAGTCACATGTCCCTGCCTCCCAGAGGAGCGATCAGCAGCATGAGCACCATCAGCATGTGATGGCTCAAATGTGAGAGCAGTGCAGTTTGCTCTAAATGAGATTTGCATAAAAAATGAATCCATAAAAACACGACTGGCTAAAATAACTTTTATAATCTCTCTTCACATCAGCGTTTTCTAACAGAACTGCTCCTAATAGTAATCCTGACCCTCGTGTGTTCCTTTAAACCTGACCCTTCGTCTCTGTTGTGCCTGCAGCGCAGGGAAATCCCTTTATATAATGCTGAGTATCATTGTAAACAGGGGGTTTCGCTTGTTATAAGCCGGTCATCAGTCTGTATGTAAACTTTTGCTCCTCCTGTAACTTCTGATTCGCTCAAGAAGATTTAATGAAACTTCAAACATATTTTTATCTTCAGATTGTCATGAACAATTTTCATCCCTGCAGCGCTTACATCAAGGTCAAAGGTCAACCAAGGTGTTTGCTGCAAGTTTGTCGAGGGACATACAAAATGAGCTGTGTTCTTGTTAGCCTGAACCTCCTGGTGAAATCAGCAGACAAACTAGAGAAACTGCATTTCCTGCGAACATGCCATGCTGAAATGTAGCTGAAATGGAGGAACAAGGCCAAATTAGCAGAAGAAAGCAGAAAGAACGCATATTTGCTGAATTATGATTAAATAAGTAGAAATGAGCACAAAAATTAAGAAATTAGCTAAAAAAAAAAAGCTGAAATTAGCAAAAACATATGGGTGAAAAGTAGCTGAAACTGCAGAAAGAAGCTTAAACTATCAGAAGGAAGTGAAATTAGTTGAAATGAGCTCAAATATGTGGAATTAGGAGAACATTTTAAAATTTGGCACAAAAACAGCGAAAATACAGAAAAAGCTGAAACTAGCAACCAAAAAAAAAGTGAAAAGATCATAACAAGCTGAAATTAGCAGAAACAAGTTAATTAGGCTAAAAGTAGCCGAAATTACAATGAAAAACTTGAATTTGTCTAAAAACAGCTAATAATGAGCTAAAAGGGTAGCTGAAAAGATAGAGCAAGCTTAAATTAGCAGAAGAAAGCAGAAAGAATATGATTGCCCAGTTAGACTGAAAGAAGCAAAAGTGAGCACAAAAAGTGGAAATTATTTGAAAAAGCTGAAATGAGCAACAAACAGCTGAAAAGTAGCTACAAAATGAGTGCAAAAAATTTGGAATTAGCTGAAAAGGCTAAAATTAGCATAAAATAGCTAAACAGTAGCTGAAATAGCAGGAAAAAGCTGAAACTTGCAGAAATAAGCTGAAAGGATCATAACAAGCTGAAAGGAGCAGAAAGAGGTTAGAAGACGCACAAAAATGTTGTAGTTAGAGAATCTGAAAGCAGCACAAAACAGCTGAACAAAGAGCTGAAATCACCTGAAAGAAGCTGAAAACAGCTTAAATTTGCACAAGGACGCTGACGCAGAGCAAAATGTGAAAGGAGCAGTAAAAGGTTGTAAACAGATCTAAAGGTTTGAAGAATGAGGAAAATGTCTGAAAAGGCTAAATATTTCAAAAAGCTAAAGTTGCACCAATACCAAAAGTCAGAGCAGGATTGTCCTGAAAGAGCCGAACGTTTTCACTTACGATTTGTTGAACTCGTTTGAAAACTGCTGGGTGAGGAACCGCCCTGACAAACGTTGGGAATAGAGTGAACGCTTCATAAACATTCACATTGTTAAAAATCGAGTTTTCAAACCTGCACTCTCGTAAACAAACAGGCCCGGTGCTGAACGACCAGATGTGACCAAACTGCAGCTCGTCTGAAGCTTTCAAGATGGAGGTCGTCCCACTCTGTGACTGGACTGAGCCCAGTGGAGCTGCAGAGCTCCAGAGACGGCTCCGTTCATAAAAAGTGTCTCGTCGTGTGAGACGTTCTACAGATTCCATCTTTAATGTGCCGACTCCGGTTTGTTGCTACAAATAAACAACATTTAATGTCACTGGCTTCAACAAGAAATAAATAACAACAACCAGTGTTTGTTTCTGGCTCTAAGGAGAAGAATGGCGTCAGATGAAGGAAATCACAATCTCACAATCTAAAGATAGAACCTCCAACCTGTGGAGCGTTCCCTGACATGTCTGAGGCGAGTTGTCAGAACTTCCTGTCAGGGAGCAGCTCAGTCCTGAGGACCGGAGAACCGGGTGCTTTGAAGTGGACTCTGCTCATGGGGAAAAGTTAATGAACAGAATCAGCTGGTGCTGAGCAGAAAAGGACACATCAGGTGAAATGTCTGCTCAAGCCTCTATGTGTGTTAGTAAAATATCTAGTGAACTTTGTAGAAATGATGTTGGAGCTGACCAAATGTTCTCCCTGTCTCCTTCAGGGTTCAAAGCAAACAAACTCCAAACATTCAGCCGGCTGTCCTCGCCGCCGCAGCCTGGGCTCAAACCTGCAGCCTCCAAATTATGACACCGCAGCACCAACCACCGCGCCACCGCTCCAGCTGCCTGAACATTGAAAACAAAACACAGCTCTGCCAAATTCAGATATAACGGTCAAATTGAATGTGGTAGTAGCTGGGAGTCGTCTTAAACACATACGCTGAGGGCTGAATGTTAACCTGATAACTTTGTCTGTTAGCAAAATATCTTGTGAAGTGCTCGTCTGATTTGAACGAAACTCCCAGAAAGTCATGTCTGGATGTGCAGCAACTGTTTCGCTGTTGGAGTTGGTCTGACAAACGATGGCCGCCGCAGCCAGTCAGTCTTGAGCAACACCAAACTGGTTGTAGCTCCATCACTGCAACCTTTACAATCAAAAGGGCCATTTTTACGCCTTCGTTCACTACATTAAATGTGTCTGGAGCCACAAAAACCTGCTACAGTTGTGGTTATCAACTGGTGGTGGTCCGTGAGCCACTTTAGGTTTGCTGGAGGCTGTGTTGCCAGATTGGGTGGTTTACCACCAGTTTTCATTCTGATTTTGCTGGGAACTCTGGGAGATTTTTTTATTGGATTGTTGCATTTTGCCACATGTTGGTAAATTACCTTGGCTCGGACTGATGTGCGTTCATGTTCAAATTTACTGTAACAATATACTGATTGGGCAGGTTTTTTAACAGCTTTTTAGGCTGAAACACCATGACTCCATCTGGTAGTACTGGCTGGAGGGGGCTTTTGAAGCCATTAGGGGTGACGTTATAAAACAACAAAAAAAATCTAATGATTTTAAACATTTATTAAAGAAAAAGACCAGATTCTTGTAAAGAAGTTAAAAATTTTCTTTTCTGTACTTTTTTTTTTAATTAAAAAGATCTATAAACTATGTAAACAGTTCTTCATATAAAAAAACAACGCATCAAGTTGTTTTTTGTTTAACCAATAAAATTCAGTTTTGGTCAAAGCTTGAAAGAGCCGCTGCAGAGAGACCAAAGAGCCGCATGTGGCTCCAGAGCCGCAGGTTGCAGACCCCTGACTTATATAAACACCGAGCTTACACACTCTATACTGTGACTTGCATACAGGATGTGACGTCATGTTTGTTGTTATTGTCATCTTTGACTTAAATAAAAGTCGCTGGCATGAGAGCTGGCGGGCGACATGCATTCATTTAAGGAACGCGAGCCTCAGAAAAAAGTTGATTTTTAGAGCAGCTCAGTAAAAATGAAATAAAACTGAATTAAAGTCCGTGCGTAAAATGAGCTGCTCTGTTGGAACTTTCAGAGTTGTTTTGGCGGCGGCAGCAGCGCGCGCTCAGCAGCAGCTTGGTGACGTCAGGGGAGACGGAGCTGGGAGCGCACAGCCAGGCGCAGACACGAGCCGCGCCAGGGAGCGCGTTTTGTTTTGATTTGTTTGTTTGTTTGTTTGTTTGTTTTCCTCCCGGACGAACGGAAGCAGCGGCGGGCGATGAACAACAGGTCTCTGACGCCCAGCCCGCCGCGGCTCGGCGGCGCGGACCACGAGCTCATCATCACGTCCACGTTCGGGACGCTGCTGTCGGTCGTGTACATCGTCGGGGTGTCCGGGAACGTGTACACGCTGGTGGTGATGTGCCACTCCATCCGCCTCGCCACCTCCATGTACATCTCCATCATCAACCTGGCGCTCGCGGACCTCCTCTACCTCTCCTCCATCCCCTTCGTGGTGTCCACCTACTTCCTGAAGGACTGGTACTTCGGGGACGTGGGCTGCCGCATCCTGCTCAGCCTGGACTTGCTCACCATGCACGCGAGCATCTTCACGCTCACGGTGATGTGCACGGAGCGCTACCTGGCCGTGACGCAGCCGCTGGACACGGTCAGGCGCTCCAAGAGCTACCGCAAGGCGCTGGCGTGGGGCGTGTGGCTGCTGTCCCTGCTGCTCACCGTGCCCATGATGGTCATGGTGGCGCAGACCACCAAGAAGCTGCCGGGCGGCGGCGTGAAGCGCATGTGCGCGCCCACGTGGGCGCCCCTGGCGTATAAGGTCTACGTGACGGTCCTGTTCGGGACCAGCATCATGGCCCCGGGGCTCATCATCGGGTACCTGTACGTGCGCCTGGCGCGCACCTACCTGGAGTCTCAGCGGAACTCCGTGATCAGCCGAGACGCCAAGAGGTCCCCCAAGCAGAAGGTGCTCATCATGATCTTCACCATCGTGCTCGTGTTCTGGGCCTGCTTCCTGCCCTTCTGGATCTGGCAGCTGCTGCCCCTCTACCACACCAAGCCGCTGAGCCTGGCCTCGCACACGCACACGTGCATCAACTACCTGGTGGCGAGCCTGACGTACAGCAACAGCTGCATCAACCCGTTCCTCTACACGCTGCTCACCAAGAACTACCGGGAGTACCTGAAGAACCGGCACCGGAGCTTCTACAGGTACACGTCCACCTTCAAGCAGCGGCCGCCCAGCCTGCACTCCTGGGGCAAGTCGGCCTCCTCCAGCACCCAGTTCGACTTCAACTCCGAGACCCTGGTCATGGGCGCGCTCAGGTGACGCGTGCGTAAAAGCTCCCGGTGCCAATGGGACGTGTTGGTGCGTAAAACGTGCGTCCTGGTGGCCAAGTTTGGTCAGAAAACAAGGTGGGGGGGGTTACACAAGAGGAGAAGAATGCGTGTCGCCCGCTGCCTGAGATCACGTGATGATCTGGCGCTCAGAGTCTGTGCTGAGGATGACTCTCAACAAACAGCGCAGGGTCTGGAGCCGGTTCTGTTGCTTAATGCGGATCAGCTGAGGCAGCCATCTTTAACTGCTCTGACTCCAAACGATCATCAGCCCCTGAGGTTTAATTTTTAAGAGCTATATTAAAATCTGTGCGGCGGTTTATGAGATGTTTTGCTAACAGACACACAGAGTTGACTCCAAACACGTCATTACATTTTTTAAGCTCTTGTGTGATCTGTGGATCCGTTTCAGCTAAAAACATTTCAGCTCATTGTTTGAAAAAAAAAAAAAAAATCAAGTCGTGCATGTGTTTTTGAGCTGTGGCCGCCATCTTGAATCAAGTTGACTCCAAAAGTAATTTTACTTTTTTGCAAATTTAACGCAAATGAGCTGTAGTTCATAAAATATTGTGCTAACACTGGTAACCAGATCCTAAAAAAACACTGAATGTGGGAGCAGAAGGATGCTTCTGGAGGACACGTCGCCAAAACTTTTAATTTATTATAAATCTCACATCAAATGAATGAATCTCTGTTCTGGCTGTTAGAGACAACAATGAGTTTATAATTTTGAGTTTTTAAGAAAATAATCTTTATTTAGTTTAATATTTTTTTTTAAAGTTGACCAGAAAAGCTTCATTAACAAACTTTTCTTTAAAGTTGAACATTGTTTAAGTTTATTATAAAGAAGAAGCTCTTAAAAACACAATAACCAGGTCCAAGTGCAAGCAGCAGCCTTGGAGTGGACCTGGTCCTGGACCTGGACCTGGACCTGTTGGACTGAGAGCTGCTCTGGGAGGTGCACTCTCAGCCTGTCAGTCATCTTTGACTTGGAGTAAAATATGCGTTTATTGTCGCGTCACGTAGTTTCTCCTCGGTGAGAACCAGAAAATGATCTATTTTTCTGAGAATCATTTTTTCGCTCAGCTCACTCGTTTCTGTTGTAGCTGCGTTTAAATTCTGCATAAATAAAACCCCTTTATAGCCCTGTTTGGTTTTCTTTGCAGGACAGTCCTTCACTCAGGACATCTGGTCACGCTAAACACTACAAACACACACACACACACACACACACATACACACACAGACATCAGCAAATGTCTTGAACATGATGTAAGTTTATGACGTCATTTGTGTTTTATTGTGAAAAACACTGTTTGTTCTGTAAAGGTGCTTTATGGAAGTGGTTCTTGTTTAGTTTGGGATCTGTTCTTCTCGTTTTAAAGACATAAATACTCTGGAATATATACAAAGTTAAAATATTTAAAACTGTAAACGTGTGCACAGTGATCGGCTGCAGGATTTATGAATTGTGTTTATCTGAGGGCACAGCAGCCAACAAAGCACCTCCAACCTGAACCTCCTGCTGATCTGTGCTGCATTTTATGACTATTTTTAAATCTTCCAATACACTTAAAGAAGTAACTTGGCAAGTGGCACGGTGGAGCAGTGGTTACAGTTGTTGCTTCTCGGCAAGAAGGTCAAAGAATCGCTTCTGGGCCACGTGTGGAGTTTACGTGCGACCAAAATCATGCATGTTAGGCTGATTGGTAACGCTACATTGTCCCTATAAGTGTGAATGAGAGAGTGAATGGTTTTTTTGTCTCTGAGTGTCCCTGTGATGGACTGGAGACATGTCCAAAGTGTCCCCTGCCTCTCCCACAGTGGTTGCTGAAGATAAATATCAGCTCCCTGTTACGTGTGAAGGAAAAGCAGATTTAAAATTAAAAAATAAAAAAGGAATAATTTAGCCACATTGAAGAGGGTTTCTGTGGGGGGGAAAGTACAAATAAGTAATATCTTACCAGTTGTAGATAGCTTTGAAAACGCCTCAATTTAGTGAAATAGTTTGAGTCTGACAGAACTGATGAGCTCGTGGCTAGTCTGAGTGCAGATAAGACCAAAGCAGATTGGCGTCATCTTAAATCTGACATATAGCAGCAGCAGCAGCAAGCTGTAGCATTTTAATGGCGTCCACAAGTCAAGTCCAACTGGAGTTTTTGTTAAATTTCAATTAAAATAACCGTTAAACAAAACTGATGACGTGTAAAGGTTTTAAAATAGTTTGCATAAATCAGTGTCATTTTCAGCATTCTAGTGTGTCACTGGTCTGAATGAACCCACTTTCAAAGTGGGTGAGCATCATCTTAAATGGCTACAAACCCTGCCATTTCTAAGTGGTTTATGTTAATGTAATTATTTAAACATTTGTGCATGGCTAGATTTCACATCACACGGTTATTTCAGCAGAAATTTGATAAAGTTCTCGCCAGATGTTCCTGCGGTCCCTGGATGCTCCAGAAATGCTACAGCTCAATGCTGCTACCGGTATGCTAATCATAAAATTTCATTTAAATAATTGAAAAATATCTGATTTTATTTAAATTTTGTAAAGATGGCCTGCAGGATGATTCGGACTCTGAATGACAACATGGAGAGAAGCGCATCAGCAGTTGTGAAGTGCTTCACAACATCTGGATCAGTCTCTCCTCTGCTGCTTTGGGACTCTTTTATACGCAGCTGTAATTAAAACAACACAAGAAAATACTGACTCGTTTGACTTGACTCATCTATAGCAGGAAAAAAGACATAAAATGGCTTCACGGTAAAATCTGACATTACATGAACAAATTGATAGATTTAAAGGCAGAAAAAAGTTTTACTAACACATTTTTATTTCTCTTCTTTAGACATTTAAACTTCGGCTTTAGTTTGACTGAAATGTGTTTGACAGTAGAATAAACTCCTTTAGGTTTGAATTGAAAACTCATTTTCAGTTCAATTCTTTGTTGAGTCAACATTTTGTTTCTATTAAAATTATTTAAAACAAATAATTAAATTCACTGCTCTAGTGAATTTTTTAAATTTGTACATTTATTTTAGCCCAAATAAACAACCACTGATAGATGTTTGGTTGAAAGAAACATAATTTGGGAAAGTTGAACTGTGTTGTAGCTGTTTCTGACTAAGAATTGGACCAAACTGAGTAAAAGCTGTGGCAATACGACATCCACAGATTGTTGAGAACTTTGTCAGTTCAGAAATTTGCTCCATATTTTAAATCATGGAGGTGCCCATGGCCTGTTTTAATTATTAAGCAGTTTACAATGATCATGTTGTGTTCAGTTTTCATTTTATGTTGCGACACAACAAGCCTGGTTGTAGCATACATTGGGGGCTCGTCCGGGATAGTTAAAACCTATAGATAAGACTGAACCTGACTGAGTGAATCAGGAGTGGTGTCTTGCTGTCTGGGCTCAGTGATCCATCATTGCCTCTTTTGTGAGTGAGCTTGGAGCTGTTTAAAGACTGTTGGCCAAAGTTGTTTTTGATTGTTACAGTTAACTCCAGTGCCCGTCTAAAACACATGCACATTTGGGCCCAGGCTTCCTTTGCAAAAGAGATCTGTGATCTCATTAGGATTTTCCTGGTTAAATAAAGACTAATGAGTAAATAAATACATTTGTTGCAGGTTGGTTAAGGTGAACCAGCATGTGTGGTGATTTGTTGCAGTTTTATGGACTTTTGTATCTCTATTGGACAATGTTACCAGCCTTTGTCAATGCCAAAATGGCTGAACTGACATTTACGGTGTGACTGTGAGAGTAGGGACTTTAATTGAGGGACTGGCTGGTAGAAGAGAGCTAGCTGATATGGTGGAGAAAAGGAAGGAAGATATAATGAGTGAAGGAGACAAGGTGAACTCAAGGATGGTGGATTCAGTTTGTTTTACCATGGAATAGATTGAAAGAGCAATGTAGGGATAATCTGGGTGGAATTATGTTGTGAGTGGATTGCTCTCTTCAGGTCGAGAGTCAGGTTCTGCCTCAAGTGAAGGAGTTCAAGTATCTCGGGTTCTCGTTCACGAGTGACAGCAGAATGGAGCGTAAGATTGACAGACAAATTGTTGCAGTGTCTACAGTGTTGTGGACTCTGTACCAGTCCGTTGTGGTGAAGAAGGAGCTGAGCTGTAATACAAAGCTCTGTGTTTACTGATCGGTCTACGTTCCTACCCTCACCTATGTCCATGAACTCTGGATAGTGAACGAAATATTGAGATCGTGGATACAGGTGGTTGAAACGAGTTTCCTCTGGAGGGTAGCTGGACTCTCCCTTAGAGATAGGGTGAGAAGTTCAATTATCAGGAAAGACTCAGAGTAGAACCACTGCTCCTCCACATAGAAAGGACCCAGCTGAGGTGGTTCGAGCATCCAGTAAGGATGCTCCCTGGGCAACTCCCTGGGGAGGTGGTTTGGGCATGTCCAAATGGGAGGAAACCCAGGATACGTTGGAGAGACTATGTCTCTCAGGTGGCCTGGGAACACCATAGGGTCCGAGCTGGAAGAGGTGGCTGTGGAAAGAGATGTCTGGTCCTCCCTGCTC
>JAVCKU010000052.1:3262698-3277215 GCA_032273985.1 Hypsolebias coamazonicus | reverse complement strand
CCCCCACGTCCCTGCTCAGGGTGGAGATGTGCAGAAGATAAAGATGTCCTCCCTGCGTGGATCTCCTGTGTGAGGCTCCAGCAGGACTCTGGTCTGTGTCCTGGGGGGTGGGGCTGGTTGAGATGGGGGGGTAGACCTGAGCACATCCCTGGAATGTGCGAGGAATGAGGAAGACGCCCTGTTGGGAAAGCTGGCTCACAAGATAGCTGCACGAGCACGAGCACATCACGTTGTGCGCGCGTGCGCGTTTCCCCTTTCAAACCCATGCAAAGTTCAACAAAAAGTTCTCGAGAACTCCTCTTACCTCCAGAACCTGCACGTAGGTGGAGGGGAACCAGCCCCGGACTCCATCCTTCTCGCCCTCCCACCAGCCCCCGGGCAGGACCTGGACCACCTGAATGATCTCCCCGGCCTCGAAGTCCAGTCCCTGCTGGTGCTGGTCCCCGCTGAACCGGTACAAACTTCTGCAGTACGATCCGGACATCCCGGGTCAGAACCTCCAACAAGTCCACTCCACGGCTCCGAATGAAGCGGGTCAGCAGAACCGGGTCCACTTGGTCCGGGAACGGGTTTTTCTCGTCCAGCTGTTTCTGTGTCAGGACCCCTGACTCTCAGCTCGCCTGCTCCAGCCAGTCTGAACCCTTCAGCTGCTTCACGCGGATGGAAAAGGCACCGGAAGTGAGAGCGCGTTAAACGGAAGTTAGGCTCCGGCGCCTTCAAAGTAAAAGCACAACGTTTTGTTGTGGAAACTGGATTCCCTTTGAGGTCATGCGCATATAATTCAACAGTCACGTCATTTTATTTAAAATAAACATAAATATAGCAATGTTATATTGCTATAATTATGTTTAATTGTGTTTTATGTTGTTGTAAATGAATCCTCGAGGCTCAGTGGGATTAACCTGTCTAAATAAAGGTTGAATAAAAAAGTTTTTTTAATTTAAATTTATTCATTTTAAAATACAATCACACGCAAAAAAAAAGAAGGAAAATAAAGTAAATCACAAATGTGATTATGCAATACCAAAAGAAATAAAATGAAGGGTGAGTGGGATTTTAACCGAATAAGAAACAACTCACAATTATCCAATTACAAAATAACACACAAAAATAATTCATATACTGTATATTTTTGTAATAGTTTGGATTTGATTAAATTCTTAAATGTAAATAATGATTTGGCATTTTTGAATACGGTATCCAATTTATTCCACAAACCAATTCCCTGAATTGAGGTTGAAAATAAATAAGATTACAACATTACATTAAATTCAATTTTACATGGGGGGGAGCGTGATCGGAGAGTCGCCAGCCCAACTCCCTGGATGACAACATCAAAATGTGGGTGGGAAAGGTGAAACATCCACTCCTGCCCATACCCGCTCCACCATGGGCCCCCAAGCAATCCCCCACCCCACACAGAGGGCTGTGGTAGCTCAGTGGCCTGTGATTGCATCAGGAAGTACATCCGGCGTAAAAAAAAAGAAAAAAAACTATCACAAGTCTTCATGTGAGTTGGTTCACTGTGGTGACCACTGAAGAAGGAGCAGCTGAAAGAAAAAGAGAGAAACAAATTCCATTTTAAAAGGGTAAAATATGATTTTTTTTTTTTTGTTGTTATTTTAATTCCCAGACAGTTTTCGTATGCTTTTCTGACTTAGAGAAGGTGAGTGCGTCTCTCATGGCGTCCTCCTTTGAGATTACTGATCAAGTTTTTGGGCCGCTGCTCTAACTGGAGCTAAACTCTGGTTGCTATTGTTAAATCAAACTCGTTTTCCAGTGTTTGATTTTATTACTCATTCTGTTCCAGTTAATGCTTCTAACTACATTACTGCTGCTTTTTGTGTACGGCGGTGGTTGTAGCATGAGGCGGGACAAAGATCAGCTCATTCAAGTCTGAGGCCCTGGTCCTTGTAGTCCTGCTGTTCACGTGAATGTTCCACAATCCCCTTCATGGAAACAGCCCTCCATGTCAGTGTCCTCTTTCAGTGGGACGTTGTTTCAAGAAAAGCTGAAGGAACAGAATAATGTGTGTGAGGCGTCAACCGAGCCTCCATGTTCTCCTGAACTCCATTCAGAACATCTGTGGTTTGTTCTGGACAAACGTGTCGAATCAATAATCCCACCTGGTATCTTCTCTGCATAAAGGATCTGCTGCACATCGTTCGATGCCAGAGACACAAAACAACATTTTTGCAACATATCTGATGGGTCAGGACAGCTTTAGGGACAACTGAGACAATAAAATATCACATGGCTATTGCTCAGGGGGCCACGGTTACTGAAAGTCAAGAGCTCATGGGCCAGACATCCAGCAGTTATTACTTAAGTAAGTTTATTTTATAATTTAAAATCTCGTTTTATTTAAAATGAAGCCACTGGAGGAATTAAATGAGTTGGTTTGTCCCTGGGCCGCCAGTTGAACAGAACTGCAATATAATAATGTATGTGTGGTCATTATGTTTTGGATGAATGGAGTGCAATACAGTAATGAGAAACTATCACATTACAGTAAATTACAAAGTGTGGCCAGAGACTGAAACAGGAGCTGAATGTTTATCTCTCAAACAAATGTCGGAGTTTCTGTTTCCCAGGAGTTTTGCATTTTATTTTGAAAGAATTACCCGGAAATCATAACTTTACCTGCGTCTAACTTTCCTTTGATGCAAGCCGCTCCAACACCTTTAGTTTTTATGCATCATGTTTTGCGGTGTTGCTGTATTTTCCCATTTATTTAATCTTGTAAATTGGTCCACTTTATCATATTTTGTTACTATTTTTTCCCGTAAGTTTGAAAATAAAGGAACTTGTTTTATGAGTACTGTATTACTTTAAAAAAAATCTGTATTTCTGTTTAAAGGGGATTTAGTAAAAGAAGGACAGTGGAATGCTGTTAAAACTGTAAAACCTTTAGAAACTGATTAAATGAGGAGCTGGAGTCTGAATAAGAGCAGAGAGTTCCCTCCTGATGTTCCTCATTTGCACAATTGCCTCGTGCACGAGTGACAGATCAGTGTTTGTCCTCAGCCGTCAGGAAACACACGGGTCCAACATCTGGAGCTTTAGTACCCAGAGTCCAGCAGTCCTACAAGAAATAATCTTTAAAAATATTGTAACAGATTATCAGATCTTCACAAAAGACAAAAAAAACGAGCCAGATGTTGTTGATGTGTGAGCAGTGGTGCTGTGAGGGGTGGACACCTGGGTCCTGGGACCAGGGGGTGGTGAGAGAGTCCGATGTGCAGAGGATCCCTGTGATGGACCACACCCCCTGTCTAGAACGAGAATGGTGGCAACAGATCCAGTTGTGAACAGCTCTCTGCTGCCACCTGCTGGTTTTGTTACCAAACTGTTCACACATGGACCTGGAGTCAGTCTCCCCACCATCACAGACATCTACACCTCCAGATGCAGGAAGAGAGAGCCACCTGCATCATGAACGACCCCAATCACCCAGCACACACACTTTTTGCCCCACTCCCCTCAGGAAGGAGGTTGAGGAGCATTAACTGTAGAACCACTAGACTGAGGAACAGCTTCTACCCTGAAGCTGTTAGACTCATGAATATCTAACCAGAATAATTACTGTGAAAAATCACATCATGTTGCTGCTGATCTGTTTCATGTTGCTGCTGATCTGTGTCAATTTATTTATTTATTTATTTTATTTATTTCGAACAGACAGAAAAGACAAGAAAGAAAAGAAATAAAATAGGATTACACAAACTAAAAAAATAAAAGTTAATACAAAATTTTATGTCCAAGTGACATACAAATTTTATGTTTTCTGTTCGAAAAGGAGCAGATAGAAGATACAAAATCTTATAATGTCCTGCCCCTTTACTCAACAATTTATAATCAATTAACTGTCAAAATACCTAAACGAGACAACTTGTTTCCACGTTACATGATATTTAAAGATATATGATTATTTAAACACTATTTATATCATCAATAGCATTTATAGACTTTAAAACACTCATCTTAAAGAACATATTTTGCAATAAGCTCATTTTTAATTTGTTTTTTGCTGGTTCATATTTGTACTTTTTTAAATTCATCATTCAATCCAGTCCATACATTCACTCCACACACCGACAAACAAAAACTCTTCCTGGTTGTTCTAATATATTGTTTTTTTTAAATGTCCTTCACCTCTTAAATGATAACCCCCCTCTCTGTCACAAAACATTTTCTGTATTTTGGGTGGAAGTTGATGATTTCTGACCTTAAACATGAATTTTACAGTTTTAAATGTTACAAGGTCCCAGAATTCCAGTATATTTGATTTAAAAAATAACTGGCTTGTGTGATCCCAATATCCCACTTTATGTAGTATTCAGATTTTTTTTTTTTTGTATGACATATAACGAATGTAAATTTGTTTTGTACGTATTCCCCCAAACGTCCACACAGTATGTTAAATGTGGTACAATGAGTGTGTTATACAGACTAAACAAAGATGTGTAGTCCAGGACAAAACTAATTCCTCTCAGAACAGCAGCACTTTGGTTCTTTTAGATTTTACTAGGCAGATCTGTGGTTTCCAACTACAGTATATTTATCATCTAATGTGACACCCAAAAATTTTATTTCATGGACTTGTTGTAAATCAACATTGTCAATAGTTATTTTAATTAATTATTTTCTTGTTTTTACAGTTTCAGAATTTCATGAATTTAGTTTTATCTAAATTAAGTGATAATTTATTATTTTTGAACTATTGTTGTAGTTTTTTCATGTCTGTATTGACCACCTCTGAAAGTTGTTGAATGTTTTCTCATATTGCTGATCTGTTTCATGTTGCTGCTGATCTGTTTCATGTTGCTGCTGATCTGTTTCATGTTGCTGCTGTTCTGTCTCATGTTGCTGCTGATCTGTTCATGTTGATGTGTTCATTCGTGTTATCTGCGCACACAGACTCATGTTCGTGCTGCTGTTCAAAGTAATATTATTCTATGATATTAGTGTTTAGTGTAGTTTTAGTTGATGTTTTTCTTAGTTCACATCTTAGATCTTAGTAATGTTTTCTTTTACATTTTATTGTTGGATGTAACTGGGACCCTGTGTACATGATCTTGTTTCATCACATGTACCACATGTGGTGCAAATGACAACAAAGAATCTCTGACTCTGACAATGAAACCACAACATGAATAACTAACCTGTTAAAGTGTAAAAACAGCAGTTTGTGTTCATTTTGTGAGGTTTAACCTTTGACCCACTTGCGTTCACAGATCAGTGATCTAGATTTAAAATAATCTGAGTTTATTCAGGGCTGTTAAAACAGTTTTCCACCTTCAGGACAAACAGAATGAGGCACATCCGATCAACATTTAAAAACTTGTCCGATCTCAAAGGACAGTTGTTAGATTCATATATGATGTGGAAATAAGAAGAACTGAAACACCTGACTAGAAGAATACACCAACAGGAGGACATGTAGTTAGTTTTAAACCTTTTCATTTTAGAAAATGTTTGGGAATTAGTTGTTTTCATTCATACTCCTGAAGATAATCCAACATGTGAGAGCAGCTTTCTGTCTTAGACACTTTAACTTCGTCATGCAATGTTTGTTGGAATATGCTTTAAAAAGTAAAAGTCTATCTTCTGCTCACCTCCTTACAGAAATCATTAACTCCTTGGACTTAAAAGTCTTCGAAGCCCAGTTTCAGGTCAGACTCTTGGACTGGTTCTTTGCTGATTGTAAATAGACAAAGACACAACATCTGGGTTGTCTTTGGCCCTGCAGATGGAGAAAACCAGTTTTGATCCGGTGTTAAGGGTGGCCATTTGTGGTGGGACGCATGGGAATGAGCTGACAGGGGTCTACATTGTGAGAGAGCTGCAAAAACAGAAGATGGACAAACTGAGACCGGTTTCTGTAACCACAGTTCTGACAAACCCACGAGCCACTGAGGCTTGCAGAAGATACATAGAGATGGATCTGAACCGCTGTTTCACGAATGCCCTGCTGAGGTAAGCTCAATTTTAAAAAAGCTGACATTAAAGGAGCCGTGCAACCAACAACTTGACAGAGAGTAAATGTAAATAAAAACACAATACAGTGATTCAAAATAAATCTCAGAAACCCTTAATTTACTGTATTTACAATGAAGCACAGTCTTCCTCTTCGTTCAGCTAGTCCCTCTTCAGGAGTCTACACAGTGAGTCATTCACACACTCTGTCTTACTACGGCTGACTTTCATTCCTCTTCTTTAAGTGCATACCTCCACCTCTCCAAGTTCTCTTCCACCTGTTCCCTGTTCTCACCACAGAGCACAATGTCATCTGCAAACACAGTTTATGGGGATTCCTGCCTGACCTCATGCGTTAGTCAGTCCAGCACCAGAGCAAACAAGAAGGGGCTCAGAGCCGATCCTTGATGCACTCCCACTTCCACCTTAAAGCTATATGCCACTCCTACATCACATCTCACCACTGTCCTGCTGTCCTCATACATGTCCTGCACCAGTCTAATATGTCTTGCTGTCCTGTCATTAGGATTTTTCTAAATCCACAAAGGCACAATGAAGTTCTTACTGACCCTCTCTGCACTTCCTCCTTGACACCAAATCCACCCATCACTTCCTCATCCCTTCTGTTTCCTTCACCAACATGTCCATTCAGGTCTGCTACAATCACCACTTTCTCCTCCCTGGGAATACTCTCCATCCCTTCATCCAGATCTTTCCAAAATTTATCTGTCTCCTCCCCATCGCATCCAACCTGTGGAGGATAACCGCTGACAATGTTTAGCATCAGACCTTCTACTTCTACCTTCAGGCACATCACCCCATCTGACACTCTTTTCACCTCTACTACATTCTTTGCCAACTCCTACTTCAGAATCACCCCTACTCCATTTCTCTTTGTATCCACACCATGGTAAAACAGTTTAAATATGTCACTTTGCGTCACTATGTGCCTATGTGCAGGGCGTTTTTTCAATCTCAGGCTCTCTCTTCTCGGCCAAGGAGCGAGAGAATTTGATGGGATTTTTTTTTGCCTCCAAATCCTATACATGCGTCACCTTCATTACTTTTTGTCTGTCTAAACAGATCTCACTTGTAAATGAGTCATTGAGGCTCAATGTGACTTATCTGTTTAAATAAAGGTGGAATTAAAAAAAAAAAAAAAACCCCGGCTCCAATGCTGCAAGCCTTCCTATCGTTCCACTTGATCTCTTGGACACATAAAACATCTTCTCTGCATCATGTCTCCATCTATGGCTGTCACTGTCCCCACATTTAGAGTTGCCACCCTCAGTCCTACGTTCTTAACATTCCTCTTGTCCACTATACAGAACCAATGCAGTCTTCTCTGGACCAGAGCTCGTTAAACTGGACTATGGGGAAGTCCAGAACTATCAAACAAAACAAAATTCCTTTTGAAAACAATGGACTCCCTGTTCTTCATAGTAAAGAGGAGAGGGACCATCCAGCCTGTTATCAGAGAAAAGTTTTAAAGCCTGCCTCTCTGATGGTATGGGAGTACATTAGTGCCCTGGGCTAGGAAAGTTATCGCACTTGGAAATTCTCCACCAATGTATAAAAGTATTTAAAGGTTTTAAAACAACTAATGATCTAGTCCATATGATGTTTCCAGAGAACATTTTACATATTTCAGCAAAACAATGCTCAACCACAGACTGCATCCATGACCGCAGCATGGCTTTGAAGAGTCCTGGTGGTGGTCTGACCTGCCTGTAGTCAGACCTCACTGTAAATACAAACATATGGTGCATCATGGAATGAAAATACAGCAAACAAGACCCAGGACTGTAGAACAGCTACAGTCCGACATCAGACCAGTGGGACAACAGTTCCCTCCAAGACCTTCATCAGCTGAACTCTTCAGGTCCTCCAAACCCTCTAGCAGCTGGTCTCCTCAGGTTTGCAGTTGGTTTGCTCAGGTTCAGCAGCTGTTCTCCTCTGGTTCAGCAGATGGTCTCCTCAGGTCTTTAATATTTACAGATTGATGATCAATAAAGAAGAGAAGCTTCACAGAGGAAACAGGACTCTGTCCAGTCATTGAGATTTGTTGCTGTCATAAAATTCAAAATTAGCTTTTTCCCCCCAAAACAAAAAGTATAATTTCTTAGTTTAACATTTGTTTACTTTGATCTAAAATAAACAAAATATAGTTTAATAGATGTCGACATTTTTGCATTATATTTTTATTGACATTTTACACCACGTCCTGACCTCTTTAGGACTGGGATTGTCCATTTGAGGCTCTGTGGTGTACAGTATGTCCAACCGTCTCTCAGTTCTCCCACAACAGACAGGACTCCCTACGAGGTGAGACGAGCCCAGGAGCTGAACGCTCAGCTGGGACCCAAAGGAAGTGAGGAGGCCGTAGACCTGCTCATAGACCTGCACAACACCACGGCCAACATGGGCCTGACTCTCATCTTCTACTCCTTGGACTGGCTCACCCTGCACATTTACAAATACATACAGGTGAGACGCTCGTCACACAACCTGACAGTATGATCATGGTGTCAAAGACAACAACACAACACTGCACAACAAGAACAGGCACACCACAACATGGAATAAAAAGCACCTTCAGCTGCTTGTTCATTCTTTTTAGATGTCAGCAACAATTGGGCTAAAACACTCAAATAATCTTAGATTTAATAAGAGCCTGTGACGTGATTAAGTTTTTTAATAAACACTTCAAAATGTCTTCAAATTGATAATTTTAAATGCCATGAAAATACGAGCTCCTCACAAACACACTTATCAAGTTAAGCTAACTCACCTGTAGCATGTTTGATAAATCTCTTCTAGATTTCTGTTAGTTTGAGAAAAAATATTTTTTATCTGATTGTCTAACAAATGAAAGCAATAACAATGTTTCTATAGATCTGTCAGTGCAGACATACACTTTCATCATAAAATCTCCACTTTTCTACAGAATCTTGACAGAATTTATGGTGATAATTTTCAAAGCAGAGGCTCTTTGAGGTTTGAGGAGCTTCACTGCAGACTGATCCATCATCTTGAAGACAGAAGTTCTGACTGCATGCTGTAGATCCACTTTTGTCTTGTAAAGAACAGTAGTGGATATGTTCCACCATCAGAAATGGAAACAGAAATATTAAGAGGCATCCCACATGGATGTGTGTCTGAAACACCCCCAGTCTTCAGCTTCATACTAACTCAGTATAAGGAGAGTTTGACATGAGTCAGCTGAGGGAAGCCCAAATGAAGCCTGTGTGTGACCTGCTTCAGGTTCTCATCTCTGACTCCTTTGCCTGCGCTGGCCTTTATCTGGACTGGACAAATTAAACCTTGAAAGGGTAAAAGATGAAACCCAGCTTGTTTTTCAGAGTAAGATGACTCGAGTGCCTGTGAGGGCGCTCCAGCTGGACGTAGCAAGCGCTGATGCTTATTCCCTGGAGTCGGTGGGGAAACACGGCTTTGGTAAGTTGAAGTGCTGACTTCAGGATGAAGCTTTCCTTGTAGTGTGAATGTGTGCAGAATGTTCCCTCTTTGCAGCTATAGAAGTGGGGCCTCAGCCCAATGGCGTGCTCCGAGCTGACATCTTTAACATGATGAAATCAGCAGTGGACCTCACATTAACGTGGCTGCAGGAGTTCAATTCTGGTAAGTATCAAACCTCTGATTGTTGGTCAGTTATTAGTGGCTGCTGAGCTCATTTCAGGAACTCATTTGTTTTCATTGTGCAGGAACTCCTTTAATGTTATTGTCATTAGACATGGACACAATAAGTTTTATTCTTTTGACCCTCCCTTCTCTTTTGGACCAACAGGACACACTTTTGAAGGAGGCGAAGTGGAAGCCTTCACCTCCGTAAAAAGTGTTGACTATCCAAGAGATCCAGCTGGTGAAATAACTGCTGCCATACACCCCGAGCTGCAGGTACATGATGGATGGAGGCAGATGTCAAAGCTTAAAGAGAGAGTTCAGATCTTATGAAGTGGAGTTCTGTGAAAATGATGGGAAATAAAAGATATTTGTTTAAAGACTTTACACAGAATCCCACGTCTAAAGGTCTGAACTATTCCTTTAAATATGCTTTCATAGTTTGGTTTATGGACAAAGGGTAAATCTTAAAAAGTGTTTTGTCTCCAGGATAATGACTTTCAGCCCCTGCGGTCGGGGGATCCGGTGTTCTTGTCGTTTTCTGGGGAAACGGTGAAGCACGAGGGAGAGGAGTTCTACCCTTTATTTGTGAACGAATGTGCCTACTATGAGAAGAGGATTGCTTTCCATTTAGCTCGGAGGACAACTTTCACTTTGCCATCCATTGGTCTGAGGAGCTGAGAGCAACTGGACCAGACTGCCTGAGCTCCATCACCTTCAACGAGCTGGATGACAGCCCAAGATCAGTGTCCGATCACCTCTGTCCTCCTAATTATCAACTTTTAGATGTCAATCAGCCAAAAAAAGTTCAGAAAGACTGATAATTTTTAATAATTAAATTGAAACATGATTATTTAAAATACTGTATAATTTTTACTGCTTGTTTTTTTTTTTAACCTCAGTTTAACCAACTTAATAAAGTTTAATTTGATTATTTGCACAAAAACAGCCAGAAGTCTCTCATTCACTCACTCACACTCACTCACACACACACACACACACACGCACGCACACGCGCGCACACACACACACACACACGCACGCACGCACAAATACAGTAAATAAATCAAACCTCTACAGGCGGGAACATTTCTACAAATGAGCTAAAATACCTGCTGAGGCAGGAGGCCATGTTTTAGCCTGAGCCCATATGTTTTTAGTGTTAGCAAAATATCTAATAATTGGCTGAATATATTTTCTTGAGACTTTCAAAGTATTCATTAGATTTTCATCTACGGGTCATTAAGTGTCAGCGAGCTCAGGTCAAACTGCAAACACAGCTGAAGAATGTGTGGTAGCTGAGAGTCATCCTCAACAGAGGTTCTGAGAGCTGCTTCATTCTAACTCAAGTTAAAACTTTGATAGTAACTTGTCTCTTCTCAGTTTTAGTTTAAACCCTTGGGAGAAAAACACCTTCGATGTTTTCATCAAACAAAAGAAACATCAAAGAAATTCTGTGAACGATAACTTTATTAATTATTGGTGTGCTTCAACATTTACAAGCTTTATGTTCTTGTGCTCAACGTATTCTTTTAGTGATGTGTAAAAACAGGTTGACAGACTTTGATTGTCGGTTCAGGACTGAACGTTCATTTATCTGCTCAGTGCTTCAGCTGAATCAAGGTGAGGACATTTTGTGCACAGGTGTGTCTGTTTAAGGCTCATTAACTGATTAAAACAAGTCAGGGCTAAAGACAGCACCACACGCCTAACTTAAAGTATTTGGGAAAACAAGTTTCTACAAGTGAAGTGGAGAAGAGCAGCCGTTCAACACAGACTAACTGTAATTGTGTAAAAGCAGATTATCTCCATCAACAGTGAGTGGCTTTATTTTTAGTGAGCGACATTTTCTGACATTTAGTGGTTTTCTACCACAGACTAAAATTCATAATTACCAGAGAAGATGGAAAGGTCAGCTTGAAAGACGTGCAAAGGCTTGATATTTAAAATCATGCAAACGTGACAACATTTAAATAACAGGTGCGGTAGAAAAGTTCCTCCAACAGAAACCTACACTTGGATCCCTGCAGATCTGAAGTTCATGACAATGTGGGTTTATGAACAGTATTAAGGGCGATGCGGTGAGCAGCTTCAGATGAATTGGCAACCAAACAGAAGGTGGAAGGCAAAAACCACAAGAGTTCAGAAACTAAGTGACCATCAGAAGGTGCAGACAACATCTACTAAAAACAAAAACAGAAAAGGCAAAGATGAAAAAAGACACTTAAACTCAATTTCTGATGATCACCTGCAGACTTCCTCGTTACTCATTTGGTTTGTGTTACTCTGTAACTGAGTTCTTCTAAGAAAAGACCATTACAGAGGAAGTGAACCATTACAAGCTGCACACTGCACTTCACTGACAACCTCCCTGAACCACAAAACACCCTGGAGGAGGTTTGGATCCATCTAAAAGAACGTAACTGCTCTCATTTAGGCCACCCTGTAAGCCATCATGGGAGTGTAGTTTTTGCGGTGACTTTTGGCTGCCCACACAAACAGGGCGGCTGCCATCATCTGCAGAGGGAAGGAGATGAGAGCGAGGTACAGAGACCAGCCCATGGAGCCATCCACCCCTCGAGGTGGTGGGTAACTGTAGTGGAGCAGATCAACACCAGCCCGGAAACAGCAGACAGTACCCAGAGAGCACAGACCTGACGAGCAGAGCACAGAGACAAGAAGGCATCCAGATGAGAGAAGGTAGAAGATGAAAGAGCTTCAGCGTTAATTCAACACTCAGAGATTACCACAGGTAGATGATTCAGCTACAACCCCTGGATTAAAGGAAGGACCAGCACGCTTTGAGGATCTTCTTCAAATTTTTATTTTGTAAAAATACATGAATCAGATATGACAAACTATTTTTCAAAAGTCCAACAATCCAGCATGAAGAAACAGCGGAAACAGAGACTAGAGTTTCTAAATGATCCAAACAAACAACAATCTGAGCTTTCTTCAACAGTTTCTCTGTATTAAAGCTCAGGCTGGTGAAGAACTGAGGCTACAGTTGTTGTATGCTCGTCTCTCCCATCTCACCTGCTGAAGCTTGTACCATCTTCAGAGTGGTCTCAGGTGACCTGGTGATCTCATGTTTCTCCTTCACGGTCTCAGTCTGTGAGGACGGCCTGCTCTTGGTAGATTCACACATGTCCCATATTCCTCCCACTTTAACAGAACTCCTGGGGATGTTTAGGTTGTTAAAAATAATTTGACTCCATGCCGACTTGTTTCTTTAATCTAATAATCTGTGTTTTGAAAGTTATTAGAATCAGTATAAACTCAATAATCTAATCTGTTTTCAGGATGGTCAATTTAAAGGGGGTCAGTATTTATATGTTCAAGTTTCTTTATTGTCGTTCTCATCATGTGTTGTACATGAGGTGGAACAAAATTGTGCACACAGGTTCCCAGTTACATCTAACAACAGCAAACATATCAATTGTAAAATAAACTACTAAGATCTTAGAGATAAACTAAGAAATATGCTAAACACTAATAGTGCAAAACAATAAGCCGAACAACAGCAGCACGAACATGAGTCTGTGTGAGCAGATTAGCACAATGAATAGAGCAGCAAGAAATAATCAGCAGCATGAGATCAGCAGCATGGATAATCAGCAGCACATATCAATCAAAGTGCCATTACATTATGTAATCACTTATTTTGTTATGAGACCATTATGCCATCACTTATTTGACGTAATTGTTTTTTATCACTGACATTGAGGTTTATTTTATTTGTAAATAGTTATTTTTACCATCATTGATTTATGACAGCCACAAAAGCCTGTGAGTAATTTTTATAGGTGCTTTATGTAAATAAGGTTTTATCTTCAATAAATGTAAAAAAAAAATTGTATAAAATTTGTTTTAATTTTGTCCTCAAGCTGAATGGATTGAGAGAAAGAGACTTTTAAACAACTGTTGGGAGGAAAAACAAACTTCTAGGTCACTGCATCAATGATTTATGGTTGATTTTAATCTGTGAAGTTTCCAGATGAAGAAAATAATTATTTTTCTGCTGGTGAGATGTGTCGTGAGGGAACACGGAGCGTGTGCATCGACTTCATCAAACATGGATTAATTTTCCAACCATCACAGGAAGTATATTTGTTTCTGTCTCGCATCAAAACTTTATTTTTCCTCAGACAGACAAAAGGCACATCTTATCTCAATGGTAACGAGGAGCCTGAACTATAAAACCAGATCGTGTATCTGATGACTGTCAGTGAAACTGTGAATAAATCAGCGTTGGTTCAGTCTGGTGTTTCTGATTTGAGTACGAGACATCATTTAAATCTGTGTTTGTTCTGAGCAGCAATGTTTCACCTCTTCTATCCCTTTAGCTTGTGAGGTTAGCATTTAACCTTTGAACTCTGAGGTGTGTGTTTGATGGGGAACCAATCGTCTTTGGGACAGACTTGTGTCCACAGCTGACTTCATGTCTCCCTCCTGATCAGAACGTCAGATGAAGGTGGCCTCTGCAGGTTCCTCAGCTTAACTTTAGGGGATTTGATTTTTTTAGTTGACTGAACTTTGTTTATCAAACAGAACTTTGATATTTAAACAACTTATTTTAGTAAAATAATTCAGATGAACTTTGTTGATGACAGTTAGAGCTAAGATGGTCCAAACCAGACAAAGCTGATCCTGTCTCCATCTTCACTAGTAAGAAATTTTTTCTCCACTGGAAAAAAACCAAGCAGCCATGTCCTCCTGGACCTGCTCTAAAGTCTCTCATGAACCTGCTCTAATGTCTCTCATGAACCTGCTCTAATGTCTCTCATGGACCTGCTCTAAAGTCTCTCATGAACCTGCTCTAACGTCTCTCGTGAACCTGCTCTAATGTCTCTCATGGACCTGCTCTAAAGTCTCTCAAGAACCTGCTCTAAAGTCTCT
>JAVCKU010000052.1:2765126-2775229 GCA_032273985.1 Hypsolebias coamazonicus | reverse complement strand
GATGGTGTGGGTTAAGGGCCTTGCTCAAGGGCCCAGAGTGGGGCAGATGAGGGTGGAGACAGGTGTGACCGCTTCACCTATCCCACCCACATTCTTGATGTTGTCGGTACCGGGGCTTGAACCGATGATCTTCCGATCACAAGCTCACCTTCTTAACCTCTGCGCCACCACTCCCGATTGTGGTAAAACAGCTGATTGTGGAAGATCAGCTGATGGGGGAGGAACAGCTGATTGTTGTCATTCTGATGGGATCAGAGGTCGTGCAGGGAGTGATGTCTGGATGGGTTGTTGTTGGAGCGACATGATTCCAGGAAGACGAACACGGCTGGGTGGAGGAGATGACTGAAAGTCCTCTTTTATTGTCACTCGACTCTTTTCTTTCACACGCACACAAACATCAGGACGTCTGTCCCATCCACCGTTGTCTTCCTCACTCAGTCAGTCTTATCTATTCTACCATGCTGCCACCCACTTTTCTTCTTCTCTCTATTCAGTCTTCCCTTCTCTCTTATTTCTTTCTGCTCTATCTCACTTCCCTTGTGAGCTGGGTCCGTCACACAGTGCGGAGCAGCAGCGTGGGTCCAGCCTCCAACGGACAGATACAAAAAAAAAGAGGCTTTACAAAGTTTTTGAAAGATGGTGAGCAGGAGGGGAAGAGGAGTGAAGAGATGGTGATGAAAAGGGACAAAAGACCGACTGGAAATACAACTGGACGGAACAAGGGAGGCTTGAAAGAGTTGGTGGGAGAAGGTGTGCAACTGCAGGAGTCCTGGGAGCTGCAGACATGGGGTTTGAAAGATGTGAGTGATCTGTGACATGGACTGTCTGCAATCCTGCATCAACAAGGGGAATCATTTCAGACTGGGACATTTCAAGAACATACATGTTTCACTCTGTCACGACACACATGGACCACACAGACCTGGCTCAAATAGTGACAGAGATCAACTTTTAAAACACCACTGACCTGGAGAGCTTTTATTTCCTGCCAAATATTTTTATTGCCAACAAATCCAAGGAAGAGACTAGCTACGCACCTGCTGTAAATAACTTCTAGACTGACTCGGTTTGGAGAAACAGATTCATTCTGATCAGACTGATGAGTTATCACAGTCTGAATGAGCCGAGACCTAAGTGTTTTTCTGCTTTTTTAAAATTGTTTATAGCCATTCATGTGGATGATATTACATAGCATTTTGCACCAATACCAGTTTTGTGTTATTCCAGTGACAATATTATGATGTCCCTGCAGGAGGTGCATCATGTTACGCAGGAAGTGGCACAACCTTTCCCTGCTGCTCTTATCCCTTGCTAATAATAACAGATCACTTATCAAACTATAAAATATGAAAATGAGAATTATGTAAATGTTTAAAATAGTGTTTGTATGCTGCCTCTAAATGTAGGTAAATCAAACAGCTATCTACACCAGGTAAGATATTAATTGTTCATAACTTTGCTAACAAGTATTCTGATGATAAGACTGAAGTGCTCTTATTGCTGTATTAAAGTCCAAATTTAAAAATGTTAGTCTCAAATCTTTTATCACGTCTAAACGAAAGTTGCATATAAACGTTAGTCTTGGGGTGCTTTTATTTTGAAACTTTGATATATTTTAGAAAATTACATAGAAATAAATTCTGCTACGTTAATTTTGATGCATAACAAAGTGAAGGTATAATAAGCTTGTGCTTTTTTCGACACTTTTTTTTCTGTCTACACTTTGTGTTTTTTTGTTCTTAATATTTTTATAAAACTGGTTTGGTTCAGAATTTGAATGTAAATTTAGGGACAGGACTGGATAAGCCATTGCTTCTTCCTGCTATCTTTTCGAACATTTTTGTTTTGTTTCCAGAATAATTTGGCGGAAATATTTTCATTTTTATTTTTAGTGGTTTTGTTGAAATTTTCAACCATCCGAAATGAAATAAAGAATTATTTTGAAAGCCAATCCACAGCCAACAAAGAATCTGTTGTGGGTTTTGTTGACAATAAAATATATAGAGCACAAATCAGGCGTTACCACGTCAACTTCATGTGACATTAGCAATTATATAATATCTTCAACATGGCCCTAAATCTTGCTTGGTTTACAGCACAAAACCTGCAAGCTTCTCGTCAGAGCAGAGGTTCTACTTAAATCAGGTCTGAAAAGAGAAAAGTTTAGGTGGAAGAACCAAAGACAGATGTGAGGGTTGGTTGGTGGGGTCATGAGTCAGGACTTAGATGAAATCAAACATGTGTGACTTACCACGCCTCAATGATCGGTGAGCTACCAAACCCAAATGAAAGAAACAATATTTCAGAAACGTTGATGGAGAGGAAGAAAAGAAACCACAAAGCTCCACATTCAGCCCGTTCTACGCAGACACACAGTTATTCTCACGGATTCAGATTCTAATTCTCTACTAGTCTGTGCGACGGCTCATTTTCTGTATCTTCAGGAGCAAGGCGCTGAGAGGGTTGGAATATTTGGCTTTATCTGGGAAATGCACGGCACGCTAACATTTGAAGGATTTCAGGATGACGGTGATCAAAGGCCCGGTGTCAGATATGTTGTTGAAATGGATTTTTCATGTTCTCCACTGATCTCCAGGCATTTACTCCCAGCATGTGTCCTGCTTATCTGAGTGAGTGGGCCTGCACCATATGGTCATTTATGTCCATGAAGAGAAGCCAATCTGGCTGCAGAACTCATGTACGGCTCCCAAGTGACTGAAAGTCTTTTTTTTTAATTTGTGAATGAAACAAATGTAAAATTAATCAATCTAAGTGTGATTTGATAAATACAGACAGAAGGAACTACAGTCGTGGGTAAAAAGAACGGCTAGCCATTTTCAGTTCTTGGTTGGCACGACATAAATATCTTGTTTTTCATTTTATTGCCAGATTCTTAAATTATTCAAATTCAACCTCAAGTGTACTAAAAGTCATGTCAACTTTTATTAAACAAACAAAAACTAATTGAAAAAACAAAGTTGTGTGTGAAAAACTAAGTTCTCCACATGAGCAGCTTGTAGCTCCTCCAACTCTCAGGAGTTGTTTTCTGTGCGACAAGTTCAGTCTCTCACATGGTTGAACGTGAACGTTTGGCCCACTCTTCTTTCCAGTGTTGCTTTAACTCACAGACATTTGTAGACTTCAATTCCTACTCAGATCTCTGAGGGTCCCACTGCTGCATGTCAGTGAGGCTGAGTTCTGGACTCTGACTGGACCAACTTTAACCCTCAGCAGTTTGTTGTAGATTAGCTGCTGGGTTTGGGATCATTGTTCTGTTGCATCATAGCCCAATAAGATTTCAGACAGGTGGTCTCACATTTGACTGGTGAATACTTTGGTTCCTACCCTCACCTATGGCCATGAACTATGGGTACTGACCCAAAGAATGAGATCATGGATACAGGTGGTTGAAATGAGTTTCCTCTGCAGGGTAGTTGGACTCTCCCTTAGCTATAGGGTGAGAAGTTCAGTTATCAGGAGAGATTCGGAGTAGAACCACTGCTCCTCCACATCCAGAGGAGCCAGTTGAGGTGGTTCGAGCATCTGCTAAGGATGCTCCCTGGGCGCCTCCCTTGGGAGGTTCTTTGGGAAAGTCTGACTGGAAGGAGAGCCCGGGGAAGACCCAGGACACGCCAGAGAGACTATGTCTCTCGGTTGGTCTGGGAACGCCTTGGGATCCTCCCAGAAGAACTGGAAGAGGTGGCTGTAGAAAGAAATGTCTGGAACCTCTCTGCTGAAGCTGCTGCCCCCGAGACCTGACTTCAGAACAAGAAGAAGATGGATGGATTGATCCTTTGGTCTACAAAGGAGTTCATGGACGACTCATTGACTGCAAGGTGCAGTTGTTGATAGTTTTTTACTAATGTGCTGTGTTTAGTTTTCAATAAACATGGCACTGTACATTATGGGTAAACATCTCTACTTTGGCTCCATCTGTCCAGTGGACATTGATCCAAAAACATTTGTAATTCATTCAGATGAAACTTTGCAAACCCATGCAGTGGTTTCCCCTATGGTAATTGGTAAATGGAGCTTACTTATTATATAGCACTTTCCAGCCCCCTATGACGGGCCCCAAAGTGCTTCACAGTACCAGCCATCCACCCGCTCACACACACATTCATACACCGGTAGCGGTAGACTGCCATGCAAGGCGCCATTCAGTCCTACCGGGAGCAACTTGGGGTTAAGTGTCTTGCCCAAGGACACAACGAGGCATGCAGTGACCGGGGATCGAACCCGGGACCTTCCGGTCCTGAGCCGGCTGCCCTGCCTCTACACCATCTCAGCCCAAAGACAAAACAAGTGTGTTCCTTTAAGACCCGGTGTTCAAAACGAGACCAATCTGTAAACGTGAATCAGTCCTAGAGTACTTCCTCTGGCCAGGTAGCGATAGTTTTAGTGCTCGGCTTGGTTGGCCTCTGGTGCGGGGTGTGCCGGTAAGAGGAGGAGGAACCTATGTGTGGAAAAGGGACTGCTCTAAGCATGCTTATGGTTGAAGTAAAGAGGCCCAAGTCTGTTTTTCCTCTTGGTAGCACTCTGTACAGACAGAACCGTTATGGAGAGCACTGCCTTTAAGCATCATGTTCGCTGACGACGCCATCATTGTAGAGCTCGTAACAAACAACATTGAATCAGCCTATAGGGACAAGGTCTTGACAGAGTGGCGCCACAATAACAACCCGACATAACATCAGAGTGTTGTCACACCAAGTTTTAGCGCAATATCTGGAAATATGTAGTGTTATTCTTATTTTTGTGTTTTGTAAGTTTAGTTGGCTGTCGCAATTGTGCATACAGACATGGGCCAAAACACTATCACCCATTAAAGCTGATTCTACTGTGCAACACCTGTGCCACTGTTCTGCTGACTTCCTCATGAAATATGTGATGCATTCAGTTTTGTTTTACTCTCCGATCAGTAATAACTCCAAATATGTGCAGTATGCACTTCCTGTTGCTTTCAACACTTTTAAAAAAAGTTCCTTCATTAAATCCGCTTGTCCTCCTCATGTCTATAGTTTTGTTCTAAGAAAATTATTCAAATTTATTTTTCAAGAGTACGTCTTTGTGTGTAAATAGTGTTGTATATGCATAATCTATACAGTAACTGTTGCTCTATAGACAAACCGTGTTGTGCCATCAGTGTCATGTAAAATCATTTCTGCACAGGTTGGATGCCACAACAGACAGTTTTGACCTAATGTCGGAGCCTCCTAGATGCTGCATCTGCCTGGATGAGTTCACCAGCCCCACCACTCTCCCTTGTGGACATGTCTTCTGCCTGGAATGTATAGGAGAATACTGGAGGATCAGCGACGTCTGCCAGTGCCCGCTCTGCAAGGCAGACTTTCCAGAAAGTCTAGAGTTGAAAACCAACCAAACACTACAGAGCCTTGCTAAAACAGTACCTCTAAGAGTTGGAGAGGTCCCTTGCGATTTCTGTTCGGAGGAACAAGCCGCAGTCAGGTCCTGCCTGACATGCTTGGCCTCTTACTGCACTGCTCATCTGCAGCCACATTACCAGACGGAAGATCTTAGACGCCACCAACTGATCAATGTGATGAAGAACTTTGATGACTCTGTGTGCAGAATGCACGAGAGGCCGTTAGGACTGTTCTGCAAGAGCGACCAAACCTGTATTTGCACAAAGTGTGCTGAGATAGACCACAGAGGACATCGTGTTATCTCTATTAACAGAGAGGCAGCAAAAAAGAAGGTAAGGTTTTATGGAAGAAATGTAATAAATAAAAACATTGGGCTGTTTACTTTTTTTTAGGCTGCAGGGTGAGAAAGTGACCCATCATTTAGTCTCTCTATCAAATTAAAGGTTGAATCCATGAGTGTTTATTGTGCAAAGGCATTGTCTTGTAACGGGTTGGTTTGGGAAAGTATTCTCATCAACATTTTTCTTTGTTGCCTCACAACCTGGAATTTAAAAGAAAGTTCTGAACATGTATCTTTTAATTTACACAACCATCCATCCATTCATTCATTATGGATTTTACATATGTATGCTGCTGTGAGCAGCTGCCTGCCAGAGTTTCTGCCATTCTTGTTAATTCGCTTTTATGTTATTTTACCTTTTTCAAACCGTGCTTGCACTGTATAGTGTGGTTTCAGTGGGAAGCGCAAGTATGCAACATTTTTCGGTACTTTTATCCTGGTTTTAATCGTGTTTGGAGCACTTTTTTAATCACTTTTGGCATTTTGGGGCAACTGTGGTTGAGTGGTTTGAGCGGTCGTCTTCCAATGCAAGAGTTAGGGGTTCGGATCCACCAGCAGTCGCATGCCGAGGTGTCCCTGGGCAAGACACTGAACCCCTCGTTGCCTCCGATGTGTGTCCCATCGGTGTATGAATGTGATAAAGCTCTGATTAGTCTCTTTAGAATGATTTGTTGGATTAGCTTTGTAGAGATCTGGTAGAGCGCTGTATGAATGGGTAAATGAGGACGCAGATTGTGTTGTAAAGGGCTTTGAGTGTCTTGATAAGATCGAAAGGCGCTATATAAGTACAGTCCATTTACATGTACTTTTGTCATGACAACCACCCATCCTTCTGGATGTGCGCTGGCCGTCCAGCGGAACAGTTTTGCCCCCCCCATCTTTCTGATTTGCTACAACCGTATGTCCCACCACGTTCTCTGAGGTCAGCGGACCAGTTGCTGCTCACAGTTCCCGGAACTCGTCTTAAGTGCAGAGATGTATCTGCACTCACGCAGAGACATGTAGGAGGAGACGTATGAAAGCAGCAGACCAGGTGACAGGGCCTTCTCTGTTGTAGGCCCAAGACTTGGGAATGAGTTACCTCTGCTCATCAGACAGGGCCCCCTCTCTCTCGGTTTTCAAATCCCATTTAAAAACTTACTACTATTCTGTAGCTTTCAATGCCAGATGATCTGTGTTTGAACCTTTGTGCTTCACACAGGTTACCAGTAGTCATTATTTTTTCCATTCATTCAACCTTTATTTAGACAGGTTAATCCTTTTGAGCCTCGAGGACTCATTTACAAGAGAGAGGTACAAAGAATGATAACAATGGACAACAGCGACAACAATAGACAATTATAAGAGGTTAAAATAAGATAGCAAAAAGTAGCAAAAACAGCTACATTAATTGTATTAGTTATATTTATTATCTGCAACGTTTTTATGTCTATTCTGATTTTACTCAATTTGTGTGTTGCCTGTTTTTCTGTTTGTTTGTACAGCACTTTGGTTGGCCTTGTCGCTGTTTTAAGTGCTCTATAAATAAAAGGGTATGGTATGGTATGGTATGGTCATCCAAACTTTGCCATATGTTACTTTGTAGGCATCCTGTTGGCAACTTCTGACACAATGTCATGAACAGTTACTTTTACGAAGAAGTACTTGGACTCTGTTCAGTTATGAGAAGTTGTTATCAGGGAGAGACTCGGAGTAGAACCGCTACTCCTCCACATCGAGAGGAGCCAGTTGAGGTGATGCTGGCATCTGGTAAGGATGCCCCCTGGGCGCCTCCCTAGGGTGGTGCTTCGGGCATGTCCAACTGGGGGGAGACCCCGGGGAAGACCCAGGACACGCTGGAGAGACTAGGTCTCCTGGTTGGTCTGAGAACACCTTGGAGACCTCCCAGAAGAGCTAGAAGAGGTGGCTGTGGAAAGCGATGTCTGGGCCTCCCTGCTCAAGCTGCTGCCCCCGTGACCCGACTTCGTAACAGGCGGAACACAATGGATGGATGGACTTGGACTCAGATAGCGCAGCTTGGAGGACTCTGTTTATTTTCAACTTCACATAGGCTGTACAGCACATGCTCAGACTCCCGGGCTATGGCAGGCCCGTTTGTCACATATCACAAAAGACACAGTCAGAAATCGTAGATATCATTCTATCATTCATGCTGTTTCGTCATTTTTAAGAGTATAAGCTTGTAAAGTGATGAAAACTTGCCCTTATTTGGCTGTAGCCGTTAGCCTAGCCTGGACAAATACTTTTATCACTTTGTCCATACTCTGCTTTATGACTGCTATCCCAACTGATAAGATTTTAATTAGTGACGACTACTGGACACAACACCATTTCCAAGTTGACTAGACTGTGTCTTTACACACTTGCAGAGGAAGTGCGACATACGTATGTGGCTCAAAGGTCTCATCAGTTGTAAAAAAGCAAAGTGGTGTAGGATTGTCAGAATTGCAAAACACTTCATAATTTGAACAGTACAACCATTAAAATAGCTTTTTATTTTCTGTTTTCATCAACAGGGGATACTGAAACGAAGACGGAGTAAACTTCAGCAAGAAATTCACAATAGGCGGAGTAAAGTTCATGAAATGAAGCTGTCTGAAGACATCAGTGGAGAAAGCCCACAAGCAGCATGGATGCAAAACACAAAGCTCCTTGAACAGCTGGAAGGAGAAATCACTGAGCTGCAGGAGAAAAGCACCGAGCTGGAGCAACTTTTACAGACTGAAGACGACCTGCTCTTCTTACAGGTTGGCGCTGATGTAGGAAATCAAAAGAAATGTGTTTTTATACTAATAAACTCATCTTTTGATTCTGTTCTGTCTCTGCAGAGATTCCTACACCCTTAGTCGTGATTGAAAAGACGTGATGGAGATCTGCTGTTAACCGCTGAACAAAGTTTATTTTTTCTCTTTTTGGAAACATTTACAAGAATGGACACTAACTGTTTTATCTTTGTTTTTGTCGTGAAAACAGGAATCATCTTAATTTTATTGCTCAACAACAATCACTTAATTTCAAAAAGATGAATACCAAAAACATCATGTTACTACGGCAGCACAGAAGGGACAAACTAAACCGAGCCATTGTCAGTCATGTGTTTCTGGTGTTTTAAGTGTTCTGGGGCAAAAAAAAAAAAAAATTAAAAGTCCATAATGGAGAAGGTTCTCCACATTAGTTCTAGAGCTAGTTCAGAACAACATCAGGTCTAATGATACCTCTGTTAAATTTAACTTTCTGGTCAGTTCGTACCCATATTTATTTTTGGGTACAAAAAAGACGCTGTCAGCACACATCCCTTTATACTCACCTTGCTAACATCAGACCCGTCTTGGCCCACTTTATACTCACTTTGAGCACTTGAATCACTTTAGATAAACACTGAACGACACTGAATGTAGCATTTTGTGCCATAATGTTTAACATTTGCTTCATTCCAAGAGCCATCGTGACTCGCGCTAATGGAAAATACCATAAACGTTGTCCATTAGCCATCAGTTGGACCACGGAGTTGTAGGGAAACAAATACTAACCTCCCTTTCATGAATGAATTTTTCGTTCATTCAACCTTTATTTAAACGGATAAGTCACACTGAGCCTCGAAGACTCATTTACAAGTGAGATCTGTTGGACGGACAATAAAAGTGAGCAGCCAGCCCGCAGAGGCACTGCAGAGTTCAGATAAAAACACTGAATTGATAGGTGTCTGGGTTACATTGCCATCAATCTTTAAAGCAACCTAATTGCAGTGGTGCTGACATGTAAATATAGCTGTAGCAGTTTAAAAATGGTTTCAGTGTAATCAACATCATTACACTAAGTAGTCATGAACTCGCAACCAAGTCCCTCTATTAGAGCACTACAACTCTTTACCAGATCCACAGTACTGGGAACATGTTGCTTAATGATTAAAACTGTATGGATTCAGAGAGCTGTGAGAAAGAACAAAAAGTTGGGAAGCCCTGCACCTCATCAAACCTATTATTTATTGATGACAACGGCTTGGGACCAAGTGTGAAGTACAGAGATCATTTTAGCTGGAAATGTGTGTACATCCATCGTACGCATGCACACGGCCTTCAGATTTAGACATTTATATTGAAGTGACTGTCCTTTAAAAAAAGTGTAGCATTCTGGGTGTTATAATTAACACTGTTCATCCTATGTTTTCCTTGTAACACCACAGAATAAAGCCAAAATGTATTTAATTTAAATATAAATATATATATATTGTATTTTAAATATAACATACAGAAACTGTCCAAAGATCAACCAAACTACACAAGTGGCAGTATTTTTTAAGAAATTCTCTAATCTGTGTAACCTTATTAGTAATCCATCCCTCCATTATCTTTATCCGCTTCTTTCTTTTCGGGTCG
>JAVCKU010000052.1:2577671-2597530 GCA_032273985.1 Hypsolebias coamazonicus | reverse complement strand
CTGATGAAGCCCTCTGGAGTGAGGGTGAAACGTTTCTACTAAAAAGAAACTGTCCAGATGACCTGATTGAGAATTATTAGATTATCTGAAGGTACTTTTAACTTAGTTTAATGGCATAAGAGTTTAAAAGGGAGAAGGAAAAGGTAAAAGATGGGAGGGTTGAAGTGGAAGTATGTGCAACCAGACAAGGCACGCTCTCCATATGGCTTCCAGCTAAACGCATATCCACTTCAGCAACAACTCAGCTCTCCTACCTCAAAGATTTCGGTCTCGTCCAATGAAGAGTGGCATTCCAGCCTCCGAGTGTTTACCTTCCCAGCCGCTCGCATGAGTTCGCCTTGCCCGACAGAGTAGCGGCCAGTGGGGTTGACCTCTTCAGAATAAAATATTCCTCCAGCAGGAATATTCTTTTTAGAGGTCTTCAAAGCTTTTACACTTGAGGGATTCACAACTGCTTGTTGCAAATCCTAGACTACAACGGATCCTTGGCACATGATCACGTTTATAGCTTCAGAGACTCATTCTGTTACGGGTGAAGATGTCCATCAGACTCTTACCATGAAGGGTCCTGAAGAGTTCAAAGCTCCAGACTGCATCTTTCAAAGACTGAGTGAAAACTGGCCAGTTCTGAGAGGAACTGAAACACTGACGTGGCCCAAAAAAAATGAGAGCTGTAGCAAGGTTTCAATTCTAGCACAGGCCTCTTCTTGATTAGAAAGAAATAAGAAAGGAGGGGTGAGGTGTCAGATAGAATGATAGGAGAAATTAGGTTAGAAAGATTTGTTTCAGATTCAGAACAGACCAGAAGACTGCCAGTTTCTGATATACTGATTAACTTGTCTTAAACTTCTAAACAACTTCTGAAGAATCACTTTGACACGTCCTTGAGGAAACAGTGTCTAACACTTATACTTCACACAATCTGAAAATGTGGCATTAGAATTACTTTCATGTAAAACATTCTGACTTCTGCATGATGAGGTTCAAAAACCATTCATACTGTTTCACAGTTCCCTCAAGTGAGTGATTACTTCAACATTGGAAATGATATGAAATAACACCATTAAAATAAAAAAGATACACAAATTCAATTGTTGTTTCTTTTGTCTTAGTTATTCAAAGTGTTATGAAAGTGTCCTCATAATGACTTTGATAAGAGTATTTAATTATCAAAAATATTGAAAATAATAATGATAATAAAAATAAAAGAAGACTGTTCTTCTGATTAATTTAAAGTAGGACAAAAACAAAGTGTCTCTTGTTGAGATGATCGTGTCCTGGAATCAAACAAATGGGGTCACAGTGTTCTTGTCCCCTGGAGGATTTTAAGGACAAGTTTGAGGATGGGGTTGTATCACTACACTTACAAAGGTGTGTCTATCAAGACAACATCAAGAGCCTTAAGGAAATCTGGGCGGCTCTCATCCACCCCCATAGCTCTTCCGCTGCAGAGCTTTTTAACTACCTCGGTGACCTCAGTCATGGTTACGGATAAACCAACACCAAAATCGGATAAACCAACCCCAAAATCTCCCAACTCAGATTCTTCCATGGAAGATGTGATGGTGGGATTGAGAAAGTCCAAATAAGTATTACTTCTATCTCCTGATGACATCACTGGCTGGAGTCAACAGCACCCCACCTTCAATGAACACAGTGCTATCAACACGACTTTCCCCTCCTCAGCTCCCTGATGGTTTGCCAGAATTTCCTCTGGGTCTATCAAGACTCACTCAGGCCTCACTGAACTTTTCCCACATTCATTCAACCTTTATTTAGACTGGTTAATCTCACTGAGCTCTGACGACTTATTTACAAGAGAAACCTGATTTCAACAATGAATGATGACAACAATGGACAACAGCGACAACAATAAACAGTTATAAAAGAGACATATAGATTTTTTTTTTTTTACAAATTAAAATAAGATAGGGGAAAAAAGTAGTAAAATTTGCTAGATTGTAAGGTGAATGTAGAAAACTAAACGCAGGAACATGTCTGCAATGGTTCTTGCCAGGAGTCCAACAGAGTCTTAAAGCCATTTAGAGAGGTCAAGGTCGAGAGCTTCAGATCTTTTTGCAAGATATTCCAGGAAACAGGAGTGGAGTAGGAGAAGGCCCTTTTGCCTTGTTCAGTTCTCACTGAGGGAACACGGCATGTAATATTGTCCTGAGAGTGCACGCTGTAGCTGCACTCACGCAGAGACATGTAGGATGATATGTATGAAGGCAGCAGACCGAGAAGAGATATAAGATGAAAATGTACCAATGGGAGAGTTTGCGTGAAGTTAACAATGTCCAGTTAACCGGTGAATACAGGGTGCAGTGGTGGGTACAATAATCACAACCAGTTATGTATCTTAACACATCACTTTGGCATTAAGGAGCTCAGAAGACGCATCTACAAAGAAAAACAATTTGTTATTGTGCAGCTCAGGTATGATGGAACAGAATGGATCTAACAGAGTTGAACATATGTATTGCCTAGGAGAGCTATAAAATGATTGCTTGAGACCTGTGTTTTAATGTCCTTTTTAATGCAGTCAAAATTATTCCTTCAAGCTTCACTGGGCTCAATGTAGTGTCCACATTTGACCTCTTATTCTTACACTTGATGGCAGACTAAATATTGCATTTATGGCAAACCATTGCATATAGACTGATATGATTGTAAACGGAAAACTGAAAATATTTACATATTGCCTGTTGAATATTAGTTGATGATTGACACATTTTAAATGACCAGTTCTGAATTCAGATCAGTCTACAGTGATTTATTGGTTTGTCTGACTGAGACTTCTAGCTGTCAGGATTTACATGCTTGCCATTAGCATCACAATGTTAATGTCTAGCCAACAAAGTGTGTAATCAGTGCCTATCAGCCTAAAGATGTAGGTCGTTAGCCTCACAATTCAGTTGATTAGTCTATTCATGCTAATGTCCTGCCAAGGTAAGGGGGTTGCAGGAGTTAAGCCCCCAGTATAGCTCTGCGTACGGCTGTACGCCGCTCCGTACGCACATACTGAACGCAGGCAGTTCACCCACACAGCTCTGCGTATGGCTCAAGCGTTTTTGCGCTGAATTCTTGACATCATTTCCTTAATTTCGTCGGGTTCAGACAGCTCTACAGAACAGACAAGGAGCGTTTACCTACGGGACAAATTGAGGTCGCTGATTGGCCATTTGCTGACACGCCTACTGAATTGATTGACAGGTCGGGGGGGAAAAAAAGGCGAGAGCTAGCAGCTCCAGCCGCAGCGGTATTCTGTGTTTATATGTTGTTAATAAAAAGTTCTAAAAAATAAAAAACACAGAGAGCACTGGTCCTGCAGCCACACATCAGACCAGCACACCAGGAAATCTCCAGAACCTCCTGCAGCTACGCTGGACCTGAGTTTAATTCGCTCATGACAAATTCATTCATTTCTCATCTTTTCAGTCATAGAGTCAACGGAGGAGGAACAGATCACTGCCTTTTGGCAAAAAAAAAAGTCCAGATCAGGGATGAAGAAGGGGGAATTTAATACATTGGTGTTGCATATAAAACAGTCTGGCGCCGGGCAGTTTATTGTGCGACACCGCGTTTGCGTACGCGGTCGTAAAAATTGAGCTTTGTGCGTACATGCCCTGCGGGGGTACCCTTGTACCTCTGCGTACATACGGCGTAGCTCTGCGTATGGTCGTACGCAGAGCTATACTGGGGGCTTTACATTGCTGTTATTGCTAGAATCACTCAGCCCCTTGTGAATAGCAAGTAGCCATCAGGGCGCTAACGAATGGTCATTAGGCTGATGGTCCTCCTTTATCATGTGAACAGCTAGTTCTAGATATCACCAACAAACTGGTTGATCCACTATGAGAAGGTGCTATTTATAAGACTGGATTTATTGCACTATTGAAGGTTAAAGGGCAAATGAGTTTTCCCCACGTCTGTGCATCTTAGTGTTCATTTGTTTGTTGTGTTAGCAAAATCTAACAAACTCCCAGACAATAAAAAAAAATCTCAAAAAGTAATCTTTAGAAGAGCATCTACAACTGAATAACTTTCAGAGTCTGTTCCATCTAGTTTGTTTTCATCATTGAGTCACTAAAATATTCAGCCATTACACAGTTAGCTCACAACTATAACACCAACTATAAATGCAAATATATACATTTTTGTTTAACATTTATACAAAATAGTTGATTCAAATGAAACTGGAATAGTTTCTTTACACGTAGTAAAATAATGGCCATAAATTTTCAGTGTTCGTAAAAATGATTTGTCCAGTTTTTTAATCAGTATTTTATTATCTAAGTTGTTAGATGCTTCTGAGTGTGATGTAGAGGTGTTGCTGATGTAATGAGGAATTTGTACCTGTTAACACTCAGTGATGCTAATGGCAAACTCACTGTTTCAGTCTAAGGTGGTCCATACATGTGCATCTTAGCAGAACACCTTCAGCCAAATGCAGTTGACCTAATTTTTCATCGTCAGACTTACGGAGCTGTTTCATGGGCATTTGGGTTAAGAAAAGGATAGAGCTGTCAACTGATCATCACCTGATGAAGACTGTGAGCTAACTCTAGTAAACAGAAACAGCTACTGAGAGTGGAATGGACATGTCTGGTGGAATTTCCTGTGAGATCTTCAACCCATACCTTCTTGAGAGTTTCTTGTACATACTGAGGAAAATTGGGGACAGGAAATCCAAATGGGCCGTATGCTGGTGTAGATTCTCAGTCATCCAGGACATGATAAAATAAAAAAAAGGTTCAATACAGAAACAACTGGACTTTATTTGTAACAGAAGACGTTTCGCACCTCATCTGAAGAGCTTTCTCAATTGGGCCATGTTCAAGGTTTCTATTGCAGATGAAATTCACATTGGCCTAAAGGAACTATAGTTCATGTCATAGTACCAGACACCGGCAGGGCACACTAGTTGTTGCTATTCATGTCCTGAATGGTCAGGTATTTCCTTTATATGTACCCCTGATGAATTCTGTGACTTGGGTTTTTTTTACACTCACTGGGACCTCAAGCAGATTTGAGGATTGGCTCTTTGCTTGAGTCTGGTCCTGTTAGAGGTGTAGTCCTGTTAAAATGTGTTTGTTTCCTGTATGGTCTTAACAGGGGATTGATTCAAAGAGGAGTTTGGATGTGATCTTTTTGTTTTCCTTCCATCGACTTTTTACAAACTTACATTTTATAATTGAAATGTACCAAACAAAATGATGACCTAGTCAGCTGAACCTGAACTGTTTCGAGCGGACTTCTCACTAAAAGGATCAGTAGCTGTCATTTTGCAAATATAAAATCGCAGCATATTGCGTAAACTGCCCATAAAACAAGTCCTCTTCACAGTCTGATGAATTTGTGAAGCTCATTTCTCCACCAAGTCCATCACGCCACCCCTCACTATCAATAGCCCACAGAAGCTAAGAGTTCTGTGGGAGCAGCGAGGAAAAATTGAGGCTGTGCATGAAGGCAATGCATCAAACAGCCGTCACAGTGTCACTGATAACACAACATTGCCTCCGGAATATTAGAGTTGATTGAATTAGCCATCCATTTTTCTCCACACTCATACATCTCACAGAGGCTTGATCCCACTGGCAGCAACATTTGTGATTGAAGAGTCTGAAAAAGGGGGCAGAGGACTAAAAAAAGAAAGAATGGCAAGAGGTGTGAGGGTAAGTCTGGAATAAAATGAGGATGGAACTGGCAAAGATGGAGCTCAGAATTGACGCATTGTGTCAGAATGTGTCTGAATGTGTTTGAGTTGAGATGGACGAGGTCAGGATGAGCACCTAAACCGCTCTTTTGTTTGTTGTCCTTACAAATTTGTCTTTCAGCCTTTGGAACGTCACAACTATGTTTTTATTTTCTAGCAGTAGGATCTAGCTGTAAGGCAGGGCTGAGGTATTCATAAAGATGTCCATCATGTGAACGACTTCATGATGATCTGACAGCCATCTTGTAGGGGCTTGACTCCAAAGGTCAGTCAGTTGTAGATGTTCACCCAATGATTATTTCTAAGAATTTAATTTAAATTCATCCAGTGGGTCATCAAATATTTAGCTAACAGAAATGTTGCAGTAGGTTTAAAATAATTCTACCCGGAAACAATATTAAATCTAGGTATAAAAAGCCACAAGGTTTCTTTCTATTCAGTTCACACTGCATGTGCTAAGAAAATATAAAATATGAAACAGTGGCCCTTCAGTCTGAGAATAGAGGAAAGAAGTGTCACTGCGGATCACGTAACATCCTGCTGGCTGAGATTCTGAATGATGCGGCTACTTATTAATATTCCTGTCTCACCGCATGCTTTCATGGAGGCTGAGATGGGATTGCAGAGATAACTGAAGTACATGGCGATGGATGCAATCCTCTGAATTACCTCAAACCTGACCAGCAAGCTAAGTACACCATAAGGCAGTGGGGAAGTAAATCAATGCATGTAATTGGTTTGTTTCCCTCCACCCCCTACTGTCATGTTCCCTCACTCAGACACTCAAGAACATGGCCGACAGTGTCCCAATTTGTTCTCTTAATTGCTATTTATAAAAGAATTGAAAACAATAAAATGATCACAACGATATTCAGCTAAACTCAAATAAATCAGCTTGTTTACGTTCTTCTACTTTGAAAGGCAACATTATTTCAAATTTGTTAGGGTTTTATTTTTTTATTCTTAAACTTAATCATTCAATAAGAATTTAATAAAGTTTATTTTATATTTAGTAGTGGTGTAACGGTACGCTAAAATCACATTTCGGTTCTGTTCAGTTTCAAGGAGGGTTCGGTTCGGTTAATTTTCGGTACCAAAAAAGACAAAATAAAGACTTACAAAATTTTTATTTTGAAAATATGCCAAGTAAACAATACCAGGGCTTAAAGTGAAAAAAAATCCTGAGCCTGAAACTTTTTTGTGTTGTTGATAGAATATAATCGTAACATTTTGCCAACGTTTATTAAAAATGCTCTCTGAAAAGTGCAAACAAATGTTTTTAACAACAAACAATTCAGCTTCAAGTAACAATGACTTACATGAGGTTTCAATGTATCTGAACTTAATGTAAAATATGTGCCCCAGAGAACTGCCCTGCAGCAAAAAAAAAAAAAAAAATTCAAAAAGACTCAACGCCACATTAAACAGCCACATTTCAGTCAATTCATCTGCAATAAATTTAGAATACTCATTATCACAATCTAAAAGGAAGTTCCACAGAGCTGGTTTTAGGACTCCCAGCATTCTAAATAACTTTCACAGTAGAAGCTGGAGTCATCTCCAGCATCAACACACAGATGTTCTGTGCAGTGAAAAAGTTTGAAAGTGGTTCCTAGGTCAAACTAATCCTGTACAAAATTTGTTTAAGTCGAAATAATTAAATATATTAATCCGCTAAAATCTTTGCTCAAGATAATGACATGATCAAGTAAGTATGTTTTAAAAGATTTGATAAATATATAATTTTTTCAGAAAAATGTCGTAAAATTATCGCGCATTTCTCAACCTTCATAGAAATAAACCTTGGACTATGAAAAATTTTGAGTCTTCACTTTGTACTTCTTTATTTAAGTTTCCCGCCAACTCTAAAAATCTAGCTAGCAGCTAGGCTACATTTTAGATTCTGAAGTAGAATTACGTCAATAAGAAGTGGAGTTACTGAAAATATTACGAGATGTATACATATTAAAAACCACCACCACTGTGGTGGACGCTGAGTCATTCTTTCTAAACCAAAAGTGCTGAGCCAAGACTAACAAACAAACAAACAAAAAAAAACAAAAACAATTGAGCTATGCTAACCCTGTTTCTACTCTCAGCAATCGAGTTAGGTTTCAGCCCATCTGAAAATTATGACAACTAAAACAAAAAGTCATTTTACCAAAAACAATAAAGTGTTTGCTTAAAAAAGTGCAACAATTTGCATTACTGTCAAATCTGTAATAAATATAACTTCTTGTCTGCGTGCTTCAGTATGAATTAACTTTCATACAGGCAGTATAAATGTGGAAAGACCACCTTCCTCCTCCCTAAAAACCTTCACAGTTGTAGCTGAAAATGAGCAAAGGAGTGGGGGGGTGGGGAAAGAACAAAGCCAAAAAAAGGGGTGCAGAAAATTGAGAGGCAGCAGCCTGGAGCACCACTCCTGTGAGTTAAAGCAGCCGATCTAACACCGCAGTAGGCCTAGTAATTATTAAACAATTAATACACATAATTAATGATGTGTATTAATGTATGTGTGGCTTCTAGTCTTCATCTTATAGCCATGCATTTCAAGGATTCTGGTTGCTGTGATGTACAGCAGCTTTTTAATAGTGCTGGTCAGTCTTGAAACTTGTAGCAGAATTCCAGAAGTATTTTTTTCATTTAGCTTTTGCAAGGAGCCTAAGCCATAAGTATGTTATTTGATCATGATATGTAGAGTTGGCAGTAGGGCATACTATCCATTCCTGGATAGTGAGAAGAATGATGTATCCCCCACACAACTTGTCTTTGGTCCCTCATGCCACATCATCTTTATTGTTCCTGATCAGCTTTTATCTCTGATCGGAGATTGCTCTTGTGGAATAGAGGAACGCTGGATCAGAAGTTTTTTTTTTTTTTAACCATTTCACAAATAACTTTCAGTTCAGGTGTGCAATTCCTTCTTCTGTGTTAGTGTGATTTAAAATAGAACCAAGGTGGCACTGGGTGTTGAAGTCAACTCAATGCTGTTACATCCTTGAGCTGGAGAGGAAAGTAGTCACAGAGCTGAAGCAGTTGATATGTATAATGGCATTATGGCTTGAGAGTATGATGTAGAGCAGTCAGATGATTTGTGTGAACATCCAGCAGCCATGTCTAGAGGGGAGATGTTCAACACGCATTTTACGAGTTGTCCTTCATGTCACTGCTACTTAATCTTTACACTGACTAGACAGACAGACACTTTATTGATCCCAATGGGAAATCCAAGGGTCAACTTCTCATTTGCAGGAACATTCATGCAAAACTATTTTAGCATACAAATGTAAAAGGTGCATGAGTTTGAAGTGACAGTCTGATGGCTCTGGGTATGAAAGCTCTCCTGAGTCTGTCTGTGGAGCAGCTCTGAGGCCGCCTGCTGTTGAAGTAATAGCCATGTGCAGAGGATGGTTGACACAATGTCCAGTCATTTGTCTAAAGTCTTTCTCTCTGCCACCACCATCGCAGTTTCAAGCTCCACATCCACCACAGAGCAGCCTTCCTGATCAGTCTATGGCTGTGGTTGATCTACTTCTTGATGCTGCCCTCCATTAAGTAGAAGAGCGCACTGGCTATTAGACTATTTGAAGGCGTATCCTGCAGATGTAAAATTATATCAGTCTCCTCAGGAAGTACAGCCTACTCTGGACTTTTTTGAAAAGGAGGTTGGTGTTCTCTGACCAGTCTAGTTTTTCATCCAGCTGTGGATCAAGATACTTGAATGAATGAACAACCTTTACCTACACTCCATCCACCCAAACAGACCATGTTGGAGGTTTTAATCTCAGACATGAAGGCTTCTAGGTTCTGCAATGTTTGTGTTAGCGTGAAATCACACATAAGAGGTGTGATCAGCTCAGTAGGCACATTTATGGCTCGCCAAAGGCAGTTAAGAGGTACTCATCTTCGTGGTCAAATTGCTGATCCGTTTTGTGATGTTTGACTGTAGGGTATTAGAACATACTTAAAGGTCACCCATCTACTGCATATACAGTAGTTCCTTCGCTTGTATAGTATCATCCTAACTGTAAAACACTTTCAGCTCCTGAATATGGCGTATTATTTCTGGACTATTAATGTTTAGTATTTTCTTAGTTTTGCATAGTTCTTAGTTCATATCTTAGATCTTATTACTGGTTTTCTTTACAATTTATACTTTTGTTGGATGTACCCTGTGTACACAATTTCGTTCCACATGTACCACATATGATGTGAATGACAACAAAGAAATCTTGACCTTTATTGTTTTATTCCGGTAACACAGTTCTTTTCAGAACATCCTGGTTTATAATTATATCTACATTGGCTTCTTTGGTCTTTTTCTCATCCACCATCTGCTGAAGTTACTGGACATTTTTTGGACCAGAATGTTTTTGGCCTTCAGGTGAAAATCAGAATAGACTTAGAAAACTGAATTGAAATACAGAATGAAATTTTTCTGTGAATAACGCACAAGGGGACAACTTGAAAACTACACATAAAAAGACCCTAGTCCAAATTCACACCTTTTTACTAAAAGGCAACATTTCATATAGCAAAACTTTGTTCACAGGGATGTACTCATTGTACATTTTCAGGCACAGACACGTTATTTTAAGAGTGTTTATATCTGCAGAATGAAGACCTATTCTGTGTAAGACATGATTCAAAATGACTGAGGGCAGTGTGTGGACTATGGCTCCATTCTCTGGCTCTTTACCCACCATTCTGTTAGTTATTGGTCATGGCAAACCAGCCTGTGTTGGCTGAACAATGACCAGGCCAGAGTTTGCCTCTGGCTCACTCTGTGATGATGCAAGAAACTCGGAGAAAGTTTTGAGTTGAGATTGAAAGAGGTTTCTGTACAAGCTGACTTGAAACAATTTAGAAGGGAATAACGTATTCAGAAAAAAAAAACTCTAGCTTTCATACATTTAAAGTTAGTTTTACAATAATTATATAGATAAAAGCAGCATAACAAGCAGCAACTAAATTAATTTGTATTGAAAAATGAAATGAGTAAAGTATTGAAAGAAGTAGAAATAAAATGTTGCCATATTCCTGCCATTAAAGTCACAGAGAGAAGCTTTGTTCCAAGCAAATAAAGAAGAACATGAAGGAAACAGTGGCACTGTTGCCAAGTTAGCTTATTAAATCTATTTTTTTAAGCTGGCTAGATATTTTGGCAGTCACAAAGTGCATTTTTGCAATCAAATCAGCATACATGAAATGGTTGTCCTCAGTGAGTTAGAACAAAAAACATCATACAAAGTTTTGTATATCATTTTCTAACATTACTGTTGACCTACAGAATTGAATGTAGCTTTTGGGTTTATTCTTACAGAGTTGGTTTGTGATCAATAATTGTTGATGATTCATTAGAAAAATAGAGAATCATACTTTTCACAGAATTAAAAAAAAAAAAAAATAGGGGAAAATAATTTGACCACATGCAATAGGAATAGGCCAAAACATAAAAAAAGAAAAGTTTGACATTTTTGTGATTTGACACTGGTGATGGCTCTAATCTACTACCACACCAAATATTAGTTCAACACCTGCAAAGCAAGGGCTTATAGTTGTTTTTGTCCTTTAGCCATGGCAGCCATCTTGAATTGGGTTAACTTCAAAGGTTGGTACTCCGGTCGTTACATTCTGAGATTTTTCTTCAATCCGGAATAACTTTAAAAAAAAAAAATAAATAAATAAATAAATAAATAAATAAATAAATAAATAAATAAATAAATAAACATGAAATTTATCAGTGATTTTTTTTAGAATTTTTATGCTTCCAATTGAAATTTTAAATCATTATTATTATTATTATTATTTTGGGATTTATATAATTGAAGTTTGTTAGGATTTTTGTAAAAATTGCGTTAGAAAACAGGCAGTATTCCTGGCCCTTATTTACAACCAAAAGCTCTAACCCCCCCACCCCCACCCCCCAAATGATTAGCGGGACTTCTGCTGACTTTCGTCTTTTCAGCTTTTAGTTCCCACTTCTTTTCAGAAGAAGTGAAAAGGACTTTTATTTTTTATTTTTGACTTGGTGTCTCTTATTCCATTGTTCTCCCTCTGACGCTACATCCGGACTGAAGTGTTCTTCGACAGCGTTCTAATAAATTTAAACAAACAACTTGCAAGATGAAATGGCATAGCCTTCTATTTCAGTGTAAATCATTGCCTCAATAAACATTAGACTTACTTGTTGACACCCATTGTGGAGCGAAAAGGAGGAAAATGGGAAAACCATCCATGTGTCAGTGTTGTGAGCAAGAAAACTTCAAAAATAAGTGAGGTACCAGCTTCCAGTTTGTTGTGTGGGTGAATGTAGGTGTTCATAAGTTCCATATTAAAAAAACTGGGTTGCCTTAGCAACATCCAAGTTGATTGCTGCCAAATATGTATACTGTTTATGTTAACATTGTGAGCTGAATAACTTCAAAACAAGCAACATGCCTAATTCCTATTTGGTGCGTGGTTTCATCTAATAAGAAAGGTAACTAGTGTATTCAAAATAAGGTTGTCATGTCAAAATCCAAGATGGCCACCACCATATTATGTAAACTGGTCACCCCAATCATCAGAGATAACAATGTTTTCTAGTTGTTATACTGTCTAAAATGGGGGATTGGTGGCACAGAAGTTAGAGAAGCCTGTATTCAGAAGGTTGCCAGTTTGACTCCCCAGACTGACAACATCAAAGTGTAGATGGCAAAGGTGAAACACTCACATCTGCCACCCTCATTTTCCCCACTCTGGGCCCTTGAGCAAGGTCCTTAACCCCCACCATCTGCTTCCCAGGGCACCCTAGATGGAAGATCCCTGCTCCACACAGAGGGCTGTGGTAGCTCGGTGGTCTGTGCTTGTGTCAGGAAGGGCATCTGCTGTGTAAACAATTTGCCAAGTCTTCATGCGAGTTAGTTTGTGGTAGCAACCCTTGAGGAAGGGAGCAGCCGAAAGAAGAAAAAAATGCTAAAAGTAACGTTTCTTCAAATGGCTGAATTAATCTATGGTGGGCAACACCACCATTTCTATGGTGGGCAACACCACCATTGGCCACCCCTTGGCTCCAATGTTACGCCATTTCTTCGATAAAATTGCACAGTCTACTTGCCAGGTTTACTTGCTTCCCAGTTCATTTCCAGTCAAGAAAACCATTTATCTAAAAAAAATAGGTAACTTTATTTGAAGGGGTGTTCATAAGGCTGACATGACACTGTCATAACCATGACATAACCCCTGTCTTGTAATCAAAATTCAAATACTTCAGCAATGCGGGACATTGACATACCACTTGTTTAACATATTTAAAACATGTTATGTTTGGTATTACCGTACTTGCTGTTGTACAAGTTTCACCGCCGTATAAGTTGCATTAGTCCAAAAATGTCTAATAAAGTGGAAAAAATATAAATGTCACTTCGCCGTATAAGTTACATCTATTATACGTCACCGCTGACCGTTTGTTATGTGTCACCGCTGACCACCAGGATACGTGGGGCGGTGTTGTGCCAAAAGTCAATTGGCTGTCAAATGATGGCTGCAGGAGTGTGCACAGCAGGACTTTAACAAGAATTTAACAAGATTAACACTTAAAAAACAATGATTTGTTTGCTCAAAATTATAGCAAAGGTGCGTCGATTTGCAGTTGCGGGAGCGCGCAGAGGGAGGACTTGCTGTGCATTTCTTCAACATTTAATAAGATAAATACCTAAAAACAATTATTTGTTTGCTTGACAGTATAGTAAAGGTGTGTCTCAGTTGAACTTTTCCTTAATAAATGCACTTTAATGGTCAAATCAGCTGCATTTTTGCCTGGGTGGCAAAATGCAGCTGATTTGATGCTTGCTTCAGGAGTTCCAGAGTGAGACAAAGATGGCTTGATATGGCAAGTCAAGTGTCTCATTAATAGCCACTTTTACCTATTAATGAGACACTTGGCTTGCCATATTAGTCGAGGACCCTCTAGTGGCTGAAAATGGTGGTGCTCAGTATTTTTCATGTTTAAATGAATGAAATCGTCAGATCTCAGCCAAAAAAAATGGGCTGTAAATATGGGGAGAAAATGTATGGGTATTTTGACATTGAATCTGTTTATGTAAAGGGAATTGGAAACAGCAGACGATGTTTTCAACTTGTTGAATGGCTATTTAATATTTCTGATTCATGCTTAATAATCCAGGTAGATAAATCCAACAAGGTTGAGTCAGGCCCTCTGGATGGATTCTAAATGTTTTGTCTTTTATCTAAGACTTCTTCAGACTGAGAAGCAGCAATAAACAGTCTTATAAGCAGCACCTTCTCAACCAGTTTGATAGTGGTTGATCCACTATGAGAAGGTGTTGCCTCAGACTGAAGAAGTATTTTGGATAAAGATTAAATGTTTAAACCAGGAAGGGTAACACTTTACAATAAGGTACACAAAATTTGCTTAACTACCGGTACTAGGGAACACCTCAGGAACGAATCAGGAACAAATCAGAAGCTAATGGGTAGTTGACCAGCACTTACTTCGGAGCACACAGCCAAGCCTTATTAGGGGGACTACTGGTTAGTTACTTTATAAATGAAGAGGAACCAATCAAGAACTAATGGGAAGTTTCCAAGTAAACTAATCGGGTGTTAACCAGTACTTACTGGGTAACACACAGCCAAGCCTTATTAGGGGACTACTGGTTAGTTACTTTGTAAATGAAGAGGAACTAATCAAGAACTAACGGGTAGTTACCAAGTAAACTAAACTAATCAGGAGTTAATGGGTAGATAACCAGTACTTACTGGGGAACACACAGCCAAGCCTTATAGGGGACTGCTGGTTTCTTACCACTGAAACAAAGGAGAAATTCTACATGTGGGTTCTGAATCAACCCTGCACCAGTGAGGTCACAGCTCATAATTGTCAAAAACCTGTTTCCCAGTGATCACTGGTTTTATTGGATTTTATCTTGTGTAAACCTATTGGTTAACTACCAATTAGTTCTTGATTAGTTCCTCTTCATTTACAAAGCAGCTAATCAGTAGTCCCTAATAAGGCCTGGCAGTGTGTTCCCCCAGTAAGTACTGGTTAACTATCCATTAGCTACTGATTAGTTTCTGAGGTGTTCTCTAGTAGTTAAGCAAATTGGGTGTACCTTATTGTAAAGTGTTACCCAAAGAAGAATCCATCCAGAGGACCTGACTCAACTTTGTTAGATAATGTTTTGTTGTTTTGGGGTATAGCACAGCTTTCTTGTGCACACAGATGGAATTTCAGGATTTATATGTTACATGTGTTGTGCAAGCTTAGAAACACATGCAAAAAAAGTCTACCAAAACTCGTGTCAAGGACAACTAGGTGTGTATTTGTAATATTTGAGTCAACACATTCCCCCAAAGTCTATCATTTCCATAGCATAACCCAACCCATATCCATTTTTATGAAATCTGAATTCACTTATTGACTTTACCCCTGGATGATATTGAATATTCAAAGTGTGTCAGGAAAAAAAAAAAAGGTGGCATGCACATTAATACAAATCAGAATGTTCTCTCCTCAGAAACAATTCCACAAAATGCAAATGATGCAGGTGACCTTGCCTGGTGGGGAAATGAAAGTAAAAGAGTGCACGCATTGTTGTCAACAGAAGTGATAGAACCGAAAAGATATTCCCTGGAGGCAAGCTGAAACATCTCTATTCCACCACCCTTACCTTTCAGGGCTCGTTGAAGGGAAGGAAAAAAGTTTCAAAATGAAAGATTGCAAGCTTTCGGGATATTGACATATTTTAATGCAACTCTGTTTTTCCCAGTCAAGCAAGTATTATCTGCATAGCAAAGCAGTACGCTCTTTTTTGAAAGTCTGCTCTGTCAATATAGTGTTGTCCACTGTCAGTGAATAATAGATGAGCCAGTGAAAGAAGAGGTGAGGTAAGAAAGGAAGACAAGAAACCACAAATATTACTGACGTTTTATATTTTACAATGCACACAATCACACATAAATGACAGACATTTATATCTACATTCTGAAGTTGAGAATTTCACGTTTTTAATGAAGTTTTACTATTAATAGCACAGCCAACTGTTTTAATTCAGTGTTTAAAGGAAGTCACATGTCAACAGTGGTGCATCTAGAATTTTTTTTTTTTTAATGGGGTGTTCATGAGGGAGCCACTGAAAACCCTGGGTGATGCACCAAAACCAGAAGCTATACAATAATTTTAGAAACGCCATTATGTTATTATACATATGAACATTTTATCAATTTGAGGGTTAAAGAATAGCCCACTAATGTAGCTCTTTTTTATTTTTATTTTATTTTACAGATGATATTGCTAATTATATGATGTGCAGAGACCATAACAGATAATATTTGGAGCTGAACAATAGTCCGGTACTGTTGCATATTGTGTTGCATATTTTTTTCAGGTTTCTCTTGTAAATGAGTTCCGGAGGCTCAATGGGATTGAAATGCATAAATAAAGGTTGAATGATTTTTTTTTTTTTTTTTTTTACATACATATGGAATGTCATAAATGGCCCTATCTGTCTGTCTGTCCGTCTGACAATCTGAGTGTCTGTCAACAAAAATAGGTTGTTATAAATGTCCAAAACTGTGATTAAAAATATAAAAAGCACGTTAACAAATTATGTACATTTTATTATGGCTTTGTGTCAAACTTTTTTTTTCTTTCCTTGGGACCATATTAGTTACAGAAAAGCACTGTCACTTTCCAGCTTGTCCCCTCCTAAATGAAAACAAATATATACATAGATATATCCTCAAAAAACTCTGGGTTGTACTGTTGTGGGCACTGGTTTTAAAATGGCTGTCCTTACTCAGGGGAACAATATTTTAAGTTTCACTTTTTAGTAAATAAATAAATAAATAAATAAATATATAAATAAATAAATAAATAAATAAATAAATAAATAAATAAATAAAAAAAAACTAACAAACTCCTAATTGCTCTAAAACTTTTTTTTCTATTTATAAAGGTTCTATTAATCCTAACTAGCTAGATAATTAAATTTCATTAAAGCTTGGGACTGAAAAGGATAAAATTATCTGTCCATGGAGGAGTACCCATTTTTTAGAGGTGGTCTTGCCCTTCCTGGTCCCCCTTAGTGGTGCCCCTGGTAATCAGTTAAATTGAAAAAGAACTGCTGAAATTATACCCAGCAGAAAAAATAAAAACAAATTTAGGAAAAAAATTAATAAATAAAAGAAGCTAAAATTGTGAAAACTATAGTTAAGGAAAAATGATCAAAACCAGCTTAAAGCTAAAATATCAAACATCTTAGCAAAAAATGTCTACACTATTGCAATAGGTAAAACAAGCAAATAGATAACTCAAAGCTAAAGGAATCATAAAAAGATCTCAGATGTTTGTTTTGTGTGAATTAGTTCATCTACATAATTTTAGAAAACATATTTAAAAAAGCTGTTGCCATTTATCATTATCCAGCCGACCATTTTGCCATTTTAATAATTAAAATAGCAACAAAATGTGCAGAAATAGTCTGAATGAAAAACAAACAAACAAACAAAGTTCTGAGAAAATTATAAGAAAACAAGAGTGTGAATCCTGACTCAGCATTCACACATTTAAGCCACATTCCTTAAATAAATGCATATCGCCCGCTGGTTTTCATGTCAAAGTTTTAACATAGATGAGTTTATGTTTATAAAAGAAGCAATATTCATATTGTAATTATCTCAGGAAACCCAGATTGGTACGAGACCTGAAACGAGACAAGACTCCAAGATAAAGATTTAAGTGTTTATTATTTACAGTGATGTGAAAATGTTTACAGGCGCTTCTCTGCAACCCCTGAGGAGAAAGGAAAAGGTCAGGTGGGTCTTGGAGCATGCACTGATGCTTGATATTTGTTTGTTTTTCTTCTTACATATATGGATGTCAAGATGGAGCACCCAGAAATCCAAGAAGGGATCCAGAGAAGGGTAACCAGGTAGAGCAGGCAGGACTGGCCAGATAGGCAAGCGGTTGGAGAGCAGGACGTGAGGAAACAAGGAACAGAACCAAGGTGGACCAGGTCTGGACAGGACCCAAGGAGGCGGGTTGGCTGAATATAAAAACACAAGGTATGTCATTGTACTCAATAGTAATGTAACTGGCCAGAGACATAGCTACCATGGGAGAGTGTAATGCTCCAGCGAGGAGTAGCACTCAACTGCAGCCTTTAGTAGTGTAGTCATCTCATCAGGTAGATGGCCGACAGCTGGTGGCAATTAGCAGCCATCTTGGAGAGAGTGGCTGCAGACAGTGTTACTCTTACATAAGCCAAATCTTAAAAACACTTTATTCATTCAACCTTTATTTAAAGAGGTTAGTCCCATTGAGCCACGAGGACTCGTGTACAAGAGAGACCTGGACCTGTTTAACAAACAGTTTTTAAAAAAATCTTATAAGAAGCGAGATCTTGTGCAAGATCTGTTAGCTTTTAGATCAGCCCAGAACTACCCCTATAAAGCCACTTTTTGTTGGATAAGGTCAATTAGCTGCGGCAGCCATGTTGAACTGGGTTGACTCCAAAATGGTAATCGGTTATAAGTGTGCATCCAATAATTACTTTAGGATTTATTAAAATCTGAGTAGGATATATTTTTCTAATACACAAACATTTGATCAATGGAGTTTTTACCAAACTTTGGTATTGCTTCGAGTCTGACATAGGTATACTGGTTCATGAGATATTTTGCTAAAGGGTAGTCCACAGGTAAAATATTATCCCCTGCTTTTTGGCAGAGGGTAACAATAAATACACTTTGCATTGCAAACGTTATGCTGTTAGCACCACCAACATACAGTATTAACCAAGTGTTAACCTATCCTGTTTCTGCCTCCAGATATTTAGCAGCAGAGAAGCAGTAGCGAGATAAATGCTCCAGTGCCAAAGCTGTAGTGGACTTTTGAGTTTAAAACGTATTTACACATCAGTGGGAAGTCAGAAACGGGACTCAGCATGTGACTGGAGGAGTTGCAGTGCTTATTGCTGTAGCTTTCACCTTATGCTGTACATTCAGTTGTGTCATTCAGTTTCTCATTGCTAACTTTGCTTTTATTGGAGGCTTTGGTTGTTGTTTGTTCATCCCCCAACCCCCACACAAATGTGTAGTGGCATCTCTCCCACACTGTTGCCTCACATGTGGAGCACTTTTCTAAAGTCTGAAGGTATTTTATTTCTGGGGCTTTTTTTGTTTGTTTGTGTGTGTGTGTGTGTGTGTGTGTGTGTTATGCCTTTTTTTCAAAAACTATAACTTTGATCAGACCTGAATCAACTGTTTTTTTATTTGCAAGAACCCCTCCCCCCACCCCCCTGCAGATTTGTCATGTTAAGCTTCCAGACTAACTGCTATTAATAGTACAAGTTTGTAATAATGATTTCTTCACATAATGTGTATTCAAACATTGTAGCAACATGATCACTAAAACAAACTTAATTCTGAATATGTTGCCATGCTATGGAAAATGTAAATAAAAATGTCATGCAGTGATTAGCTAATATCACACAACTGTATATATTTCACCAATGAAACACGCCAAACTACAAAAATCGTACAATTTTTGGAAAATAATAAGGTCATTTTGAATTTGATGCTAGCAACACATTTACAAAGATGTGACGAGGGCAACAAAAAAAAACTGTAAAAGTAAATTGTATGATTAAGAAACAGTCCAAGGAGCATATTTCAGCTAATTATGATTATTGTTAAAAGGTCAGTAAAAATAATGAAAATAAATATTTTAGAGAGGCTTAATCTAACAGAAGTAACACTGAGAAAAGGTTCATCACTATACATAAAACAGCATTAAAAACAGTTTCAAAATAAGGTTCATTAATAGAAAAATTGCAAAGCTGTGAATTTTCCATCATCTATAGTTCACAATAAGATCAAAATACTTTGTAAATAAATAAATACATTCTGGAATCTGGAGAATGGGGTTTTAGCCCTTTTTTTTTATTTGGAACTTGGAAATTTTTAATTTTCAAGTACAAATTAAATGCCTTTATTATCATTCCAGCATTAAACACAAATCAAAAATAATTATAATATGGAAAATTAAGTATAAATGCTCAGTCACTGCCTAAAGTCTAGTTGGGAAAAGTTCTCAAGCAGTTTTCTACTGTGTGAAAACAACTTTTATTACAAA
>JAVCKU010000052.1:2120951-2135895 GCA_032273985.1 Hypsolebias coamazonicus | reverse complement strand
GTCTAGGAGGGGGGGGGGGCACTGGAGCTGGGTCCAGCTGATCCAGACCCTACTGAGTTAGATGGTATAAAATCTTGCCTGGACAATGGGGTAAATGGTACTCTACCTCTCAAGCAACCAGAGAAAGACTTTTGCCAGACTTCTCAACTGCCGTTGTTACAACAAAATGGTCGTTTGGACTATGAATCACCACTGATGCAAGAACAATGTCCATCGAATAACAATCTAGCATCCCTTAAACTATCTTATTTCTAACAGACACAAATACTTTGAAGAGTTCTTATCAGGATTTCCTGGTCTTGCTATAGCTCACAGTGGTTTAATTCAATACTTTTCCTATGTCAGATGCTGACAATCTGAGAAAATGCACTTGTCCTCTGTTGTACACATGACAATATGACAGAATGGATTTAATTTAAGAGACACTGAATCGTGCATTTAGGATTAAAGCATATTTAAAATGTGCTTAACCACTAAGGGACAATGAAGAGAATGCTATTTGAAATCATTAAGCTGAGGTAAATGATGGTTAAAAAAAAAACCTAATCAAGTGAATAAATAAAGTGCAATCAACTTAAATTGTCGTGGTAATGAACAGTGCCTTCTTACACTGACCCCAGATGCTTTGATTTCCTTTCTTCTCATAAAAGATCATTCAAAGGAACTTGTTGCTGGAAATAGGAAATATGAAACTGAAATACAGTAGTGCCTCAGCTTTCAGGTCACAAACTGGAGAACTGATCTAAACAAAGAGTTGTTTGAATCACACAAACTGACATTAATTGCAGTTTTAACCAACTCAAGGGGCACCATGGGGGCTGGAAAAACTTGCACTGAGAAAAAAAAAAAAAGTTTTTTTTTTCCAATGCCCCATTCAGACAAGACAGATGGAGATGGTCAGATGGAGATGCCACAAATTGTGTAACTTTTGAAACAAGCTAAATTTCAGTGGCTAGAAAAGCTGTACATGTGTTTATTTTGCTGTTGACACCATCTAATGTGAGAGGACTTTTCTAATGTCTGATGAATTTTAGAATTCATCAAATCCCATATTACATAGCCCTTGACCTCTATGAAATTTATATTTCTGTGAAAGACATGAAAAGAATGAACTTTGCTGTTATTCTGTGCCATTATGAACATACTTATTTTTACTAGTTGATGTCAATATATTGTTTGTATTGTGAGTTTTTGTACTTTTGACATGTTTTTGTTGTAAATACTCATTCAATGTTATTGTTGTGAATATAAATAATTATGTTCATGCTTTGAAAAAAAAATCTTCAGTTAACATCAAAGATTTTCTTTGTTTCTATTTGCATTGGTGTTACAATGTTAAAGGTACCCTAGTTACAGTATTTGTTCTGTGCAAAACTCAACACCAGCTTAAATTCTTGCAAGGCCAAATGTAAAAGCAACTAACAGTAGTCAGAAAAACTAAAACTACATTCATGTTAAGATTTAATTAGGACTTAGACCTGTCTAGTGCAGAATGGATTTTCTGTGTGTGTCAAAAGAAATGTTAGATATTATAGACCAGAAATATGGTTGCACTGAGCTACACTTCTGTATTAAGCTCAGCTTTTAGAAAAGTGAAGGATTGTGGGCATTTAATCTAGGGAAATTAACTTGTGTGCAATCTTACAAGAAGCTCTAACCACAAAGAATAGCTGGAAACACGTATAACACCTGCTGGATGACTGAAAGTTACTATGAGCCACAAGGAGGACAAAAACCAAGTCATCACAAATGGGATAAAGTAAAAAAAAAAAAAACCCATGCATAAAACACAAACAACAGCTGAACTGCATTATGTAGTTGTTGTCTTAATTTCTATACCAGCAGAGGTAAGACTATTTGTACTCAAAAGACAACATTTCCAAGTTCCAAATCTTAGTCACCTGTAATATCCCCCAAAGACAAATCCATAAGTCTGCCTCACATGCAAAAAGAAGTGATAGTGAGTGACAGTAAAAATAAAAAAAGATTAAATCATGTAATCTGCACCAGTTTCTTTGAGAAAAGTTTCGTCCCCCATCCAGAGGACTTCCTCAGTCTACGGCCTGCCAACCAGACGTGTCCCATAGGTAGCCTTCACTGCTGTGTTTCAAGCCAACGTCCTGTTGGAATCTCATAGGTAGACTTTTAACACATACAAAGTGCACCCATATAAAACAATCAGTCATCATGTACAACAATCAAATGTTTTAGCCAGATGGCCAACTTGCTACTCACAGAAACAGCCTGTGGATAACCAAGGACAAAATGGTTCAGAAAGGGGGTTGTTAGCTCATTCAGCCAACAAGAAAGGTTAAATGGTGTCATCTGGACCAGTTTTCGAGAATTCAAGGATTCAAGTTTTTTAAATTTCCATTCACATCACATGTGGTACATGAGATGGAATGAAGTTTAACAACGAAGTGAAGTAAAGTGACAAAAAAACTTCTTTTCCACTTCTGTATTTTTTATTTTTTTTAAATCAGCAGCAAATACAGTCCTATCCTGTCTCTAATTGAAAACATGTTACATTACTTGAATGCAAAGAATGTAAAGAAATATATTTGTTCAGGTAATAATTGTTAACCTGGTTTCAATTCCTGCTGGTTTTCTGACCCGCTACTGGAACATGGTTAAGTCAGGGATGATGTTGTTCGCAGATCCTCGTTTCCACTTCCTAAGTAAATGGATTTTATCAAAAGCTACAGGAATAATGAGAGCACTAACACAAACAAGAGTGGGCCACACCTCAAACTTCCTATGCATGTATTTTAACTAAGCTCGTCTCCAAAATGAATGTACAGATTTGTTCGAACACTTGAGCTCTGCCAGCTGATGCCTTATAGTCTCTGTGAACACCAGAGCTAAAAAATGACCAGAGAACTTGTCCCTCCTAAGAAAATCAAGGTTCTTTATTGTCATTTGCATCACATGTGGTACATGAGGTGGAATGCAGTTGTATACCCAAGGTCTCAGTTGCACCCCAAAACAGCAAAAATATAAGGTATAAAAATAAACAGTATACAAGGATCGATATACACTAGTAAAATAATATGGTATATAAAAATGACAAGCAACAAAGAAAGATGTGATTTTAAAAAAGGATTTCAAGGTTACTTTTTTGGTGGGAATCAGAATCACAGTTAAATCCAAATTTATTTTTTATATAAAGATTTTTTTTAAACATTGCTCCACAATTTTAGGTATAGTTGTAGTTCTATTACATGCTAATGTGCATTTCAAGAACAAACAGTTTGTTTCATCGCTGTGACAAAGTTTAAATGAAGAATATATTTTTTAAAAGTTTTTAGTTTTAAAGAATTCTTTAGTCCTGTTCAGGCAAAACCCCAGATGACTTTTTTAATCTTTAGTTCGTGTTTGTGTGTGAACGTCTTTGTTTCAAACTTCAGAACCATCCAGAACCAATTTGCCGTTGACACTTTATATCCTAAACACGGTCATACACACTTTTAGGTTATACAGTATTTGCTTTTTCTCCATCTTATCTGTAACTGGAAAATTCGTTGTCATTGTTGGCCAGTTAGAACCCCTGGAAATGTTTGTAGTATTTCAAAATGTTTTTATACTACCTTGATTAATTTGAGAATTGTGTCTTTTTTTAATTCTCTGTCTGTTCTGTTATTCTAACAATATAATTCCTGTGTTCATTTGGTCAATGTTGAGAAAAAACAGTATTAAAATGCCTTAATGAAAGCCTATTTGAGTTTTATTATTGATTCTTCTTTTCAATGTTTATTTATTTAATTATTTAATTCATTTAACCTTTAGTTATACAGGTTATCATTGAGTCAAGAGGACTCATTTTCAAGAGAGACCTGTTTTAAACAAAAAAACAGATGAGGTACAAACAACAATAAGCATTCATATAAAATCGTATAAAATGAAAAATAAATAAAAGAAGTGATGTAAAACAACAACAAGAAAAAACATGCTACATTATAAAACAATGTAAAATACTAAAACAGGAACATGTCTGCATTGGTTTTTGCATTGAACTCAACAGTTGTTTGAAGTCACTTAGAAAAGTCGACACCTTCAGATCTTTTTGCAAGCTGTTCCAGGAAACAGGAGCTGAGTAGGAGAAGGCCCTTTTGCTGAATTCGGTCCGCACTGAGGGAATGCTGCAGGTAACAATGTCCTGAGAGCGCACGCTGTAACTGCACTCACGGAGTGAATGTATGTGAAGTTAATGATGTCCAGATAACCAATGAGTACAGGGTGCAGTGATGGGTATGTTACAACCAGTAATGAATCTTGGTGCACCATACACATGCTACTTTGTTCACCAGTAAGAACTTCAGTTGTTTTTTGTTTGTTTGTTTGTTTTTTTATTTCTTTCTTGATGATTGGATCAGTAGTTTTCAAACTTTTTTAGGTTCTGACCTACAAGGTAACAGTGGCAGAGATTTGGGAACTCGACAGTTGTTTGAAATAAACAAACTTTGCACATGAGCCATTCGTTCAACCTTTATTTAGGCAGGTTCATTTACAAGAGGTTGAAACAACAATTGAAACAAGGTGACAACATGAACAGCCTCAACAAACTATAGATTTAATCTTGTACAGTCCACTGGTCAACGATGGCTGTCTTGACTTGAAGGAAAAGTCTGATTATTTTTTAAGTCATATTTTGTCAGAAAGTTATCATTTAGTAAGTATCAGCCATCAAAATGCAAGAGTATGGAGAAAAAAGGCAACAGGCTTTGTCTAATGGTTAACTAAATGAGGGTAGGTTTGACATTGTTTTTTTAGACCTATAAAACAATTATTTTTAACAATGGCATAGTTAATATGAAACCTATACATTTTTGCATGTTTGTTTAGTTTGTCATTGTTTTCTCAGCCGAACAGCATCTGTGTGTTACTATGCAAATGCATGTGTTATGAGCATATAGTGTGTACATGTCAGTGTGTTGATACTGCTGAATGTATCTGTTCAGCAGAGTGTGTGTCTAGACAGTCAAAAGTTTTTTCAGCTGAATAACTTCAGCACCAAGGATATAATATGCACAATTTAGCCTCAGCACATACATATTTGCTTATTACCAAAGACGTTATTCAATTAAAACAAACATAAAATAAATAAACATTAGCAGAGCATTCAGTTTTCTCTTTTAAATGAGTCCCCGAGCCTCAATGGGATTAACCTGCATAAATAAAGGTTGAATGAAAATTTACGAAAAAAATATCATTTTTTAACCTGGAAAATTTTTACAAAATGGAACCTCATTTGGTTAGACATTAGCCTAACAAAGACTTCTGCCCAATACTCCATACTCCATGCTCTGATTGATGTCATGGATGATAAATCACTAACTAATGTTGACTTGTCGGAACATGATGTTAAAAATGGCCAGACTATCCCTTTAATCTTTTCATTGAGATTTCAGTTAATAGTTACTTATGCTGATCACAAACTGAGAACACAAATAATTTATATACAGTATACCTCTTTCAACAGACAAGCAACACTATACACAAAAACGATTTACGCCTGTCACAATACCAAATTTTGCTGGGCGATTAATTGTCTCAGAAATTATTGTGATAAATGATAATATTGTTTAAAATTTAACAATAATTAGTAATTGCCAAATTTAAGAAGAAATGTTGGCAAAATTTGTTTGTAGTACCTTTTTTGACCACTGGAAGACAGTATAAGTGTGTTTGAACCGAATGATGGATAGTGAGGGAGCGAGCAGCGTGTCTCTTTAAGAAAAATGGGAGGGAGGCCCCTTGATGTGACATGGGCTGTCTCTCCCTATTTTTCAGTTCTCAAAATGGCAAACGCTTGGTGTGGTTTGAGCTCTTTAGCATAGCATTTTTCACACAAACCTTTTAATAAAAAAATCAGTGAAGAAGTTCTCAGCTTCTTTTTGCAGAGAAAAACAACTTTTTAGACAAAGGCACGGGATTCAACCGTGAATTTTGGAGCTTCGACAAGACAGTTTTTTTTTTTTTTTCCCGAGGTTGGCCTATTAGTTTAGCTCGTAGCTGCTTTGAATGATCCAAAAACTCAATTTTGTATGATTAAAACAGATTTAAAAAAACTGAGAAAAAAGAGAAAGGGAGGGGTCGGTGAAGAGCACTGGAGTTTAGCTTTTTGTCATCCAGTGTCTTCAGTAGAAAGAGAGACACAAAGAAACGATAAAGCAGATAAATGAAAACGAGGTCGATAATTTTCATTTATCATGCAATTAATTGATTTATTGTTTATTGTGACAGGCCTAAAACTATTTAAAACAACTTTTTTTATATAATATGCAAACTGCACTAGTATCTGTGATATAGTGTTCTTTTTTTCTAAACTGAACCTAGGAATCTTGCTGACAGTCGATATGTGCACATTAGTCTGGGGGGTTGCTGCAAGGCCTTAATGAAAACAAAACCCAACTTCACAGTCTGTCACCATTATCAGCCCTGAAATGTGCTTCTTGTTTACAGACCTCCTTCCACATGGACTGCTGCAGGCTGCTGAGTGAGGCATGCAGAGGAAAACCAGGTCAGGGAGGGAGGGGGCAGATTTATTTGAACAATCTGGTTGTAATGAAAACAGTCTAAACTTGCAACGGGTGGATAGATAGATGACTGGAGAAAGGAGTGAGGATGAAAGAAGGAATAGGGTGAAATCCAACTACAGACAGATTTTTGGACCTGTTAATGGTTCAAATGGACCCCGTGAGCCTCACAGTTCCTCGGTTCAGTGTGCATGTGAGTATGCACGTTCTGTGTACATGTAAGCCTGTCTCAATAACACACTCCGTCTGCAACACTCTTGTCTTGCAATACTTTTCACACCTGTGCATTATGTTATTAAAAAGGGAGAGATTTTTTAATTACAGGTGCTGACAAAGATGGTTTACCCCATGAACATCAAAATTAATCTTTGAAATATTCATCTATCCAGTCATTATCTTTACCCGCTTCTTCCTTTTTGGGTAACGGGGGTCACTGGTGCTCATGTCCGGCAGTCACTGTGTGAGAGGCGGGGGGCACCCTGGACAGGTCTCCAGTCCATCACAGGGACACATAGAGACAAACAACCATTCACTCTCTCACACCTAGAGACAATTTAGAGTCATCAATCAGTGTTGTGGACTGTGGGAGGAAACTGGAGAAAACCCATGCAGCACAGAGAGAACATGCAAACTCCACCCAGAAAGACTCCCAGCCAGCATTTGAACCGGGGACCTGCTCGTTGAGAGGCGGCAGCTCTACCAACTTCACCACCGTGCCGCCCTTCATAGAAACATTAGTTTCTAAAAATTAATTCCAAATCATCCAGGTGGAACAAGTTTTATGAAGTTATGTCCTCTGTTAGAATTATTGGAATCAATAAGGTGAAAAAATCTAGACCAAAAAAATTTCCATTAAAATTTTCACCAAATAAACGAGAAAAACAAGCCGTGTGTTTAACGTCTATAATGTTTTTGTAAATTAGTCAGTTGTTATTTCTTCATTTTTCGTGTGATTTCAGGTAAGGTGAGCATTCTCGAGGATGCATCCCTAGATTCATTTCATAATCGTCTAAAGCAACAAGTTGTGGAAAGCAGTGACTCCAAAATAAAGCTCAAGGCGCATGATGTTTACAAAGAGCTTCGACTTCGTGGCTATGACTATGGGAAGGCGTTCCAGGGCATTCTGGAGTCCAACAATGCAGGTAAAAGCAAGGCATCATTTAAAAAATATGTAACTGTGACGCTGTAATCTTTTTCTGTGCACTGACTTTTGTTATACTGGATATGTGTGCAGTTTGCTCATTAGCCTGACTGTTTTCCAGGAGACAGTGGGAAGCTGCAGTGGACAGGAAACTGGGTGACCTTTTTAGATACCATGCTGCAGATGATTGTGGTCGGCCTGCCAGGTCGAAGTTTGCGTTTGCCAACCAGAATCCGCTCAGTTTGCATCGATCCAGCTGTGCATCAGGACAGAATATGTGATTACATGAATGGAACTCAAGGTTTGTTTAATTATAAAGTTAAAATGTATTGTTTTAAAACAAGCAAAACTGTGTGGCAGATTTCAGAGTGTAACCAAAAAGTAAAGATGTTCCTCTGAAGTTACCTGCATGTTTTTAATGGTGTGAATGTTTGTTAATGATTCACACTATTGACATCTGTTTTTCTTCCATGCAGTTTTCAGCACGTAACTCATTCCACAGTGTTTGTGCTATTTCAACAGTTCTTACATCAAAACGTTCAGCTCATTCACAACATTTCTGCTACAGCTTTTGGTATTTGTGTTACTTTGAATTATTTAGCTTTTTGAAATGAATGAAAATAGACAAATGAATGAAACTGTCTACATCCTTCAAACTCGTCGTGCTGTTTACAACCTTTTACTGCACATTTCAGCTTCTTGCTGCTAATCTATCTAATTCTTGCTCATTTCTGGATTTTTGTAATCTGTTCATTCTTGCTCTGCTTCTTTCAGCTTTTTCTATAAATTTCTGCTGTTTTTGTTTTGTTTTGTTTTGTTTTCTGCTTTTGTTTTCCCTGCATTCAGCAACCGTCAGCTGTTTGAGTTCAGCTCCCATGAACAGTTTAGTGATGAAACCTTTCCAGCTGGTTTCATCTTCTTTAGCAGCAAAAATCCAGCAAAAAGCAATCACACTGCATTTTCACAGGAAATGACATTTCTCTAGTTTCTTTTATGTTAAAATATGTTACAAATACTTGAGGAGGAGATGTGTGAAAAGACCAGTTAACGTTTAATTTTTTCTGAACAGTCTAAATTTGGAGAAAAGGGAGTTTATTGCTGTGTTAAGCTCAAAGCTCATACTCGTATTTGTGAATGATGTCAGACCCAGCGTTACTGTGTTCCAGCTGCAGTCAGAGCAGACTTTATGAAACACTGTAGCAACATGATCACACCGAGTGTTTGGACAAAGCTGTGTAAAAGTGAAATGACATTTTGTCACTGCAGTTATTAGAATTTTCCATGCCCGTGTCGGCCATGTTTTACGGTTTGGAAGCTCGTAATGTGAGGACTTAGAATTCTGAGTTTTAGGGTTGTTGTTGTTGTTGTTGTTTTTTAATCTTTATTTTCTTACGTTTTTCCAATTTGTACTCTCAAGTCAGATTTTCAGAGTTCAAGATTAAAAGCTAGTCCAACCAAGACCATTTGGATTGCTGCCATCTTAAAATAACTCAAGTTATAAAAATGTTATTGCATTTTATGCAGATGCTTATTAAAACTTTTAACTCGTATTAAACTCACATTATGCCTTTATTTACATTTTATGATTATTTTCAAACGCAGCAAGCGGCTACAGCAGCTAGCTGTAGCACTTCTGGAGCAGACTGGGCACCTGAATATCATTTCTGCTTGAATAGTGATTTCAGACATTAGTGTCTGTGTGAACGACTACAAAACGTTTGAGATTGAAACTGATTTAAGATGGCAGCGAGCCACTTTGGTCTTAGCTGGTGTTCACACTAGCCACTAGCTCCTCAGTTGTGCTGGACATAAACTGTTTGTCCTCCTCACAATCTTTCCACACAGCCCCACTTTAACAGTTCTGAGCCAAGATGTTTTCTATAAACTTGTTGTTCAGGTTATAGTATGCATGATGCCACAGTTACTAAACGTCTTGTGTAAACGTTGCTGAGTACTTCTTCTGACCCAGAATAAAATGCTTTCTTGATGAGATGTAAGATAAACCAATATGAGCTCCATTGGTACTGCCTTCTATAAACTGTAACTTTGAGCAGACTTTTTTCTTCTGCACCCCTAGCTGTGCACGTTGGTGTAAACCGTTGCCTTGACAACATTGTTGCTGGTGGGGTCCAGATCTCCGGTCTTCATGCCACAGTGGCCCCTCGTAGACAGCAGCAACAGAGGTCCCCCACACTGGAGGAGTTTGTGTTTGTGCCCCACGTCGTGACGGAGTGCCTTACTGCCAATCCAAAACTGTCCGAGCGGCTGAGACTCTGCAAAGGTACAGATGAAATCATCTTGCACACTCCTTTGTTGAAAACTGTTGCAACTGAGCCGTTTGATGTCGGAGAGCTACGCTTCCAACCTCTTGCTGTTTGCATGTGAGTATAAACGTTGGCAGCTGCGTGTCGATGGAACAAGGTGAGCGTTTGTGAGCCACACAAATCCTCCTGTCTGGAAAAATACCAGACCCGGCTCCGGAAGAATTTAGCTGGGGGTGCTGAGGAATATTTGGGGGGCCCAGTAAATAGTCATTCTATATAAATACATAAATAAATGTTTATGTAATCTTGCAACTGAAATAACCATATGTTGTTTATTAATACGAAACAAATAACTTAAACAGTGACATGTCATCACCAGACAATGCTGAGAAATTGTGCTCAAGTTTGCATAAATCTTAGAAACTAGCATTAATCGTGTCTGAAACACATTAACACCAGAAACTTGAAGGCAACTGTACACTTCTCCTGAAGAGAGGTCAAAATGTTTCTAAAAAATACTGAACAGTTTTAACATTTCCACTCTTTTGTTGACCAAACCTGACATGCAAATAAATAAATAAATAAATAACGCTGTGGAAAATCCATCTTAAAAATACCATTGAACTCCGTAATCAGGTTTTTCTGCCTCTCTGTAGTAAAAACACATTGAACAGGTTCATCTTTTCAGACTCTTGAGTAAAGAATCCCTCTGGCTGTACTGGCCTATGTAGGTTTAATACAGCTGCAGTCTGTGATTCCCAGATGATGAAATCTTAAGTCAGTCCTTCAATTCTGTCTTTCCTGGTTAGATCCTTCTCTGTTTAATCGCCTACAGCACCCTCTGCTGGTTATCTTGGGTCAATACAGTGCATAGGTTCAACTTATTTACAAAGTGGTGTAATCCGGAAAGGGGGAACACCTGAATGGGTGGGCTCGGCCTGGCCGGCCCTCCCTCTGGTGCTGGGTCTGTGTACAAGTACATACTGAACTGAAATGGTGTTCCCCAGGATCACGTTGTAACATAGAACATAACGTGCAAAACAAAACTCTCAGCGCAGATGCACATAACAATAAATACAAACGGACATCTGATCTAAACAAGTAATTAAGAGACTAGACTAGAGACCCGTGTTGATTAGTACATGTGTAGTACATGAGGTAGAAACATGTTCTGATTTGTGTTTAGCAGCTGAGATAAAAACTGTGTAAGGAGCAAAATGAAAAACGTGAGCAGACTGTAAAAAATCATATGAGTAGAGAAGTCACAACCAGTGCAACACATTTAGATTGTGTGTATGTTTCAGAGTCCACTTTGTGGGTGTGTGTTTGTGTGTGTGTGTGTGTGTGTTTTTGGGGTGTGTGGGGGGTCTCAATGTGTACTCTAGTCCAGTTTTGGTATGGAACCCACAGCTGCATGGTTTTCCTCCCACTTTCTCTGTTTAGGTTTAATCCACAGACTCCAGCTGAAGTTGGCTGAGCGTGGTGTCAAGCTGTCCATTCCTGGACTACAGGGGGTGTTGGATGACTCTCCACCCATTCAAGACCTGTCGAGTCCTGACCTTGTGCGACTGCTGAGCGTTCTGTGTGACCGGGAGCTGAATGGAAACCTTCACTCTGAACTGGAGCAGGTGGTGATGAAGGAGCAGGCCTGCCTGCTGCAGGACAGTCTGCTCCATGGTCTGTTGGATGACCCGGCTCTCAGACACTGTCTGGACTTAGCCATGGAGAACTGTACACCTGGGAAGATCAAAGTTGTAGAAGTAATGTATTAAACTGGTTTTTAAACATTTACAAGTCTCATGTTTGAATGATGAATAGTTTTAAAATGTGCTCTCCTGTCCCGCTAGGCTTTGTCAAACGATGGTCAGCTCTTCTCGCGCGTGGTACCTCTCCTCAACATCCAGCCAATGTTGCATGTGGACTACACAGCCACAGCAACAGACCTGGATCTTCTAGCCCCCCACATGGACGCCCTGGAGGAACTAGCTGTTGCTTCAGCACAGTGGAGCTCTCTGACTCAACCAGCTCCCGGGGCACTGGGCTCATGGGCAGACCTGGTGGTGTGCAACCATGCCTGGGGTCCTCTAAAGACGGACCCGGGGCTGCTGGTGTCCAACCTGGTTTCTGCAGCAAAACAACAAGGGTTTGTTCTCCTCCACACTATGCTGAAGGGCGAGATGCTCGGAGAGACGGTTTCCTTCCTCACCAGCATGACTCAGAACAGCAACCAGCCGGTTCTGCTCACACAGGTCAATGGATTACAGTTCAGTAAACCAAACTGAACCATTTACGCACCAATGATCTTAACTGTGTAGCTTATGATCAGAGCCCTGAAAAGAATAATGGTAACATAAATAAGATTTAAATTAAAATCTAAACAAACACAAGTCTGAGTTGAGCAGAACCATTGTGTGTGAGAGGTCGGCTTGTTTGCTGATATTTGTTTGTTTTACAGGCTGAGTGGGAGAAAGTGTTTTCTGAGGCCTCCTTGACCCTGGTGGCGGTCAGAAGGTCATTTTATGGCTCCGCCCTTTTTCTTTGTCGCCTCAAGTCTCACAGCAAACCATCCGTTTACTTACCCGTGGATGGCACTGACTTTTTGTGGGTGGAAAAACTCAAGGTGAGTTTCGTAGATTTACTATTTTCAGAGTTTAGAATGTGTCCAAATTCAAACGATTTGTAGCTAAAGTATTTTCTGTTTGATTAGACATCAGATTCTTCAAGACATTATCATTCATTAATGTCATGGTAATCCTTAAAAGCTTGTTGAAAAGGCTGAGAAATGGGAGGAAAAGGTAGATGAGGCCAAAGACAAAAAAAGCCATGAATGCTTTATGACGATTTTCAGCGATGCTCCAAATTTTATTCCTCATTGAACCTCGAGGACTCATTTACAAGAGAGATCTGTTTTTTTTTTTTTTTTTTTGTGTGTGTTTGTTAATTGCTTTCTTTTATTTTCTTTTCTTTTTTGTTGTTGCCTCCTGTATGTTAAAATGCTTCAAACCAAGATAGATTTTTTTTTTTTTTTTACTCATGTTCAGAAGTTATGTTTTTGTCAAAAGTACAAAATAGTACAACAACCTTTAGGATGTATTTCTTATTAATCAAATACTGACACATAATGTTGAAAGCCTAAATATTTTCACTTTCTGCCCTCAACGAAAACTGAGGCTTTCCCTCCTGCTTTGCTCTTTGTCCTGTGATTCCAATCAAAGCATCTCACTCACTACGTATCCTCCAAAATGTAAATCATGGATCTGGTCAGCTGGTCTCTCAACACATTTGATAAAATTTTCTTGATGAGAAGACAGAGCGAAGGAGAGCTCTCATGCCCTGAAGGGACACTCACAGCTGGACACACCGTCTTTCACTGGGGACAGTGGAAGATGGTGTGTCTGTCTACGGTATATTGTCCGTTGAGGACGTAGAAGACGCGTACATAATTGGATTCATGATGACAGGATTTCTGATTTTTGTTGTTGGCGGGTATTTGGCATATCAACAAATTCGGATGGCGGCGGCAGCGGTTCTGGCAGTAGTGAGGCTGCCTGCCTTGTGTGAAGGAATGTACCGAGCGGTAAGCTCTCAGACTCAGACACTGCATGAGCTGATCCGTAAGCTGGACTCGATTTCTAAGAATCATAGGCCACTTGGGGCTCCTGGGACTCGCTGGTAGGAAGGAATTGACCTTGGAGAAGCTACAAGCTTGGTCCAGTGGTGTGACCACAAAACTTGGCTGTTTGGAATAACCAGTGAGATATGCCAGCAGGACTTTGAAGGCAGACATGAAAATCAACAGAGTCTGCCTGACTCAAATTAAATATCTGAATTTGGCTTCCCCACTCGGCAACTCACTGTCCTCATCAGCCTTCTCATGCATAAACATATAATGTCATCAGTATGTTGCAGTTTCATTTGCGGAGGTCTATTTTTTTATTTATTTTATTTATTTATTTTTTATTTTTTGTAACTTTCACACTGTGTCCCGTCCAGGACACAGTGCAAGATTAGATTTTTTTTTTTACACCTCCATTCCCCCTCAAGTTTCTTTTTCCTTATCTGAAAAAAAAGTCTGCGCCTCTCGAGGCCACCGACCTCAGTCACCTCCATCTCCCCATGTCCGTTTCTCTTGGACAGGCTGTACTGAACTGTAATTTTGTTGCACTTTGGTGCAATGACAGTAAAGCTGATTCTGATATTGATGAGTGCAGATGGCTGTGGATACATTCATTGATTTGGTTCTGTGCGGCTCTTTGGAATAGGCAATGATGGCGGATTCATCAGACCAGCCCGTATGTTTGACAGCTTCACACGCCTACAGCGGGATCGTGGGAATGGTTAACTGTCTTCGTCAGGAGCCAGGTGGTGACCGACTACGGTAAGGCCTACGCTCTTACGCCGGGCTTAAAGCGCTCTGGCTGGGGGCCGGATTTCCGGCTTGGAGACAGCCTGCCGGTCCGCCTCAACTTAACTTTGATTGATGGACAGTGATTACATCCAATCACATTGAAGCTCACGTTGTTTTGACCAATTACTAACAGGAAGGCGGGTCTTAGAAAAGTAAGCACGTGTGTATGCGGCTTCACAGTCAAATCAATGCAGAAGATGGAGTTCATCACACGGGAATAAAATATAGTTCAACTGTAGAAACAAGTGGCGCTCCGCCTCCTCCATAACAGGAGTTGATTTCTCCTCCTACTCAAGTGTCCGGCGCCTCCTCTTACTGATGATGTGTCCTCCCTTTGGAGCGAATCAAAGCTCAGGTGCGTGGGTCAAATGATTTCAGCAGGAAAAAGTCAGCATGTCAGTGACTCAAGTTAACTTAGTGTCAAAACCACAGATTTTAAATCGTGTTCTTAGGCCAAGTAAACTCAGTTATGATAAATAATCCACATCACGTCTTTTATCTGAATAAAGTCAAATCTCAAATGCATTACAGAGAGAAGCTGCAGGGGGGGGGGGGGGGGGGGGGGGGGGGGGGGGGGGGGGGGGGGGGGGGGGGG
>JAVCKU010000052.1:2089082-2100560 GCA_032273985.1 Hypsolebias coamazonicus | reverse complement strand
GAGCATTAAGTGTAGAACCACTAGACTGAGGAACAGCTTCTACCCTGAAGCCGTTAGACTCATGAATATCTAACCAGAATAATCACTGTGAAAAATCATATCATGTTGCTGCTGATCTGTTTCATGTTGCTGCTGATCTGTTTCATGTTGCTGTGCCCATTCATACTCATCTGCTCACACAGACTCATGTTCGTGCTGCTGTTGGGCGTATTGTTTTTGTTTCTATACTAGTAGTGCTTAATGTATTTTTAGTTTAACGTTTTTCTTTGTTCATATCTTAGATCTTATTACTGCTTTTCTTTTAAATTTTGTACTTTTTTTTGGATGTAACTGGGACCACAATTTTGTTCCATCACATGTACTGTGTATGACAAATAACATTGAATCCTTGAATAAATCAGTTGTACAGACAAAATAGTTTTTAACTAAAATTTGTAATTCAATAAAACCAAAACATCTAGAAAAGATATTATGTGATGACAACAAAAGCAACACTATAACAGTTTTACCATACCATACCATACCATACCATACCATACCATACCATACCATTTATAAAGCACTTAAAACAGCAATAAGTTTAGTGTCATCAAATGGTGTATAAAAATGTACAGGCTGCAGTTAAACAGTTGTTTCTGACACAGTAATCAACATGTGTTTATGTGAACTAAAGGTCACATGTCAATAAGAAACAGATTGTATACAGTATCACTACAGAGTTGTTTCATACAGGTCAGAATAACCACTCCACACTTTTCCACTGCACACAAAAGGTGCACGTTAGTGGGTTTTGACCAGCGTTAAAAAGACTTTGGTTCTTTGAAGTGAAAGCTCTTATTTTAGTCCCTGTTGCTGAGCAGCAGCTGGTGTTGTTGGAGTGACACCTTTGTCCCTGCCAATGTTTTCTCTTGAGAATCGCTGTGTGCAGAGGTCACTTCTTCTGCAAATGTTAAAGCTGTATAAATGTTTTGTTGGGTCAATCTGTCCATTTTTCCACCTCTAGGTTGCTTTGAAATGATTTATATCCTATAGGTTTGGATTGCATGTTCACAATAGCCCCAGGTAAATCCTGTGCTGTAATAGCGCTTTGTTAAATGTTAATAGGGATGGTTTTCTAAATTTTAAACCTTTTGGTACAGCTTAGGAGATAAATTACGAAAATCAATATAGAAGTAAAATATATGCAGCTAAAACTGTTCTAGATTTTCAACCCACTACTGCACTGGCCAGCACTATTTTCACCCTGTGAGTTACAACTCGTGTAGTAAAAGTACACACCCTGCTGACCGCTCTTTAAATCCTCATTGACAGCTGTGAAGTACTTAAACAGCTGCTAGTTAAAGGCTGATAAAAGCAACAAGAGCAATGACAAAACTTACAGGGAAGGTTGCAGGTGGTGTTAGTGGTTATTTCCTGGACCTATAGCTTTTTTATGGTAATAAATTACCATTTTTTTAATAGCGTTTAGGGCAAATCTGCCTCGACGCCAGTCCAGTACCACGTCTTTCAATAAATAAATACCGGTACATAAATGTAAACTGGAGCATTCAAGATTCATGATAAACTTCCCAAAAGACATGACTGCAGCTGGACACAGTTACAACCAATCAGACAAGTAAAAGTAGTTATGTAGGGCTGACTCTTTGTCATAAATGGTCCTTATAGCGATGTTTACAGATCATGTGTACGAACTTCATCCTATCTTTACCCACTTCTTCCTTTTCAGGTCACGGAGGTCACTGGTGCCCATATCCAGCAGTTACTGTGAGAGGCCGGGTACACCCTGGACAGGGACACATGGAGACAAACGAGACAAACAACCATTCACACCCCAACTCACATCTAGGGACAGTTTAGTAACCAACCAGCCTAACATTATTTTAAAAATGAGTGTGGCCTGGGAAAGGCTAACATTTGATGAGACCCATTCAGGTGTTATTGTTTTATTTAACTTCTAGGTATTTCAGAATGTAAAAATGGCTCATATCTGAGTCATATGGTGACTGGATGTGATATTTCCGTATAGAAATGGCATCTCTTTCCTCTGTAGCAGTTTCAGTAAACATTAATCCACCAACGTTTTGTACTTTTTCGTGCATGAGCAAATGTATTTATTTATTTATTTATTTATTTTTGGGTTGCTTAGAAAATATTCACTGCAAAGTTGTGCCAATGAAATGGCACAAGAATGTAATATGCATTAGTTTGTAATAGAGAAATTTTATGTACCTTAAAAATGTTTACTGTAAAAAGGTGACTAAATGATCAGACATATAGAAAGTGGTCCATTCACACTACCCCCTTTTTGCACACTTTACATTTGAAGCAAACAATTTGCTCCAGAGCAGTTCGACTATAAACTTTTGACAAATCCACCCTCACAAAAAAAGACAAAGATGCCAGACAATCGGTTTCTGCTGCCGTATCGATGCGGGAAGCCAAAGCACTGCTCTGACGTAAGAATGATAAGTACCATAAAATGGTATCTATTGAGTCAGCAAAACAATTACAAACAAAAAATGCAAAACACTTACACTGTTCTGACTATTGAAGCAAACTTTTTAAAAACCGCAGTAGGTCAAAGCAACGGGGCGGCTTTTCACAAAAGAGAAATTTCCTGTGTGATTCACTCGAGCTTTTCCAGGCAAACATTTGCTTCCAGGTCAGTAAGTGGGAAAAACATGCATGTCTTTAGTTTGAGTGTTTCTTTTTATAAAGTACACGCTCCACTCAAAAATCACAACTGGGTCAACGTCAAAATAAATTTCATCTTTACAGCTGCAATATTAATGAGGAGGAAATGCACACTTCAGGTTGTGTTGCAAGAAGACATGGCGGAAAAAAATCATGTGTATCCCTGGTACGTTAGTGCGTATGAGATTTCATGTGTAAGCTCATCAGGCTTTTCAAAAGTGTACTTAATATTCAGTATTTAAAAAATGTTATTTAATTGCTGCATTGCATGGCATGTTGCATGTCTGAGAATTACATGACATGACTGGATGTTTCTCATATTTATATTTGGACACAATATGAAGCCATCTCTGAGGGCCACCTCAACTGTAGCACTCCTGGAGCTCCCAGCCCTCTGCTGTGATGCTCTACAGAGCAGAAACAGTGAATCCTGACACACATGACTACACAGAGCAAGGTGGAAAATGAGCCTGTTTCATCTCAGCTGGCTTGTTTACACTTTCTGTAACAATTCTTCATTTTTCTATCCAGTGATGTGCAGCTTAAAATGTGACGTTTAAACTATTTTCTAAGGTATCTATACCAGCTTTTAACCCTTTAGTCTAACCAAACCTATTATACAGCGTGTGGGTTAAGTCCTTAAAAAACGATTTACTGAAAAAAACTGTTCAGCTGCTTTGCTTGGGTCGTTGTGTTGAATTCTCAATCATACAGTGCAATCGGAATTTTATAAGCAACGCATTTGTAAGAGCATGTGATCTATAGTGCTTACTGCCAACAATACAGCCTGTATTTCACAGCACACTGTACTCTGCAGCTTATTAGACTAAATCTGTTTAAGAAACTAAATGTTTAGAGAAACCCAAAGAAATTGAGGTCCTGCCTTGTAGAAAGCCTTTTAAAAAAAAGCATGATATTATGTTAAATCTTGCTTCCCTCAAATAACAGGGTTATTGTTAACAGTTAAAAGACAACCAGGTAAGATTTATTATAACTAAGAGTTCTATCCCACCTTTAGATTTTACTAAAATTAAATGTGGTCTGCTAACAGGAAATGAAGTTTTAAATTATGGTAACAACAATCTTATCCTTATGGCAACATTTTTTATTCACAAAAGTCGTTTCTTGAAAATTTCTCCCTTGTTTCGCATTTTTTTTTTAAATGAAATAAATATATTTAAGGATGTACTTAAACGCTGAAAACTCCCAAAAGCACAATCCTTATACAAATATATTAATAGCTTATCCTAAAACTTGAAACTCCTCTTGCACATGTCATTACTTTAACTTTGTGTTGTGTTCCTCAAATTGTTCTTTTTTTTTCAGTTGCTGCTTAGAATTTTATTAATAATTCTCTGCTTAGTTTAATTGTCAAATCAACTGTCAATTTTTTTGTATTGTATGCCTTGTTATATTTTTATGTTCTTTTTTTAATTCAATTGAAAAAAATTAATAAATAAAATAAAAGCCAACCAGGCAGGATCTGACACACACACACATGCACACACACACCATCCTGCTGAGCCTTGATTACCATAACTATGACACCAGATGACCGTTTCTCGCCATTCTCCCCCACCGCAAGAGCCACAGTGGGTTTCCTACACAATGCTTTGATTTTAAATTAACTCTAACATCATAAAGTCTACTCCACCACCCTCCAGGATGCGCTCTGGGAATTCTTTTTGACTTTGACCATCTCGCTCAAATTTGCAATTCATCATTTTTCTTTCACATCACAAAACCAGCAGCAGCAGCAGCAGCAGGCTTTGTGTTTTACATTGACACAAACTCAGGCTGTGTTGTTGGTTCCCTGTAGTGATTGGAGGGCAGCATAATGGTTTCCTGACCCCTGCGGTTGCTCCACACAGGTACAAACAGGTGGAAACACACCTAAACACACTCTTTTCACACAGGGGCTGCCGACGGGACCAGAAAGTTGCGGTTAGCCAGCCATCCCCACGTCGTGGTGTCTCTGAGCAAGACATCCATCCCCCAATTTCCTTCCCGGGCGCTCAATAGCTGCCCACTGCTCCACCTGGGTGTTTCCCAGGTGCGATGGGTTAAATGCCGAGAACCAGTGTCATCATTGTTTGGGATCATACAATGATGACATATAGCACTTAACACTTCACCTCTCAAACCAGACCTGGGCCTCGTTTACACAACACGTTTTTTTTTTTTTGAGTGAAACTGCAGCTTTTCTGCTGCAGTTTAGTCGTTTATTTACACGACAACAGCCTCGATCGCTCTGAAACCTAAGGTTTCTGAGGGAGGCCCCATTTACACGAACACAGCCACTACAAACATAGTGTTTTTTCAGATGTTGATTCAGGGGGGAAAAAAATCCTCGTTTACACGGACCACACTTGGTGTTTACATGGAACTGCAGAAATCCCGAGTCCACTGTAGTTGCCATGGACTCTGAATTCCGTACCTCCACCTAATGCGCATGTGCGCTGGCACTTGAACCCTGTGTGTAAGATGGAAATATTTATTTGGAGAGTAGCTAGCGTAAAGAGCTTTGTGTGAACTGATGATGAGGTCAGTTTATTGCTTAATGTAACTTTAAGTTACAAAACAAAAGCCAGGAGAATGTGGACTGGGAGGCCTGCCAGTCCAAGTATACAGACATTTTTGCCACATATAACAACCGCGCATGCGTGAAATATACGCCTGTAGTGCGCATGTGCGGAGCATTTCACACCTTTGCGGGGTGCTCCCCTGAAAATCTCCACTTTGAGACCTGGATTCAGAAACCTTCAGTTTCAGAGAGAACGAGGAGTGTTTCTTGTGTAAAGGAACGGCCGAAGCTGCGGTTTCACTCAAAAAAAAAATGTGTTGTGTAAATGAGACTTTGATATAACATTAGAGGGAAGAAGTGTTGAGATGTTGACACTGAGATACTGATACTGACATTGACAGGCTGCATCACAGGGTGGTACGGGAACTGCACCAGTCAGAGCCGGGAAGCTCTACAGAGGGTGGTGCAACAGTAGAGGACATCACTGGTAGCAGTCTCCACACCATCCAGGACATCTACCACAGCTGATGTCTGCGTAAAGCACTCAGCATCATTAAGGACCACACCCACCCAGCACGAGGACTCTTCCATCTACTACCCTCGTGCAGATGATGCAGGAGCCATCGTGCACGAAAAGACTCAAAGACAGTTATTACCCACAAGTCTCAGATTACTGATCTCTTGGTCTATCCCCTTCATGAGGCCTGTTTGTCGTGGGAGACCCCACCAGAGACTGACAGCCTGGACAACATAGGATCATGGGGGTATTAAAAAAACCCTAAACCTCTGGTGATTCTGCAGAAGGAAAGAGAGCCACCACTCCTACACATTGAAAGCAGTTGTGTAACGTGGTTCATCTGATTAGGACGCCTCTATTTGGAGGTTTTTCCAAATCCCTCTGGGAACACTATGGGATCCCCAAAGGGAGCTGGAGTCTTGATGGAGAGAGGGTGGTCTTGTTTTCTCTCCTGGATCTGTTTCTTCTGCGACCCGACCACAGATAAACTGTAGAAGATGGAGATGATCAAACATTTCTGATGTTAAAACAGTTTGTAACTAGCACCTATGTTCTTAATGTGTTACCAAAATGGGACCAAGGGAAAGTTTTCAAGCCACTAAATGACCCCCGAGTTAGACAGCGTGCCTTAAAGTGGGTGTTACGATGAATTATGGGAACACGTTCCACAATCATCTACAACAGCCGACAGGATTTGTCAAAGTGTAAGCAGGTGAGGGCAGAGTGGAGGTATCAAACTGTGACCACGGCTCAAATCTTTAACTCTCAGGAACATTAACCAGAAGACGTAAACAGTAACTCCGAGGAGGAATTACAGGTGAGTTAGCTCACATTTAACAGCATGTGGGAACAATTAGCGCAGGCCGTCGGCTGTTAGCACGAGTAGAACGACTGAGGAAGGTGGGACAGCAGCTAAACCTGCCACAAAGATAAAAACTCTGAAAGGGGAGGAGCTTGAACAGAGTCACTGAATGATTTTTATTTTTGCACAACGCTGCTAATGATTTAGTTCACTTACTGAGTACAATCATGTCGGTAAATATTTGATTCTAGATGTTATTTTTGCTGCTGTTTATACGACAAAGACAAACAGCAGGAAGTGTGGACAAACGAGCTGTCCAAGTGTCCATTATGAGACAAAATGGTGTCCCGATGTCTCTGAGCCAACAGTTTTTACCTCGTTACGTACTTCAGCCTTTCTTTGCAAGTTCCTGAGAGACACTTCGGCTCTAAACGTCTCACTTCACTGCAGCTTGTGGAGACTAGCTCCAATCAGGTTTTACAGTTTCTTTAGCGCTCTTGAATGAAAAAAAAACACTAAAGAAGAAGCTGAAACTGCGTTGTTAAAGGAGACACGTAGCTAAAAGCAGCTAAACTGTGGCTAAAAGCTAAAAAGGTAGTAAAACTCTAACTAAAAGTAGCTGAATAAGGCAAAAGCTAAAAGTAGTAAATAACTAGCTAAAAGCTAACTTAAAGCTAAATGTAACTACAGGCTAGTTAAAGTACATAGCACCAAAAAAAGTCAGGTGCAGCTAAAAGGGCTTAAATGTTTAAAAAATAAATAAGAAATGTCTAGCTAAAAGCTAAAGTAGCAAAAAGGGTATCTAAAAAGATTTAAAAACTAGATAATATTCTTAAGTAGCCAAAAAGTTAGCTAACAGTAGCAAAGGGCTAGCTTAAATTATCAAAAAGCTATGAGACAGAAGTTGAACAAAAAGCTAAAGTAGCAAAAGGGTAGCTAAAACCAGCAGAATGGTTGCTTACATTAACAAAAGGCTTGCTGAAAGCTAAAAGTAGCAAAATGCTGGTTAAAATGAGTAGAGCACTAGCTTAAAGCTAAAAGTAGCACAAAAACGGAGCCAGTAGCTGAAGTGGATTTCAACCAGTAGCGCACCAGCTAAAAGAACGAAAGGCTACTTCAGAGTAGCTAAAACTAGCAGTAAAAAGTGCTGAATTTTGAAATTAAACTTGTTTAAAAGAAGCAGCAAACTAACTAAAAAGAGCAAAACCGTAGGTAAAAGTAGCTTATAACCAGCTAAATGTGGTAAAAGGGTAGCCTGCAGCTAAATGAAGCTGAAGGTCCAAAAAAGCACCAAAAAAGTTAGTTCAAAGCTAAATGTAGAATGTAGTTAAAAGTAATAAAAGGCTAGCTAAAAGTTAAATTAACAAAACAGTAGCTAAACATAGCAAAAGGCTAGCTAAAAGCAAAATCCTGTCTAAAATACTAGAATAGTAGCTAAAAGCTAAAAGTAGCATCAGACATCAAAACAGCTGGAACAGAGAATGTTTTAAAGGAACTGAAGAGATTTCAACGTATTTCTACGGAGAAAGATTTTTAAAATAAAGTTTAAAAAAAAGTGAAAACTACAAAAGTTACAGAAAACAATAGTCAGCTTTCATCTCCTGAATGAACTGAACATTTCAAATTAATAAAAATATAAAATTGGAAAATGTGAATCAACATTTATGCAATAAAGCATTTCTTCAACGCATATGATCCTTTTTATACATTAATATTTTTAAATACATTTCTAAAGTGTTTTATAAAACGTGTTCATGTTCACTTTGCCCTCCTTTAACATCCACGCTGGGATTGTTAATTAATACAAACAAAATTAGAAAAATATCATTAAATATTAAAATAAATATTCTCTAAGTCAAACGTGCGTGTTTGGGTTTTCTGTTTGTAATGATCAGTTTTTAAGCGAACAGTGATTGATTTGCATAGATCCACAGGCACCAGACAGAAAAACATTTGTGTTTGTTTGGCGTCTGATTGGTGTAAATCCAAACATGTAATCCCTGATCTGTTTCCTGTCTGAACAAACCGCTCAGGTAAACGTGCACCGACGCTCGCCGGCTGTCTGCTGTTCGGAGCAGGTCCGTTTCCGTCCAGAACCTGATTTTTCTGGGAGCACCGCGACAAAACCAGCGCGTCTCGAGTTAAAACGAGAAGATCGACGACTGCAGAGATAAAATGTACAAAAGCGAAGGAGGCCTTCATGCCAGAGCTTCAGACGAAGATGATCTTTGGTGGAGAAACGTCTGAGTTGTAGTCGTTTTGGTCAAACCTTGAAAATACCGTTGTTTTGTGAATGACTCGCGGCTACTACCACGTCGAATTTCAGCCCAATCTGTCAGTCTGGGACGTAAGACGAGCGGGGGTCGGCGGAGACGAGTAGTTTTTAGCTGGAGGTAAGAAGATGATAGTGACGCAACGTAGATGTATCTTCCTCTGCAGATCCAGTGGAGGAGGACTGGGTTCCTGAGGAGGATGTCCAAGATTCCTTTGAGTATCTGTGAACTGGGCGAGCGAGCAGACCGGAGGCAGGCAGGCTGAGGTGACTCCTCGCTGTGGTTTGATGCTGAAGAAGGTGCGGTGACCACCTGAGGAATGGATTTAACCAAAGCTGCTCGAGGAGATTTCCAGGGAACACATTAAGCAAACACGATGAGACCAAAGAGCAGCGCAGAGCTTGAGCACTAAAATCACTGGAGAACTGTCGCACAGCTCAGCCTTAAAACTGCTACAGGCTGTGCATCACTTCAGGAACAAGGTGTTTCCCCTCCCGTTATCCCAGGAGGGCGCCCCGCCCTGTCAACAGAACCGAGCGCCCTGCTGTGGCTGAGCGGTTAGAGCAGTCGTCCTCCAACGCAAGGGTTGGGGGTTCAAATCCACCAGCAGTCACATGCCCAAGTGTCTCAGGGCAAGACACTGAACCCCTCGATGCCTCCGATGTGTGTCCCATCGGTGCATGAATGTGATCTAAAGCACTGATTAGTCTCTTTAGAATGATCTGTTCAATTCTCTGTGAACAGATCTAGTAGATGATGTGTGAACGGGTCAATGAGCCACAGGTTGTTGTAAAGAGCTTTGAGTGTCTTGATCAGACAGAAAGGAGCTGTATAAACACAGTCCATTTACCATTTACCGTGCATGTGACTGTTTCGTGAGCGCAACTGACGTAGGGGAAACACTGAAATCCTGACGCCGTCAGTCCGGCCACGCCCAGCCACACCTGTTCCTGGTTTCATTAGTCGCAGCTGCAGTCACTCCTCCCATCAGCCCTGGTCCATTTTATCCTCTGTCCCTCCCTGCTGAGCAGTTAGCATGCTACATGCTACATGCTACATGCTACATGCCACGCCGGTCCATTCCCTGTGTTCTCCGTGCGCCTCCCTCTGCTCCTGGAGTTCCTTCAACTCAGTTAATTTTACGGATATTGAGCAGAACGCCGGTGTGCTCGTAGCTAACAAATGTCTTTAGGCGCCAAAATACCTCCTGAGATTTTACAGTTTTACGATCGTTTATTTCTAAAGTTTAGCCAGAACGTCTAAAAAATAGTTTCAGAATAAAACTCTGACCTGGACGGTGGAGGGTGACGTGCATCGCTTGAAGGGATGTCAGACCGTTAATTTGTTTCTGCGCTAACTCACCAACCGACTGGATTGATTATCCGAGAAAACAAAACCCCGAGAGTGAACCTGCGTGTTCCTGTGCTACAGTGTTGTGTTCCTCTCCGTCGCACTGTGGAGTGGTGGTGAACCTGCGGAGGCTCTTTAATCCCCCTCACACACACACTTCACCAGCTTGAAGGCTGGTTCAAAGGGTGACTCTCTGACAGGTCATGTGATCGCTCCTCCGTCCTTTATCTGCCTCCCCACATTAACACGTAAATGAGGCCGCACTTTGGGTTTTGGGAGCCGAAGTGCGCTCGGTGTAAACAGGAGTTGGACTCTTATCATTGTTGGACAGATTTCTGACATTCCACCACCTCCGTTTCCTTAACATTCAAAAGGGCTGGGATTTTGACACTGCCTCTGTTTATACAGTTTGTTGAATATTGAGTGGTGCAGATTGTGTGGAAGAACTGTACACCAGCTATCTGCGCTGTTCGGGTTCTGCATGGACAAGCTGAGCGCTGCAGAAAGAACGACGTGTCTAAGTGCAGAATTTAAAATGTTTCTGAGCTTCTCTGTGTCATCACTTGACGGGATATTTTAGACATCAAGTGGGGTTCTGTGGAAACATTATGAACTGTTAATAGTCTACCTGTTTTAGATAGCTCTTTGAGGGACCAAAGTTTAAAGAAATAGTTTTAAATTCTTACCAAACTGAGGCTAATCCAGTTTTAACACCGTACTCCTACCCCCCATGCTGCTTTGTGTGAATTATGGGCACGACTTGTGGTGTGGACCAGAACCGGCCTTTGTTTATGAGTGAACAGTATGAGTTAATGTAGTTTCTCTGAGCATTGTGGCTTTAATTTAAACATGTAGGAACACCACCTGTCAGCGCTCAGACATGACAATATAATCATACCACTGCCTGCTGAGGACGAGGGATGGAGGACAAGCTGAAGGAGTGACTGCAGATTACATCTACTAGCATATTTAGCTACATCTACTAGCATGTTTAGCTACATATTCTAGCAGATTTAGCTACATAGTCTAGTATATTTAGTTACATCTACTAGCATGTTTAGCTACATATTCTAGCAGATTTAGCTGCATAGTCTAGTATATTTAGGTACATCTGCTAGTATATGTAGCTACATATTCTAGTATATTTGGCTACATCTACCGGTACTAGTATATTTGGCTACATCTACCGTTACTAGTATATTTGGCTACATCTACTAGCATATTTAGCTACATCTACTAGATATATTTAGCTACATCTACTAGCATATTTAGCTACATCTACTAGCATATTTAGCTACATCTACTAGCATATTTAGCT
>JAVCKU010000052.1:2022631-2033798 GCA_032273985.1 Hypsolebias coamazonicus | reverse complement strand
GGCATATTAAAGTTGTAAGTTGTGAAAACTTACTATTCAGTCATTTTCTGCTCATCATCTGAACCAAAACAAAACAATCAAACAAAAAATATATATGGGGCCCCCATGCTGACTCAAGCCCAGGGGCCCCCATCCTCCTAAATCCGGCCCTGACTATGGTATTAGTGTGAAGCTGTATTTTATGTCTATGTAGCTAGCAAAATCAAAAGCTAACTAAAAATTGACAGTAACAGATAAAGCTTAGCTTGTAAAACTGTGCTCATCCATCCAGTCAGCTGGTTAAACAGGTCACCTAATGTTCACCGTTCGTTTATGTTCTCTTCACAGGAGCCACTAACCTTGATGTGAAGAGGACAAAAGAAAAGTGAGACAGGGGACACAGGACAGTCACAAACCTTGTTGTTAAAAGTTTGCTGCTTTTAACTACAGTGGATGCTGCATGGTGGAGGTAAGTAAGCTGTAAAGGATATTGTTGACCAGTTAAACCTTTATCTCTCAGCCTATACTGTATAATGGTTTGTGAACAATAATAACACAACCACGTTATCGTTGATGTTTTGTGTTCTAATGTCAGTTAGGGAGATGATAAGAGCCCTAAACTACAGAGAACCATAGAAAAGATGCAGGAAGAGATACAGAGGTACAGAACACTAACCTCAGTGAATCCAGTGACCTGGTGGAATGTGAGGGACAATATGCCATTGTTATAAAACTGACAACCAGGTATCTGTGTGTGTAACAAGCATCATCCACACCCTCAGCGCAAACATTTCCTATTGCTGGAGACAACATCAGCCAGGAGCGGGCTTAGCAGACATGTTGATTTTTTCTGAAGAAAAACTGCTAAGTGAAAAAGTCCTCAGTGTTTAGCAGTGAGCATAGACACTGACGTGTCACTGGTTTGCAACTGGTCTTTTGACCTGGAAATTATTTATTTGTTTGTAAGAAAACTGCTCGGAATGAAAATTACCAACGTTAAAAAATAAAACTCAAGATTTATACTGTAATGTGTAACGTCATTTCCTTCTTGTTAGAATTGATGTTAGTTACAAAACTAGTACCGAAAAAAGAACCGTCCAGGAACCGACACCAATTTTTTTAGACAGGTACCCAGCCCTAAAAAGCACATATGGTTTTTCACAGTGTGAGCTGATTTAGTATTTTTTTGTGCTGAGTTTTTATGTTTTACTATTTAACGCTTTAATTAATTTTTCAGTACTATTATTAGTGGGGATTTTTTCTCTATTAATTTAAAATGGTAACAGCTGCTGTTTTAATTGTGCTTTATAAACAAAGTTGACTTGACTAATCCAGTGCACACCAAAGCATGAACAGTATTAAAACTACTGGTATTTAAAGTCCAACATAAGTTTTATGAATTTGTTCTTAGAGACACACATAACTTTAAGAAAAAGGTAAAAGGAATAAGAAGGGACATCATTGGGAGTTTTCTTACTTGAACTCCTCCTGCTTGGCCTTCTTGTAGTCCTCTCTATATTTGGTGAAGGCATCAAAAAGATGGTAGATGATCTCGGCCGCGAAGATTCGAACCCCCAAGCTGTCGGCCATCTCCTGACTCTCCCTCTCCACTTTCACATCAAACGCCAGGATCACAGCATACCTGTTGACGGCAGAGGAACATAATTACCTCTCACATTTACAGATTCTAACTTTAAATTGTTTTTTGAGGCAGGTGAGTTTGTGCAGGAGACGAAGACGTACTGCGTGTCATGCTCCAACATGGCCGATGCCTTCATCACGTCCTTTTTATGAACCGGACCGATGTTGATACCAGCGTACTGCAGGAACATACAAAAATAACTACAAACATCAGCCTATTTCTTTAGTTTGGGTTTTCAAAATCTTCTGAAACTGATCTACAGATATTGTAACATCAGTTTACCATCGAGTAGATACTCTAAATATTAACAGAGGCAAACAGGAAAGAAAACAGGCTGGTAAAACATGGATGAACACGTCAAATCAGCAAACTAAATTGTTTTTTTCCTTTAGCCAGCCTAATTAGTTTTCAGGTCACATGACCACTCATCTCGCTTTCTTGGATGTCATGTGACCACTGCAGCCTTTTTTCCGAATCCTGTTTGCTTTCCTAATTATAAAGACAATTAGATATTCATTCCTAAAATGTGACTAAATTAAATTAGACATGATTTTGAGACAAAGACAGGGTTTTACAACACATTATAAACAGTTAATGATACCATATTTTCTGGCGTATAAGTCACAGTTGTTGTTTGTTTTTTTTGCATAGATTTGTCAGTCCGGCGACTTATAAGCCGAAGCGATTTATGTACCTTTTTTTCCCCATATTCATAACGCAATTCTTGACTGACGCTTTAAATTTCTAAAAACTGCAACAGTGAGTCCTCGCGCATGCTTCACTCAGCTGGTGCAGGCAGAAGAACGCTGGAGAGCCAGCTCCGGCCGCGATGGATAGATGGCGCCGAGCCGCCCAGGGGAAATGAAGCTGTTTTGACCATTAAATGAATGCATATTAAATGCGACGGGTCAGCGGTGACGTAGGGCTGGACGATATGGACAAAACTTTATCACAATATATTTCTTAATTTTGATCGATAACGATATAATTCCGATATCGATATAAACAATATAAAAGTCTCAGAAAAACTGTACAAACTGTACAAATAAATTAGTGTTCACATTTTATTTGTTTTTAGCCTTCTAAGAAATTTGAAATCACCATCAAATGAACATAAAACTCAACTTTGTCAATATTAATAGCTTTAACTTTAAACAACAACATAGCCTAACTCATAGGGTTTCTCTTTTGATACAGCTGGGGGTGTTGTTTCAGGGACACGTCGGCTCAAACTTTATTGTGCTTCATCTTCTGACTATCAACATGTTATATCGAGTGGAAACTCTTCATGTGAAACAAGTCAGATTCTCACCGCTAGTTGGAACGACTTTCCGTCACATTTTGCAGTTCATCAGATCTTAGAAAGCCAAACCACTTCCACACCGCCGAACTAGTCTTTCCTCTCTTATCAATTATGTCATCTGCTTTCTCTTAGCTTGTGAAACCTTGTTCAGTCACATTCTGATGGTCATGGGCACTCGTTTTGAAGCGAAAACTTAACACGCGTTGGAGATTAGCTTAGCTTAGCCCGCTACCGCCTTCTGGACTCGAGCTCTGCATAACTTCTATGTCATCACGCACTTACGTAGTTGTGTCGCAGCTTTTTCTGTCTGGGTTGAAACTGAAGCTGCCGTTTCAACCCGAACAGAAAAAGAAAAACATCAGCGAAACACTGTAATCCTATCGAAATATCCAAAATATGCTTAAAACTCATGTCATCATTATTGAATAAAAGTATATTGCGAGATATATGGATATTGAATTATTGTCCAACACTACTGTAGTTTAAGTTTTGACCAAACAAGATAAGGATATTTAACACTAGAGTGGAGCAACACATCCTGGTACTTAGCCTCAGCGCTGCTAAGCTTCGCCTTTTCTCAGGGAATACCCCTTCATTTTGCTTGCCAGTAGGGCTGAACAATTTTGGAAAATATTCTAATTGCGATTTTTTTTTTAACCTCACTATTCTGATTGCGATTTGATATGCAGTTATTTTTCAATGTCTTCTCGTATTTTTCATTGAACACAAGCAATAAATCAATCAATCTGTTTCAGTTGTAAAAAAACTCCAGTTTTCAGCTCTGCTGCAACTCTGGTTTCTGAATTTTTTTTTGTACAGCTCTGGGATAGCAACTTGGCTAAAATGTGTGTGCGAGGGCATTCTGTATTGTTTATCCATTGTGTTTACCAAAGCCGTAAACCCAGGCTTGGTCACTATATTAATGGGTATCTTGTCTTTCGCTATGAGCTCCGTTATTGCTTGAGTTATTTTTGTGTGCCTTTTCAAATTATGTTCGTACGGAGTTCTACCTTAGAACAGTTCGTTCAGTGATCTCTGTATGCTGGTACTTTGCTTACTTGAAGTTGAAGCACTGGTCAGTGGCATTCTAGTCATGCAACTATCGTAAATGGTTTTGTGGTGTTTCTTTAAGTGTTGATAAAGATTTGTGGTTTTACCTACAGAGGTAGCAACAGCAGAAAGGCATGTTCTGCACAATACGTTATTGCACAGCGACTTATTTGTTATAGCCAAAATCATTCCAAACGGACATGCTGCCCCTCTTTGGTACTAAACTTTCAGCTGCATCAGCTTCTGTCGAGCCTGACGCCATTGTGCAACCGGTTAAAACACAGTGTTGAATTCTCCCACTCCCTGCTCTGCTTTGCTCTGCTCTGCTCACACGAGTCACGTAACCAGATGATATGACTAGTCAAATTGCAGCCTTTGCAATTAGAAAATCTTGTTTTATCATAGTGCAATATTAATTGTTCAGCCCTACTTACCAGGGAATAAAACTCTGAACTCTTTGCTAAGAAAACAGTTTCAAATAAAACTCAAGTTCTCAAATATTATGATCTGTCAGGTAAATATTCATTTAATGTCCCTGTTGATCAACAGACACCAGTGTTTTATAAAAAAGCTTTAATAAATATGCAGACATTCGGGATGTAACAATACAAGTGGGTGTATTGAATAGTTTGGGTACAGTATGTTCGGTTCGGTCCGTGAGTACCGTTAACGGTTATTTTTTCACTCATTAAGTTTTATTAACGAGAGATTATGTGCCACGGAAATAAAGTTCCTAAGCGTTTCAGCACGGCGCTATTATTTTGCAGCACACGTAGCATTAGCAGCCTAGCAGGCAACGAACAAGCCATCTCATTGCGGTCTCCTGTTTGGGAACATTATGGCTTTTTGTAATGACAAGTGGACAAATCCAAAGCTGTGTGGACTTTGTTTCACAGAGATTGGATCTGCAGCAGGCAACATCTAACTTGTTAACGCTCTTGAAACGAAATCATCTGAATGTGAATGTAGCTTGTTGCAAAGACCGATAACAGCAGCATTTAAAGAACCTTTATCAGGTAATTCAGATCGGTCCAAAGTAATAACACAAGCTGTAGGAATTTCTAAAGCTATGGATCTACGTTTAAATGTTGATGCCCCAGCTTTAATATGATTAAAGTTTATAGTTCTTGAGCCCTGCTGCCTACAACATCCATCACGTCAACACTTCAGCCAAAAAGTAGCAGCACTTTATGAAAAAGCTAAAAAATTGATCGTCAACAAGCCCGACCCCAAATTTAAAGCTCTGCCCTGATGATGATGAGCGAGAGAATATTCAAATACCTCATATGATGACCGTGAAAGAGGTATTTATTGTGTTATTGTGATCTAATTAAATTATATTTTAAAATTATAATCTTATTAACTCAAGTATTTTTATCTTTGTATTGTTTGCAGTCTGAGAACAAAGACAGCAGCAGAGTCTTCTTCATCCCCAGATCACCTCCAGCTAAGAAGCCTGTAATGACTGAACTTGGTTACTGGGCATATTTTCAAAATAAACATTTTGCAAGTCTTTATTTTAGCCTTTTTGGTAACGAAAATTAATTGAACCAAGCCATCCTTGAAACTGAACCGAACCAAAATGTGATTTTAGCATACCGTTACACCCCTAACAGACATTAATCACTATACCTCAAGAATTAACATCCTTTAAAGTGAGTTAACTAGTCGATGCTGCTAAATCTTTAGTCAAAAATATAAAAAGAGCTGGCTTTAAGTTCAGTAATAAATATGCGTAATAAATTTTGTATCTTTTGATTTGTTTCACCAGAATGAAACTGAATGGGCTCCTCTTGTTGAACTTCCCCACAGCATGATGGTAACCAGGTACTTTCCACCTGGATCAGAACTGGAGGGTCACAGCAGGGTGAGTCTGGGGGCTCGGAAAACACAAAGCAGCTCTATTAAACGTCCAGAACCACACCACTAAACCCCATTCGGAGGGCGTCACCGTGGCGACAAACAGTTGAATCTGTTTCAGTAGTCGGACTCAAACCTTGTCTTGTAAAAATGTTGGGATTCTAGCTTTATGTACCTCACACAGGAAGCTCTTTGTGGGGTCAAAGATTTCTTTATTATCTGTAGGTGGAAGCACCTTGAACGCAGCACAGGCCACACTCAGAGTTATATTTACCCCCCACCTCCGTCCAAGGTTTTCCTCCACACGGTCTCTAAGGCTCTTTTCAAAGTACCTGTAAATGGACTCAGTGTAGACCCGCTCCCTGGAAACACTGGACTCTTTTTATTTGAAACGCTCCCCCGTCTTCCTGAAACACAGCCTCCTCTGTCAACAAGCTGCCTTTTATTCCACGATTTTTAAATAAAACAAACCTTTTGACCTTTTCTTGTCATTCTGGCTGGAGGTTCGAACCTATCTTTGACTTCTTTTAAGTTAAGTTACAAAATTCACAGACATCAGAGCTAAAATATTTAACAAACAATTCTGCTAACCTGTTCAACGGCATCTCAACAAGGTTTATTCTTCTGATTTGCATTAAAATTTATTTCAAAAAAGATTTTAATGGGTCTGGTTTTTGTTTTGTATATAAAATAGAAAATCAACTTCATGTTTTTTTAGACAGAAAGCCAAAATTATTTAAAACTAAACCCCCAGCAGAAGAGAAGTGACTGCATGGATTAACTTGGGTCAAATGTGTTGGCTCATTTATTCTCCTGCTTTTGTTCCAGCAGTGATTCATGTTCTGCCCTGAATGCCACAGCTCCCACTTCAGACAGATAACGGCCGTCTGCCTCGTGTCCACATTCAATTTCATTGGATGAAAAGTTATAAAAAGCTACCTGGTTTTAATTCAAACACATGCAGGTTTGTATCGTCTGATCCCAGAAACCAAACCGAGGATTTGGACAGATTAGCCACAATGTATAATTTAAAAAGACACATCGTGTTTCTCCACCATGAATCATTGGCCCTCTGCCTCGCAGACGAAGGCAGGGAGTGTCACAGCTTTTAGTTTCCACAGTGTGACAGGTGACCCTAAATATTTACGCCGCCTGACAAAGGCAGTGCCCGAGCTCCTGGGTCTGGATCCACAGAGGGAGGTGGGTTCTGCTGATGTCATCTGTTAAGATGTCAGAACAGCAGAGCAGAGTTTAAACTGTCTGCTTCATCCTCTCTGTCATAACATCTACTCTGGAACGTTTTTCAATCTAAGGTAACAAAACAGGCCCCAGTGAACAGGTCAGAAGTCAAAGGTCATGGCTTGTTTGGCTGCAGGGGAAAGTCTTCTCTCTGAAAACAACATGGCAGCACAACAAAGGTGTGGAAGGTTTCATCTGAAGGACCCACAAAACGTCTGTGACAAAACTAAACCGAAGGACTGACTTATACCCAGAATGCACTGCAGCAAACACAGCATATGTGACCCATCACATCCAGTCAGGGATTAAATCTGATTTGATTAAACTGAACTGAGCACATATTCAGATAACTGGCTTATTAAGGTACATTTTGACATTTCCAGAGATTACTCGGTTTGTCTTAATAATTGGGATAACCCCTGGAAAATCTGTCTGAATTCTACTTTTTCCATTTTCTATTGAGGATTTCCTGAGGGGGGAGGGGGATATACAGGTGACCCCCGGTTTCCGGCGTAGTTCCGTTACACCGGCCTGGCCGGATACCGAGAAAGCCGGTTACCGGAACCGGCTCCCGGTGCGGCCGAAAACGAAACTAAAAACCAACACATAAAAACTCAGAAAATAATGAAAATTTCTGAGAAATACTGCCGTTTCGGCCGATGACGTCACTGGGGGGGGGGGGGATACGCGAAACAGCCGGTAACCAAGACAGCCGGAAACCGGGGACCACCTGTATATAAATTTTTATATTATTAATTATGATGCGATCGTAAGTCTGGATTTTCGTGAACCGAGGACTACCTGTATTTATACATGGCAGACGGCTTGGATTTTGAGATGGCTGCCCAGTTTTCAAAATAAACTTTTTGATGCCGACATGTAGCCACACACCAAAATGGAAGTGTGTACCTCGCTCTTTCAAGTTATCCAGCTCACGAAATTCACGGACAGCAGGAGGGTATTTGCAATTCGCCCTTTTCGCTCCGCGCCGAGGTCTAAAAGTTCATAAGTGCATTTTATCACCGGCCTCTGCCTTTCAGTAGCTTGTGATGGAAAAAATGCAGCTTGTAATGGAAACTGGTGTGGCAATTGCTAACTGTAGGCAGGTGGCCACTGAAACTCATAATGGAAACAGGTGCAAGTGGCCACTGAAACTCATAATGGAAACAGGTGCGGGTGGCCTCTGAAATTCATAATGGAAACAGGTGCGGGTGACCACTGAAGCTCAAATGGAAACAGGTGCGGGTGATTAGGAATTGAATAATGAAAGATAAATTTGGTTGCGTTGAAAACATAGTCCTTCAAACCAAACATTACATTTGTTCAGTTTGAGTAATAAAAAAATTAAAACAAAACTTTGTTTAACTTTATTTCTGCATTATTTAAAGATTTGTAATTACAGGAACAAATCTCTTCTTTTGTATTTCTCTTTATTTTATGTGCTAATAAATCACCTAAATTAAGATCATTTAATCTCTTTAAAACCTCGTTTTTATCAAAGATGTTCGTTAATAAACTAAGTTATTTGTCTCGTGGTTCACTAATCGCAGCTTTTCCTCCTCGTGTATTTTAAACCAAACGTTTCAGCCGCTCAGGAGAAGTCTGGCGCTGCAGGCGAGCGAGGAAACCCGTGTCTGTTCGAGCGGTTTCTATGTGATTGAAGTCCAACAGGATGTCCACCAGCTGCAGCCGCCCCCCCTCCAGGATCCAACAGAACCCTCTGTTGATCTTTACTTTCCGCTCTGTGCTCGTCTCGCTTGTCTTCAGATCTGCTCCGACACCAGATGCTGCTGCTCAGGTTGATCCTGTAACTGCTGCAGAAGAATGTGGATTTTTACTTCACTCCACCGTCAGTTTGTCCTCGCTCCTTCACGGCCTCCATGAGGACGTGAGACTTTATGGACAACAGGACAAAATTATGTCTTTGTCCAGCAGAAATCACTCAGGCAGCCAGGGGCGCCTCCAGAAATGTTTAAACGGGGGGCGGGGAGCACAACTCTGGAGGGGGCACCAAAACCAACAGCCAGAACAGAATGTCAGGAGCTCTGTTTTGAGGTTATTTTTAATTTGACAAGAACAATCTGGGTGTTAAAACTCAGTCTGATCAAAAAAGACTAGTTGAGTTTTATTTACAGTTCACATTATTGAGAAAAGCTCCGTTATCTTATTGAAGCTCTTCCTCTCCTAAAAGTATATTTATAAATGTAAAGATTGTACATATATCCTCCTGAGAACCTTCTTCTAATGTTGAGGACGTCGGGTTTTGGACCGGCCGTCCCAATACAGTTTTATTTTTAATGTTAAATAAAACATGTATTTAGTCCTGATTGGTCAAAACAACGTTTGTTCATGTTTTGATGTTCTGCTCATTTTAAACAGATATAAAAATTAAACTGGCCGAAGGGACGAGAGCGCAGTTTTCACTCGATACCAGAAGAAGTGAGGAGGAAGCACCGAGGCTGCAGAGCTGGAGCTGAGACGTTGGAGAAGAGGTGGAGGTACGAACCCTCGGTGCTCATGGGAAATGTTGTTAACTCGCTGACCAGCAAAACGGACGAGCTGGCTGAACTGGTGAAACGTCACAGGGGTGTCAAACTCACTCACAGAAAGGGGCCAAAATTAAAACCTTGTCCAAACTAAGGGCCGATTTCAGAATCTGCATGAACTCAAATCAAAAACCCAACGTGTTTTCTTGGTCACAGTTTCCTCAAAAAGAGTTTGATTGGTCTCATTTGTGTTTTTAACATCAAAGATTACTGAAATAATTCAAGAGATAGAAGTATTTTACGTTGCACATTTCATCTTGGGGGTTGCACTTCTCACAATGCCCACCGGGGGTGCTGTTTTGCCTCTTCTCACACATGCTTAATGTAAAACAACTGGAGGAATACAATCACTTTTACTCTTTGGGCACATCTGGACTGGCCTTTTAACAAATTGATCAGTGTTAGTCAACCTTCTTGGTGTTTTCCACATGACAACGTATGACGTTCAGCAAATCTTGCTTGTTGAAGCATCTTGTGGTGTGCGCTCCTAAGTTTAAAGTAAAAGCAAACACACCAGGGCTTGCCAAACGGGGGTCCCCAGCAGAGAAGATGTCAGTGAGGGCCACATTTGGCCCCCGGGCCTTGAGTTTGACACATGCTCTACAGCGAGTGTAGTGTGTTTCATGGAGATGTCACTTACCTGCAACATGCCGGATGCTAACATGGAGCTACATGGATTCTCCACGGTCTGTCTGTCTGTGTCTTATCTTATCCGTCCATCTTGTGAGAGCTGACAAGTCTACAGTAAATAAAACAAACGTCACGCACCGCCCGGGGCAGATTCTTGTAACGGCTCCAAACAGTGTCCACATTCTCCACAGCTGTGTACGCCTGTTGTGCGTCTGCCTTTTCAAGTCAAACTGGTTAAAATATCTTCTCGAGTCCTCGAGCAACTCGATGAATAAAGGATATTTTTATCCAACGTTCTTCACTACAGCTGTGAAGTCTGTGCAAGTGTGCAGATAGTTGAAACGCTTGTACGGTCTCCATTTAAAGAAGACACCTCAGCGTGAAGAGACAAGGCAACGGGCAGACTGCAAAAAAAAAAAAAAACTGTTGCCATCAGAATGATTTATTTGACGAGGTTTCTGCTCCATGTGACTTCCTTGAAGGGGATCACTTGATGAATGGAGAAAATCAAAGACGCTACTCGGTCAGAGACGGAGCACAGTGTTTAATCACTTTAAAGAAAATGACGTCCCACACACACTAACCTGGCTAGAGTTTGTTGTCATGAGCTTACCTGGAAGTAATGCACCAGTAGAGAGGGTCTTCTCAATAACGAATGAGATAGAATATAGACCTTTATTGTCATTGCACTTGAGTACAACAAAATTTGGGTTTGCTTCCGAGAGCAAACGTTAAAACAATGTGATATAAAACAAAGCAAATACATATATTTGTGTGCATGTGTATATACATTTGTGTGTGGACTTGTGACCCGTCCAGGGTGAACCCCACCCTTCGCGCAGTGACTGCTGGACATGGGCACCAGTGACCCCCGTGACCCAAAATGGAAGAAGCAGGTAAAGATGATGGATGGATATG
>JAVCKU010000052.1:2009617-2022531 GCA_032273985.1 Hypsolebias coamazonicus | reverse complement strand
TAAGATATTAACTTCTTGGATCGTACTGCTGGTTGGTAGACCATTAAATTGTACACACTGCCTCCAACCTATTTAATGGTCACTAATGGTGTACCTCAAGGATCCGTTTTTGGCCCCACTGCAGTGTTTCCCCCAGGTCACTTGCCTTGGCAGGGCGCTCATCTCTTCGAGGAGTTGGGAGACTGCAACAATGTGAAAATTCAAAACAATCTGCTGGCTTCTTGGATAAATAACATTATAACTGACTTTTTATGCATGTGAATGTTTCTGTTCAGTGCCCTGAGATGACTTCTGTTGTGATTTGGCGCTAAATAAATAAAATGAACTGAATAGTTTTGTAGACCGTGATGGGGTGGGGTGGGTTAACCTTCCTTGTATAATGGTAGGGGAAACACTGCACTGTTCTCACTACCTGTAAATGTAAATGTCGTCCAACTATCCATCCTTTCCGCTTCTTCTGGAGTCGGGTCTCGGAGGCCACAGCCACCTCTTTCAGCTTTCAGAAGTATTCCAAGGTACTTCCAAGAGTTCGGATACCTGAACTACTACACTTGAAGCAATACATCCAACTCGGAATGGACAGTCCCCCCTTTTCCGACCGAGGACCATAGCCTCAGATTTGGAGGCGCTGATGCTCTTATATAAAAATCCAATAAAATAAAGGCTTTGATTCTTTGGGTACGTTGTGCTTAAAGGTGCGTCATCGCGCCATGTTGCTGGGGCAAAGTTTAGGGCTCTGTGTGGACTAAAAGGAGCCAAACAGCAACAGTTACTACGGTCTTCTGTGCGTGCAGGGTGGGGGTTGAAGGTCTGACTTACCGTCAGAACTTTACAGCTCTGATTTATGACCTTTTTTCTCAGCATGTCCTGTATCTTAGTCTTTTCTAGGAGATGACAGCCATAATGTTACAGCACAGTTTGTGGCTTGCGCTGAAGCGGAGCATGTTGAGCGTATAAGATCCATTTTGCGCTCCTGCGTTTTGACGGTACAACTTAACCGTAAACTCTGGCAGGAAACCCAATGTTGTCCTTACCTGTCTGCACACAGACACCGTCTATCACTGACTCATTATCTCCTGGTGCGAACGTTTATTTAAGCCTGATTTATGCCTGGGAGCGGTGCGTGTTTAAACCGGCCTCTCCTTGACAGACGCTGACCCTCTGAGGGTTTTCGCGCAGGTTCCGCAGTTATCACCTGCGGCGGACAGTCGCAACGCAATGCCGCGACTGGATCCATCTGCGGCGCTTCGACGTTGTTTCTTGACCAGCTGGAGCAGCCATGTGGCAGAAGAACCCCGAGGCCTCCGAGCGTCTCGGCCTGCATCTATAGTTGTCTTTGTGTTTAAAGACGGGACCGGGTTTATGGATGAGTGTGCGTCTGTGTGTGTTTTGGTCTGTTTGTTTTTACGGCCCTTTGTGAGGCTTCATTCATGTAAGAGCGCACGTGTGCGTGTGTGTGTGTGAGTGTATTTATGTCTCTGTCTGTGTTTGTGTCTGAATATGTGTGTGTGTTTGTGGCTTTTGCTCTCAGGTGTGACCTTGCTGTTTGGTGTTGTTTAGTCCTCTACGTGTCTGGCTGTGATCAGCGGGTTTGGCTTGAAATGCTAACGTAGCCACTATAAACATTTTTAAACTTCATTTATCCAATAACATGTCCAGTGCGTGAGAAATAAGATTATTACGAGGATGAAACGATTAAAAAAGAACAGGTTTTACTTAGATTATAAATGTGTTTATCTCTTGGTAGAGTATAAAATTAGACAATTTCATGCCTATTTTAATGTTTTGTTCAACATGAGAATAATTTTAAGTTGCAAATCCTTACAACTTTATTGACGGTAACACTGCTAATAAGAGGGTAATATATTCCAACATTTGTGCTTTTTTGTTCTAAATATTAAGGACTATTACAGCAATAGCTTTGCTGCTTTTAAGTGGGGCACTATAGAAAGATGTGAATATTAAGTGTCTTACCTGTTGTAGATAGCTCTTTGAGCGACCTCAGTTTGGAGAAATACTCATACTTTAACGTGTTTTGTGTTTAGGGCACCGCTTAAATGTAGCGTTAATTCCTAAACATGGGCTGAGTATTCAGAGCAAGGTGTTGAATGAATAAATTCAGGGAGTTTTGCTGAAATGTGGTTGGTAAACTTATCAAAGACATCCAGACAAGTTGGAAACTCCAGATACGCTGCGCCTGTGGAAGTTAGCGTTAGCCTGCTGTGTCAGCTCAGGTCGCAATTGGGATTACAGTCCATTTCCACTTATAAATTGCAAATCTTCTGTACATTCTTACTGTACATCATGATACGTTTCTAGAGCACTACAAAGTGGATGAAAAATTAGTTACAATTTTAAAACTCCTCCGCAAAATGGCTTTATCAGGCACTATATATAAACTGACCGGACTGATGTGCTAATAGCTAACTAGCAAGTGATCTAGCTAGATGCTAACTAGCTAGTGAGCTAGCTAGTCGCATACTAGCTCATGAGCTAGCTAGATGCTTACTAGCTCGTGAGCTAGCTAGATGCTTACTAGCTCGTGAGCTAGCTAGCTCACGAGCTAGATGCTTATTGGCTAACCACTAACTAGCTAGTGAGCTAGCTATATGCTTACTAGCTAGTGAGCTAGCTAGACGCTTACTAGCTAGTGAGCTAGCTAGATGCTTACTAGCTAGTGAGCTAGCAAGATGCTTACTAGCTAGTTAGCGGGGCCGAGACCAAGGTAGATTGCTGCCGTCTATAAACACATACCATCTGCAAGAATGTTATACCTGTTTATGTATGAACTACAAGAACTTCTAAGCTTTTACTTTCCTGACCGTTGCAGAATCTTTGGTTATTTACATAAGATTCTTTATTTGCACGTGGCAGCAACAGGTAGCTTCAGTATCGTCATGGAGTCCTTCCATCTTTCCGTCCTTATGTTTCTAACTGGAGATGGATCAGTTTTGAAAACTTAGCGATTTGAGTTGATTTAAGACGGCAGTGGTCAACAAGCTGTGTTTGGACAAGCTGTTAGCTTGCTGTTCTGGTCAAAATCCAACAGTTTATCCTAATTAAAGATGTTCAGAGTTTTCATCAGTAGGTAAAATATGAAATGTACATGTCCTTTCCACAGAACCTTCCTCAAACTACCAAAGTACACTTTAGTTTTTTTTAACATGGTTGCCAGAAAAATAGTTATTTAACCCTTCCTTTTGGCTTTTTAATTGAAATACTGAATTATTGTCTTAAAACAGCCTATTTGAATCGAATTACTGTCTCTTGTTTATCAAAGGTTGTCTGCCTTTTGAGGGTAAATGAGGCAACAATCAATTTCTAGTTTGTTTTACACATTTCTGGATTCTTAAAGTACTGCAGAACCGTAAAACGTTCCATTTTGTGAAGCGGTGGTGCAAAACATCAAGCTCAACTTCTTGGCACGTGTTCAGTGTTTTCAATTTTATTTCCGAGCTTACATTTGCAACAGGTCTAGACAACATCATGAATTTAATTTCAAAACTATATCCCACACCACTATTAAGCAGTACAATGGAGTTTTGCTGCTTGTCGCCAAAGGCAGGAGTGAAACTGGACAAAACTGGTAGAATTGTCTCCACATAGTTCAAACCAGTAGCTTTCTTCTGTTTTCTCCAATCAGATAAAAATACAGGAAAATATTCAATGCCACCAAAAGCATCTTTCAAGATTATATCTTGTAAATGAGTTCTCGAGGCTCAATGAGATTAACCTGCCTAAATAAAGGTTGAATGAATATCCATCCATTCATATCTTCTTCTTGTTCTGAAGTCAGGTTGTGGGGGCAGCAGTTTGAGCAGGAAGGTCCAGCCATCTCTCTCCACAGCCACCTCTTCCAGCTCTTCTGGTAGGACTCCAAGGTGTTCCCAGGCCAACCGAGAGACATAGTCTCTCCATCATGTCCTGGGTGTTCCCCAGGGTCTCCTCCCAGTCGGACGTGCACAGGGAGCATCCTGAACCACCTCAACTGGCTCCTTTCAATGTGGAGGAGCAGCGGTTCTACTCCAAGTCTCTCCTGGACAACTGAACTTCTCACCCTGTCTCTAAGGGAGAGTCTAGCTACCCTGCAGAGGAAACTCATTTCATCCGCCTATGTCCATGATCTCATTCTTTCAGTCACTACCCAGAGTTTGTGACCATAGGTGAGGGTAGGAACATAGACTGACTGGTAAACAGAGAGCTTTGTCTTACAGCTCAACTCTCCCTTCACCACAATGGACTGGTACAGAGTCCTCAATAATGCAGATGCTGTACCAGTTCTGTAAGTCAATCTCACGCTCCATTCTTCGCTCACTCATGAACAAAACCCCGAAATACTTGGAACACCTCCACTTGAGACAGAATCTCACCCTCGACCTGAAGAAATTTTTATAATATTTCTCCTATACAGGTAGTCCTCGAGTTACGGCACCCCCGACTTACGGCAATGCGGACTTACGCACGCCTCCCAGTGACGTCACACCTCCCACTGACTTTCAATAGCCCTTTTTCAGTTACACACAGTGCTGTTTCTTTTGTGTGTGGGGTGTTAATACCTTTCCCTTTAAGACCCTGTGGACTCCTCCCGCTCTTTGGTGTCCATCTTGTTCTGTGAAACAACAACGTGCGCTGGAGGAGCTAATTTTGTTTGTGCTCTAAGGTGGTGCAGCCTGTAAAAATAGCAGCTCTTCTTCTAATAAACTTCGTTGGTCGGACTTACCTGTAAACACTCCTGACGGAGGTAGATTGGATTTAAAGAAAAAAGAGAAAAAGTGAACCAGCGGCGCATGAGTGAGGAGGGATACAGGTACAGGTTTTTTTTTTTTTTTTTTTACTGTTTTATTTCATTATGAAATGTACTGTGCAGTATTTTATGTGTTTTTTGATAATTATGTAGGTTACTGTGTTAGCTAACTGCTTGGAAATACAGTACTGTACATGCTTAAGGTACAGAATGTATGCTGGTTTTGTCTACGTTGAAAAAAAAACGTGTTTACAACGCCGTGTACCATGCATGTTCCAACTTACGTCAAATGCGGTTTACGACACAGCGTGAAAACGGATCTCCGTCGTAAGTCGAGGACTACCTGTATGTCGATTCGCCACATGTCGCATCTATTACGCGTCACCGCTGACAACAAAGAAACGTGGGCTGGTGCGCCAAAAATCGATTGGCTACAAAATGGCGACCACGGGAGAGTGCATGGGAGGACTTCAACAAGATTTTAACAAGATTAACACTTAAAAACAATTATTTGTTTGCTTGACATTGTAACAAAGGTGTGTCTCAGTTAAGTTTTACTTAATAAATGCACATTAATGGTCAAATCAGCTGCATTTCACCTGGGTGGCGCGGCAAAATGCAGCTGATTTGATGTTTGCTCCAGAAGTTCCGGAGCGAGATGAAGGTGGCTGCTATGGCAAGCCAAGTATCTCATTAATAGCCACTTTTACCTATTAATGAGACATTTGGCTTCCCATATTGCTCAAGGGCCCTCTAGTGGCTGAAAATGGTAGTGCTCAATATTTTCTATGTTAGAATGAATGAAATAGTCAGGTCTCAGCCAAAAATGGAGAAAAAATATATTAGTTGCTTTGGTGTATAAGTTGCAGGACTTGCAAATTTATGCAAAAATGTGCGACTTCTATGGCAAAAAATACAGTATTTATATTAGTTATTTTACTGACAGAGATGGCACCGAATAGTTAATGGCAACATCTTAAACAAATAACTGTGCCACCTGTTAGAACTTTCTATGAGTTGAAGCTCCATTTGAACTATCACATCCAATTTTAAGTTAAAATCAAAAGTTTCAAGTGCTTCACGAGATATTTTGGTAACAGACGTGAAATATAAGCGTGAAATACATAACACTGAGCTCTTGTACACAAATGTCCTCCCTTAAAGGAAAAAGAACGTGACTAAATGAGGTCGTTAAGCGTGAATGTAAGACACGATCATTTCCTGCTAATGAGGCAGAAAACGATCCGTGTCTTCCAGGAGTCGCCTTCACAGGAAAGCAAACAGAACCCTCCTCCGTCTTCCCAAACGTCCCGGTGGTTACGGCGTGATGGAGAGGTGCGTTTCAGGTGAGCCGAGGTCGTCCAGAAAGCACAGCTGGCGTTTCCCGCCTGCCGGCTCCAAGGCGCCTCCGCTTCCCTTTTCATTTTGGCTCTCCACCACGACTCGCTGATCAGAAGAGGTCCGGGCTCTCGCGGGGAGAGATTTTCATTACGTTACCAAGCAACCGGTGGCTCCCGCTGTTTAAACTCGGCCTGTGATTGGTTCTTTATTTGATTATTTTAAAGTGTAATGTACATATCACAGAGCAGCATGCAGAGGCCGGAGCTTTCATGGAGCTGCTGTGTAGGCCGCTGACAAATCAGCCACAGCAAGCTAAAATAATAACCGAATATTTGTTTAAATTAGAGCGAACAAAAACACTGAACTGGACTGACAAAGAACATTTCCTACGTACTCGTTTTAAAGGTTGTATGTTTTATATTGTTGTGCTTCAGGAACGGTTAAAATGTAAACAAAATGATAGATTCTAGATTATTGCAGGTGCATTCACGTGCTCATCTTCAGCTGATTAGCCTTTTTCTCACCCCTAAACTATATTTTGTGATAGGAAAAGAACTCACACACACACTGGGGCAGAGGTTATAGATGGTGAGCCTGTGATAGGAAGGACGCTGGTTCAACTCCCTGGACTGACATAAAAAAGTAGGTGGGAAAGTTAAAGCACCCAAACCTCCTTCTGCCCTCATTTGCACCGCCCATGGGCACTTGAGCAAGGCCCTTAACCCCCCACCATCTACTCCCCCGGGAAGCCCTCTGCTCCACACAGAGGGCTGTGGTAGCTCAGTGGTCTGTGGTTGTGTCAGGAAGGGCATCAGATGTAAAAACAGTCGCCAAGTCTTCAGGCGAGTTAGTTTGCTGTGGCGAATCTGATGACGGGAGCAGCCGAAAGAAGAATAAAAAAATGCTTCAAAATAGTTTTTATGTTTTCCTTAATAAACTTAATGTTTTACATCTATCTCAGCCTGAGATAAAAAATTAAAATGTTAAATAATTTTAAATGTTATCTTTTATGGGCCTCTATTTAAAATTTAAATAATCCACATTTCTGTGTTTTTTTTTTCTTAAATTGACAAAACATTTGTTAAATGATTTTTTTATTTCATGCATTCTTCCCCATTAGTACATGAAAAATGATTTATTTATTTATTTGACAATTGTTAAAATATTTCAGTCCACAGTTTTGTCAAGACCTTTCAGCCCACCAGAGCTGGTAACCAAAACTGGAATATTGTTTTGGTCAAATTCGCACACAGTCAGTGGTTGGACATGGACATAAATGTTTAAAAAATAATCTAACTTTTTTAAATTCTAAAACTTTACTTGTGCACATTGCCAGTGTTTGCTTTAAACCTTTCCTGAACCGTTTGACCACAGAGCTGCCATGCCTGTCACAATAACACATTTTGCTGGGTGACTGTCTCAGAAATTATTGCGATAAACGATTATACTGTTTGAAATTTTACAATAATTAGTAATTATTGTCAAATTTAAGAAGAAATGTTTTGTTTTGAGTGTAGTACCTTTTTTGACCATCAGATGGCAGTATAAGACTTTGAACCGAAGGATGGCTAGTGAGGGAGCGAGCAGCGTGTCTCTAAGAAAAATGGGAGGGAGGCCCCTTGACATGATGCTGTTGCTCATTCGGTTCTCAAAATGGCAGACGCTGTGTGTGGTTTGAGCGCTTTAGCATAGCATTTGTCACACAAAGCTTTTAATAAAATTAAAATAAAAAAAAAGTAAACTTTTTGCAGAGAAAAACAGCTTTTTACACGAAGGCACGTGTTTCAACCGTGAATTTTGGAACTTCAACAAGACGGGAGGTTTTTTCCCCAAAGACAGCCTGTTAGCTTAGCTTGTAGCTTAGCTTCTTGGCTTAGCTGCTTTTAATGATCCAAAAACATGATTTTAGATGGTTAAGCCAGATCTTAAAGAGAAAAGAGAAAAGGAGGGGTCGGTGAAGATCACTGGAGTTGAGCTTTTTGTCATCCAGTGTCTTCAATAGAAAGAAAGAGACACGAAGAAACGATAAAGCCGATAAATAAGGAGAAAGAGATCGCTGCCTTTTGGCAAAAAAAATAAATAAATAAAAAAGGCCAAATCAGGGACGAAGAAGGGGAATTTAATACATTGGTGTTGCATACAAAACAGTCCATCGCCGGGCAGTTTATTGTGCGACACCGCGTACGTTGTCGTAAAAATTTAGCTTTATGCAGACATACCCTGTGGAGGTCCGTGTGGACCTCAGCAGACGTACGAGGGAGTATACTGGCGGCTTAAATGTGGAAGCGTGAGCAGTTTAGATGAACAGTGCTGATTTAGTCACCGCAAAGAAAATTCCTCATTTCTGAGTGAGCTACCGTATTTTCTGCCATACACGTCGCACCGCCCTGTAAGTCACATCTATTATGAGTCACCGCTGATGCTTCGCATTTGTTACGTCACCGCTGACAACCTGGAAACGTGGGCCGGTGTTGTGCCAAAAATCGATTGGCTGCCAAATGGCGGCCATGGGAGCGCGCACGGGAGGACTTGAAAAAAATTAACAAGATTAACAATTAAAAACAATTTATTTGCTCGACATTATAGTAAAGGTGTGTCTCAGTTGAACTTTTACTTAATAAATGCACTTCAATGATCAAATCAGCTTCCTTTCACAGGGGCGGTGCAGCAAAATGAAGCTGATTTGACGGTTGCTCCAGGCGAGCTGGACGAAGGTGTCATCTATGGCAAGCCGATTGTGTCATTAATAAACACTTTTACTTATTACATGACACAACGGCATGCCATTCTACTCGAGTGCCATCTAGCAGCTGAAAAGGGTAGTGTTTAATATTTTCAGTCAGAATGAATGAAAACAGTCATATCTCAGCTAAAAATTGGTTTATAAATACATGTATGGGGAAAAATCCATAAATACATCAGAGGGTATGCAAGTTATGCAAAAAAAACATGACACATAGACTGAAAAATACGGTACTTATTTTACTTGTTTTCTATAAAAATGAAAAATCTGAAATACATAAAAACGTTTAAGGAATTTTCATGCTCGCAACAGTTTGTTCCTTTTTGCCAATATAGAAATAAAACAAATAAAATGTCACAATGCAACATAAATGTATGAAGAATAAAGATCATCTCCGTTAACGACTCTCCATCAGAAAGAATCAAACGTTGGGTTTTTCACCTTTATTTTCATGTGAACCTGTTTTATAACCTCACCATCAGAGGTGTTTATCAGCTTTAATTAACCACCTTTTCCCTCCAGCTCTACAAAAGGGAATTAAGAGTAATGTGACTTAATTTACTGTATGATGATTTGATTAACCTTTTCCATTTGTGCACTTTAGAACTGGGTCACAGACAAACAAGTTCATTAACACCAGGCCTTGCATTAATGAAACATCTCTCGCCATTTGAGCTCTTTTTCTTTTTCTCTTCCAGTAATTATACTTGTACCTGAGTCTACGACTGAAACGAGTCTCCTTTAAAGAATATTCACAATCGCACAACCAGACTAATAAACAAGCTCATCTTACACTAAATTAACTAAAACTCACTGACATCATTTGTCTTTTAAGGGTTAATCAGAGACTAAATGGACTTATTATGAAAAAGGCTGTCTGTCATTTGGATATTTAAAGGATTTATTGGAACTTTCTTTCTTGCTGTGTGTCGATGTTTCACGGAGATTGGATCTGCAGCACCAACATGTCTAACTTATTATCGCGCTTGAAACAACATCATCTGAACATGAATGTCTCTTCTACAAGGAGGAAAAGCAGCTTGGTTGGTGCAAAGACCGATAACAGCAGCATTTAAACAACCTTTATCAGGTAACTCAGATCAGTCCAGAGCAATAACACAAGCTGTAGGAGTTTTTAAAGCTCTGGATCTACGTCCATATTCTGTTGTTCATGCGCCAGTTTAAGCATATGATTAAAGTTCTTGAGCCACACTAAGATATCTCATCACGTCAACACTTCAGCCAGGCAGTTGTAGCAGCACTTTAGGAAAAAGCTAAATCTGATATTGTCAACAAGCCCTGGATTGAAGCCCTGCCCTGATGATGAGCAACAGAATATTCAACCACCTCATAACAGAAATGATGACCGTTCAAGAAGAGGTATTGCTATTGTATTATTATTATCTAATTAACTTTTTAATTTAAAATTATGATCTTATTATCTCAATGTTTTTTACCTCTTTGTATTGTTTGAAGTCTGAGGATGTCATGGAGAGCAGCTGAGTCTTCTTCATCTTCAGGGAAATCATCACCTCCAGCTAAGAAGTCTGGAATGACTGAACTCTTTGGTGACATTTTCCAGGGACAGGTGGGAAGTAACAAGTCCTTTATGGAGCAGGTCCAAGAAGAAGTTTGTGAGTACAGAGCTTCAGGGTGCCCTTCCCTTGAAGCTGACCCTCTTCTTTTGTGGAAAGACAATGAGGCCAAATACAGCCACACTGCAAAATTAGCAGAGCTTTACCTCTTTATTCCTGCTACCTGTTGCTAGTGAGAGGATATTCTCCACCGCTGGAGATCTTCACTGCAACTAGATCTGTGTTTTTGGCAGAAAATGTGGACAAGTTGGTCTTTTTGGCCAAAAACTTGAAACTTGATGAGTTAGATTGTAAACAGTCTGTTGCTGCTTACTGTTCTTGTTCTAACTGTTATTGTGTTTATTAAGATTTTTATTATTTTTAGTATAGTTTATTTATTGTAAAGAGTCCGTTTATTTAAAATATCATCCAAATGGGTCACTTTTATTTATTTTATACAAACGTATTGTTTACTTGGCATATTTTCAAAATAAAAATTTTCTAAGTCTTTATTTTGGCCTGTTTTTGTACCAAGAATTAACCGAACCCTCCTTAAAATTGAACCAAAATGTGATTTTAGCATACTTTTACACCCCTAATATCCATCCATTCATTATCTTTACCCACTTATTTTTGAATTACGGGGGTCACTGGTGCCAGTAAGCAGTCGCAGTGCAAGATGCGGGGACACCCTGGACAGGTCTCCTGTCCATCACAGGGACACAGAGACAAACGAGACAAACAATCAGTCACTCACTCACTCACACCTAGAGACAATTTAGAGTTACCAATCAGCCTAACATGCATATTTTTGGTCTGTGGTAAGAAACCTGAGTACCCGGAGAAAACCCATGCATGCACAGCGAGAACATGCTAACTTCTACCCAGAAAGGCCCCGGGCCGGGATTTGATCTACCAACTGAGCCACCATGCTGCCCACACTATAACATTACATAACATTAAATTGTTGCACGTGGTTATTGTACATAAATTGATTGCACTGGAGATGATGTGTGGCATTTAAAAACCTAATGATTGCAGAATGGATTGGTGATTGACAGGCTACTAAAGTTCTCAAGGACACAAGGATGTGTGATTCCCATGTTTTCTGTGCCATTAATCACATAGCTGCAGTTTTTGAGTGGCAGGGGGAGCCAAACCATCTCCAGCTGATCCTGATTGATGAGCTCTTGGTGTATTTAAGGATCTTTGGATCAGTTCTTGTCTGCTGGAACTTTATGGTACAAGGGGCCGAGATAGGGTAGAGGCAGGGCAACTGACCTGGGGCCCGAAAGTTCCAGGTTCGATCCCCAACCATTCCCACATGTCGTGGAGTCTCTGAGCAAGACACCTAACCCCTAATTGCTCCCCGGGTGCCTACATAGCCGCCCGTTGCTTCACTTGAGTGTATCCCAAGTGTGATGGGTTAAATGGAGAGAACTAATTTCACCATTGTATGGGAACATACAATGACGACAACACATAGCACTTTATTTATTTGATACCAGCTGGGAGACTAGTGACAGCACCACAACTCTTACCTCTGATAAGTAGCAAAAATCTGAGTATGTCCTATTGTCCTTGAAGTTGTAGCTCTGTGGTTCAGCATTGAGGAAGTCAGTCTCCTTGTGTCTGTGAAGCAGGCCCTCTTCGTGTGACAGCCAAAACACCACCAGCCTCCTTGTCATCAGCCTAAGAACAACATCTTTGGATCAACATCTAAATACTGTCCTGCCACTCTCCAACATATTCTACTCACCTTCCTCATCACATACTGCTGTCCACCTGGAATCCACTAACTTTGGACTTTACTATCAAGGTTATATCACTCACACCTAGGGACTGGTACTGGTAATACTTTCCTGCCAACAGTTCCCTTCCAGATCCTACCTGATCCACAAAACACTAAATAAAATCACTTACCTTTTGCTTTGAATGTGTTGAGCCTTTTGGTCAGTCCACACTACTCTTGGAGTTAAAGCATCAGTAATAGTGATAATAGATTAGGTAATTTAACCATGGACTCAGGTTTGAAGCATCCGTGAACAAAGGTCAAGCCTACCATGAACTGGAAACTGCAAGAACACCAGTGTCTTGTGGCCTGAGCAGGCAACAACCAAGAAAGAAGGTTCTGCTTCAAAGGCAGCAACTTCAGGCTTAACTTCATATTGCAGTGGTCCACGTGGATGATCTAAATACCGTACTTTCTAAAGAACAGTTTGAACAGGGCTGTTCAACAAATGGTTCCAGGGTAAGATATAATATTTTCTAAAAATGATTTAGTCCCCCACTTGGCTACCAAGTCTTTGATTTGTATTAGTACGTTAAGGACACAGCATGTAATATATATAGCTATTTCCACATCTTCAGCCTTATAATAAGCTAGTCAAAGTCTGCATCAGTCAAATTTCAACTGTACAAAAGGCTGTACTACACATTCATTCAACCTTTATTTAAACAGATAAATCACACTGAGTCTCGAAGACTCATTTACAAGTGAGATCTGTTGGAC
>JAVCKU010000052.1:1665962-1678808 GCA_032273985.1 Hypsolebias coamazonicus | reverse complement strand
GTTAGAACATTACCATTCCTATCTTTAATAAGCCTAACCTGCTGCACATCCTTTCCAGCCTGATCCCTCTGTCTTGCTAATCGGTACAAGTCCTTCTCACCCTCTTTAGTGTACAGCCTCCCATACAGCTCATCATACACCCTCTGCTTTGCCTTAGCTACCTCCCTCTTAGCTCTACGTCCCATCTCCTTATATTTCTGTCTCTTCTCTTCAGTCCTCTCACTGTCATATTTCTTCTTGGCTAACCTCTTTATTTGAATAGTTTCCTGCACTTTACTATTCCACCACCAGGTTTCCTAAGCATTCATTCTCTGTCCAGATGACACACTAAGAACCTTCATACCTGTCTCTCTAATTACCGGTACTGTTGTTGTAGTAGACCAGTCATTTGGAAGCTCTTTCTTACCACCCAGAACCTTTAACAGCTCTTCTCTGAATTTCTCACATTTTTCCTTCTTCAGCTTCTACCATTTGGTCTTCTTTTCCGATTTTACTATTTTTTTCTTCTTCACAACAACAGTCATTCTATACACAACCATCCGATGCTATCGGGCCACGCTCTCCCCTGCCACAACCTTATAGTCTCCAATCTCCCTCAGGTTTTCTCTTCTACACAGAATGTAGTCGACCTGCATACTCCTTTGTCCACTCCTGTAGGTCACTCTATGTTCCTCCCTCTTTTGGAAATATGTGTTGACAACATCCATTTCCATTCTCTTGGCAAACTCCACCACCATCTGTCCTTCTGGTTTCTTTCCTTGACACCAAACCTACACATCATTTCCATATCCCCTCTGTTTCCTTCACCAACATGTCCATTCAGGTCTGCTCCAATCACCACTCTCTCCTCCCTGGGAACACTCTCTATCACTTCATCCAGATCTTTCCAAAATTTATCTTTCTTCTCCCCATCACATCCAACCAGTGGAGCATAACCACTGACAATGTTTGGCCTCAGACCTTCTACTTTTGCCTTCAGGGACATCACCCTATCTGACTTTCTTTTCACCTCTACTACATTGTTTGCCAACTCTTCCTTCAGGACCACTCCTAATCAATTTCTCTTTCCACTCACGCCATGGTAAAACAGTTTGAACCCTGCTCCAATGCTGTGAGCCTTGCTGCCCTTCCACTTGGTATCTTGGACACATAAAACATCTACTTTCCTTCTCTGCATCATGTCAGCCAGCTCTCTACCTTTGCCTGTCATTGTCCCCACATTTTGAGTTGCAACCCTCAGTCCTACATTCTTGATTTTTCTCTTCTCTGTCTCTTGATATGTTTTCCTTCTTGTTTCTTTTTACTATGTATTAATAATTTACTTTTTCCTAAAACTTTGCCTAAACAATCATCAAATATTGTAAAACAGTAGCAAATGAACACAACCACATTTCTAATGTGCACAGAATGATATGCATGTTTATTTCAGAAAGAGAACGGGTGTCTAAACAGACAAAAAAAAAAGTATTTTATTTAACACTAGCAGTTAAAATGAATGAAAATGGGGTTGCACAACATGGTATTTACAATGACTATTAAGTCCTTAAATAATTAGGGTCATGTAGCATTTTAAAATGAAATAAGAACTCTTAGTATAGAAGAAGCAAATAACAGCTAATTCAAGTGAACAATATTAACACAAAACAGTCGTCTAAAAAAAATGAGGGGAAAAAAAAAAAAAACAACTTGAATTACAAGCTTAGGAGCTAATACATTAAAAATGATGCACCAAAATGTACTAATACAATTATTCATAGAATCTGTGTAAAAAGCATGTAGAAAAACACCTGATGCAGTTTGCTGATACAGTCATTGACCAGTTATGAGAGGTATGAAGTATTTCACAGGTAGATAAGTGTGAAAGAAGTCCGCACTGGTTTCTCGGGGATGGGGGCTCAGGCCCCTGCATACATGCACTTCACTTCAACGTGAACTATGGCCTCTGCAAGTTCTAAGGCAAATATCGGAGGTGCACTTGTATCCATGTAATGCCGACCCATCCCAGAAGGTGGATGAAATACAAGGTGAGAGAACTTGTCTCCTACATGACTGAGCGACTCTTACATGACGTGACACCTGTCTGTAAACATATTTCATCATATACTTTACTCACTGATCTCTTTCAACCTTTAGACCAGATTCATCTTGTTACTTTTTATTGAACTGAAGTTGAGCAGTCGGTGAAAAAGGCAAGTTTTTGTTCAGATTCTTTCAGAACAACCTTTGGAGTTGCAAAAAGCCAGTGTTTTAGAGAAGCCGTGACAAAAAAGAAAAACACAAAAACAAACATATCAGTAAGAGCATTCGTTTACAGAGCTGCAGCGAGGTTGGTGGAAGTCAAAGAGCTGAAACGGCCAGAAACACAGAGCGAACCAGAAACGTCCTCTTTTTACATAAAAAACATCAAGGGACCATCTGGGGGTTTCTGAAGTTGTGCTCTGGTTAATAGTTATCAGTAGTTAGCTCAGCCATGTGTCTCAGAGCACAGAGTGGAGGAAAAAGGCAAAAGTCTTCATCCAGGCTAGGCTAACATTTAATCAAATGACTTGAGTTTTTTATTGGTTTTCAGGCTCAGTCTCAACATACAGATATGAAAGAACGTCACTATACCTACTATTAAAGCTCTACACTTTGTGTGAGCCTGGTTGTTTAGATTATTATTTATTATTACACTTTATTTATACAGGTTAGTTCCCATTGAGCCCTGAAGACTCATTTACAAGACAGACCTGTTACATACAACATAGGTGGTTAAATCCTGACTGTGCCGAGGTTCAACACAGATATTCATGTTGGGAATATGAATGTCTGGTTGCAAAAACAGCAACAAGCTAAACAAATGTCAAAGACATTTCATATTAGCTAATGTAGCATTCTTTCACACCAGTACGACATTACTGAAGAAGACTTTTGAGCTTTAAAAAATGCAGAAAACTGGGCTATCGTCTGGCTAACTGTTAGCCTAGCCTGGATAAGGACTTGAGTCAGCTCCACACTCTGTGCTCCGTGGCTGATAAAGTGTTAACTATTGAAAACTACTGGCCAGAAAATTATTTCTAACATGACCAGACGATCCCTTTGAATTGAACAACTTTCATTTTCTTTAACTCTTAAACAATATTTGCGTGAAAAACTAAACTTCTCAGCAGCTCAACACCTTGTCCCGCGCAGCTTTTCAGCACGTCTTTGTTTTGGGTTTAACAAACTCTGTTTCACAAACCAAAACCAACCAACTGTCAACCTGCTGTCTTGAAAAACAAACAAACAAACAAATAAAAAACAGCTGAAAGTGAAAGAATGTTTCTGCTGATACCTCGTCCCATAGAAAAACATCCCAATAATATGGCCACAAAAATCTATAAAAATGAGCTTTTTTAGCAACCAGCTGTTAAAACGTAAAACAATGAAAGTACAAAAAGACAAAAAAACAAACAAACCCTGCAGTCTGCTTCAGAGAGAAACCTTTAACCCTGAGACTTTAAGGGATGGTTTATCCAAACAGCAGGAACACCTTTGTGACAGCTTTGGTTTCAACACGTCAGGATTTTGATTTCTGCCACAACTCGAGTCTGAAGCAGCTGAATGAAGTCGGCACAGACACGTTTCTGTTGCCATAAGCAGAGAGAAGGTGAAACATGCAGTTAGCAAGCTTTAAGGTGAACAAAACTGCTTCAAAACAAATGTGTGTGTTCAGGTCACTGGTGATAAAAGGACGCTTTTTGTCTTTAACCCCCGTCCCCCACCAAAAAAAACAAAACAGAATACACCAATAAAACATTTCACCCAAACTGTTTTGAGGTTTCATTCAATGCATGCCTCGTTTTTATTCAAGCCAACAGTTTAGAGGCAGACTGAACTCAGGGCCTTCACTGAACGACCCCCCCGGTCTTACCTCTGTGGGAATGTGTGGCTCAAATGACCAACATGTCATAAAGAGTTTGAACAACGTGTTAGGAGTCGTGTAAGCTACTTTACACATGAACCATAAAACATGTGCTGCTGTCCCATCCAGCATCAGCTTCTGAATTTGAGGACGAAGATTAGAAAACTAGTTGCATATGTGCAGAAAAAAGCATCTACCGGTAATGTAGATCGCTCCACGATTTTTTTTTTATTTTTACTTTAGTAACCTCAAATGTCAACAAGGATAAATCTTGTGAATATGTGTGGGAAACTGAATTGCTACTGCTCCAAACTCTGGCTGTACCAATGTGTGTGTGTGCAACAGGATAATGAGATACACACAGGGCACTCTCTGATCCCACCGTCTGACACCACTCCACAAATAAAAACTTCATTCAACTACTTCCTACTTTTGCATCAGGGAAAGTCTCAAGGAAGATCTGCAGAAACTGAAACTTTAAAGCCCCACTCCAAGGTTCGTCCTGCACTTCATCAGGACGCACTAAGAGTCAGTGTTTTACTGGAGGTGCTCCAAGCAAGGGAATCAAATGACAAAATGTTGTAGAGCGATTTGTTGGCAGGCATCATTGTTCAGTTCGCCACAGCTGAGATTTTTTTAAAAAGTGAGTGCTGATGCTGTCACGTCTGAAAATAAGAGTAAAGTTCCAAACATAACAGTGCTGTTAGTGAAAATTAAGGGTTTCCAATCAGCTGTTTCCTTGAACTTTAAAAGACAAAAGTTGCCAGAAACTCAACAGCTAATGCGGGAATAGGCTTTAATTCTTAAAACTATGTGTTGCTGAGAACACTGTTTTGTTCATCACGCATTTTAGTATGTTGGGAAAAGTTGCTCCTGAATTTGTACTTTTGCCGAGTCGTCAATACCAAGTGATTTTCATGAAATGCCCAGCAGTTTGCGTTGTGTAACAACAAGACGTGGAACTGTTGCCGTTTCACAGGTGTTAAAGTATCTGACTGTGATCCAGCACACAGAACCACCTGCATGGGTGTTCAGACGAACAACACACCGTCAGAACGTCTGATTTAAGCAGAACGCCATTTTTAAATGGCTTCTGATGTTAAGCCAACACCTAGAGTTACAGCCTCAAATGTCTAAACATCAAACCACTACTACTACTACTAATAATGATATTAAGTATAATAATAATACAGTGGAGTGACTTGTGAAGCTTCTTTTTGTGCCGACAATAGTTTGACCAAATGTATGACTTGGCAATGGTATATAGCTGGGCCTTAGGAAAACTAGATTATAGTTTTAAAATTTTAAATGTTGATAATAGAACATTTAGTCTCTGGGACTCTTACTGCTGTGGTACAGCCTGTCGGTGCCACTGTAAGTCTGAGCCCAAGTTCTGTTCAGAAAGGCATTTGGGGCAAAACCATTGCCAAATTTTTCGTGTGCAGTTCCCTTGCTGTATTTATCCACAGAAGGGAGCTGCAATAAACAACATTTGACTGTTTAGTACTACAGTACATACTATTTTTTGGAGATAAAGAGCGCATCGTTCCCTCAGAAGTTTGTATTCACTGAAACATTTGAGTTGATGAGGCTGAGTTGGAGCCTTTGGGATGGGGCTTTAAAGAGAAGAGAGTTTGAGCTGACATGTGAAGCCCTGCCGGTTCCCTCTAAATCACCTCGAATCAGGGTTGACATCTTTAAACTTCTTTATATATATACAAATAATAAACAACCAAAACTACCATTTGAAAAGCAGGCAGCGTCAAAGTGAATTTACAAGGCAAAACAGAAGTTTGACCGACTAACTAAGCTTATATTTCTAGTCAGCATGCATGCACATCACGAAGGATGTTCAAACACAAGCCACTACCTCATGAGGGTTAAATCATCCGAACAACACATATACAGCTTCCACTGCAAATTATTTAGCATTAGCTTATTAACAAAGAAAAACAGAATGCTTCAATTTTAAACCCATAGCTTTGTTTTTCTGGTTTCTCATCGATTTTATTTCAAACTTAATTCAAAGAATGAATGTTTTCTCTTATTTAAGTGCTCCAGTCTCAGACGTTTCAGGGGCTTTTGAACAACAAAACCCCAAACGCCCTTGTAGAAGTGCTAAATGGCTCCGAGTGCACTGAGCCTTACTTTTGGGGCTTTTTGTTACGTTTTTTTCCACAACAAAAATGAGACGTATTGACTGTGTTTGAACATCAACTTAAATAAAACCCAAAATTGTTTGCGAGAGTGTACACAATCAAGCATCGTTAAATACTGATAAGAAACTACATTTCCTCTAGATTTCTTGAAATAAACGAAGGATTTTCACATTGCATCGGAGTGAAAGGTGCAGACGAGCTGCTTTCAAAACATTTCTAGAATGGGTAACGTTTGACGCATACAAGGGGCTCAAACTGTGTGTGTGTACATGTGTATCGAGCTGATTTCCTGAGTAGAAGAACACCCATCATGATGGAAAGTATTCATTAGGCAGGACAGGAAACAGCAAAGCAAAAAGTTCCCTTAGCAAAAGACGCCTGATGTGACCCCCAGTAGAAAAAAAAGATCTAACCTGGACTAAAACCACCGTTACAGTCATCATGCGCCGTACTATATACACATCTGCCATACAAGCACTTGGATATCACTGGTACAACATCAAAATACAATGGTATTGCTAATGAGTGGGAAATAAAAAGCTCATCTAACCAGCTGCAAAAGCCCGTTTCTCTCTCCGGTCAGTTCAGTGCTGTGGAAGGCAAAGGAGGAATGTTTTCAGTTACAGCATGTACAAAGTTATCCTGTACACAAAAACAAATGTGACACTCGCATTTTTTTTTTTTTTTGCATATGAACATTATACAGTCTCACTGCATCGTAACTCTTTCACATACAGAAGCTGTTTTCTCCCTTTTTTTTTTTTTGTTTGTTTATAAATTAGGTTGAACATTCAGAGGATATTTCTTCTTCCTGAGTTTGAATTGCTGTGACGAAAATGGCCACTGAGATTTATTCACAGAAGAAACAGAAAAGAGACGGAACGAGACAGAAAGAGGTAGAGGAGACCAAGAGCCTGTCTACACTACTCCAGATAGTTTTTTTAACAGATACTTTTGTTTTCTTTTAATGCTTTTTCCTTTTCACCTACATGACTTTAATAAAAATTCTGCAATATCCACGCCTCTCCATTAGGTGGCGAGACTGTTCACAATAACAACCAATCAAAATCCAGGAAAGGAACGTCAGTATCTTATTGATTATAATAAAATCTAGACATCGACCAGAACGTTAAAGTTGAAACCTGATTGAGACCAGCGTCCCGTACGACTGGTTCTAGTCCAAGATTTAAGTCCCACCCACGCTAGGTAAACAAACAAGACAGTAAGCAAAATATATTAAAATTACATCTCAGATTACTTTATCAGACTTTTGTGGATTCACGTAGTTCTTTCTTTGCTGTTCTGTTTGCTTTTCTAAATTGTTTAGCTGTAATTAAATATATGCTGTTAACAAAACAAAAGTCATGTGACACCATGATGGTGTGCGCTCCTTTAAAACCCCACATTGCGAGTGCACATACTCTGGTTCCAAAAATACACGACAGCAGCGCCTGCAAAACATGTCAAGGCTTCTCCACTCCAGATGGACAGACAATACGTCTTCAGTACGTTTACAGTTTATGAGTGGGGTTAACTAAAAATTATCTCATAACTCTTTTTTCTTTGCTACTGTTTCCTCTTAGGTATTATCAGTTCAGCACAATCCAAGTTTGGTGATGCCAAAAAAAGAAAAAAACTGAATAAAGCAAATAGACAAAACGGAACAAATAAGAAACAGTAAAAACAGCTCCATTTTTTTTTTTTTTTTGAGCACACAGTGCAAGTGGGTGTGAGCGAAACAGGCTGCTACGTCATTGTGTGAGAAGCTCCGTTCTTTTTGACCACATAAATTTACCAAGGGCAGGTTCTTAAAAATGTCATTTTTGGGAAGTTTGCGTGTAGATGAGAATGGCAAACACAGCAAAAATAATAATAATAAAAAAAAAAATCTCAGTTTGTAAAACTATCTGGAGTCATGTAGTGGGTTTAAGAGACTGTTTTCACACAAAAGTCTGAGAACTTCAGTAGAATGAGGACAGAACGAGTCTGATACTCTTTGTTCTCACAATTAGAAATACTCCAAAGTGGCATCTGCGCCGAATGTACAGAAGAAGAACCTGTTGGAAAAATATGCTACATTAATTAGCTAATACTTTTTATAATAATAAATTTATAAAAATCATCAATGTGGATGCATCATCAACACAGAAAGAAAAAAAATAGAAAAAGAAACAAGTGATTAGGTAGTCGGTTGGGCAATCTACTGAAGAAGTTCAGAGTTATGGCAGTATTTCAGTGAGCAGTAACTGTTGGACTAGTCCGTGAAGAGCCTTGGCTCTTCAAGATGTCTCAAAATGTTCACATGGGTTATACTTTTTTCACGAGTCACAGACTAAAAAAGGTGTTCAGCTGCTTTTCTCCCTCAATAATCTTGAGTGTGGTGGTTGATTCAAACCTGTCTCAACCAGGACCCATCTACAAGTCGCACAACACAGTTTAGAGACTTGAGATGGGTTCCAGAAAAATAAAACACAACATTAAAAATTACTGTATTACAAAACACTTTTTTGCCACAATTGTTACAGAAGATAAAACTTGTAAAAATTAAATAAAGGTAGGTCTATTGGCCTTCCTATGGCTACTAATGTGCATGCTGGAGGTCAGTATTTGACAATGCGTCGTGGTCTGACGAGATTCGTGCCTATGTCAGGTTCTAATCAACTTCTGTCATTTGTGTATATTTGTTACAATCACTGACTATAGCCTTCTCATCAGATAAAAACTTAAAGAAAATATTCTGAACTTTGATGTTTCATCATTGTGTACACGCTCATCAGTGGTAGGATTCTACCACAGCTGCTGGAAGTAGCTATGACTGTGCACGTGGGATTGGGTCAGAAGCTGAAACGTTTGGGAACCATAGTTCTCGAGTGTTGGAGCTGTATTTTAACAGCCCAGGAGCTCTTCTTCTGACAGGAAACATCTGAGGCTACAGCCCCAAATGTCCAAGTCTAAACTCCACACCAATGACCAATAAAAAGTAGAACAGGGCTATTCAAGTAAATTGCACGGGGTCACACAGTTACTGCAAGCCATGAGCTCAGGGGCCAGACATCCAGCGGTTATTGTCATTAAGTAAGTTTGTTTTATAGTTTAAAGTCTAGTTTTATTTAAAAATCAACCAAACTGAATTTATCTGTGGGCCTGATTTGGCCCCGGGGCCACTAGTTGAATGGCCCTGAACTAGAGAAGTGGCAGCAGTGTGAATGAGTGCTGAATGACTGTTCTGAAATCTGCTGAAGACGTGAAAACTGACTTGTTAAAATTAAAAGTAGCTAAATAAATACTTAAAGTAATCAAGCAGAATCTAAAATAGCAAACATCTATACTGGACATGAGCTAAAGATACTAAAAGTAACAAAACTGTAGCTAAAATCACCACATCTTGCTGGGGACATGATGTGGGGGGCATGACAAAAGGGGCACATGTGGGGGGATGTGTGTGTGTGTGTGTGGGGGGGGGTCCTCTCACCTTGATGTGTCGGGTACTGTTCCAACATCAAGCCCCCCAGCATGCCTTAAGAGGGGCATACTGTGGAGGTTTTGTCTAAATGCCCCTCCAACAACCCACACCCACCTGCTCCCGTTTGTGCTGGATCATTTGCATTAAGCCTAAATCTCTACATTTTTGAAACATTGGAAGAGTTAAACCAGAATTCTGTGACCATATCAAAAAAACAGTCATCATCTCCTAAATGGGCTTCAAATGTTCAAATTTGAACAGATGCAATGGGACAAAGTATGCACTAGTAGTTTTGTGGCAAAAAAGAGGACAGAACTAAGTCAAATGTTAAAGGGCTGCACCAAAGACAGCTCCAACAGAAAAATTCACTTTTTTTTTTTTTTTGCAAATTTCTTGCCAACTAGTCTCCAACAGTTGCATCCCTGTGAGATACTCCCTTTAACACTGCAGACTTCTGTATTCTCACTTGCGTCTCTTATAGAGCACGGTGAGAAGTGTCAGGGCTGCAGTGGATGTGTGAAAACAACTGAAGGTACAGAGTGGGAAAAAAGAGAAGAAAGAAAGAAAGTCAGGGACAGAGACGTAGTTTGTACACCAGGAGACAGGAGAGCTGCTGTTTAGGTCCAATGAGGTTTAACTTTAAGTTGTGACACACAAATGACAGTCTCCATTGTAGAGGTCACTGCTGGGGGGAGTATAGCACCATTGGAGGGTTTGGTGAGAGGTTCCCACTCTGTCGTGGTAAGAGGAGAACGCCTGTAGAACAGTATTGCTGCTATTAAGACAACATTAGTGTCAACCATTCAAACAAAGTCAAACTCAAAGAGTAAAAAGCACAAAAAGACGTAAAAATGAAGCTTGTTTCTGAGTGAACACTGGCAGAGGCTGAACGTCTCACAACCCAGAGGAAGGGTTTGTCAGAAGAGTCAAATTAAATAATACAAAAACATTCAACACAAACAGAAACCAAACCACCTCTACTTGGTACAGTCCTTCCTTGGCTGCTCGTCAGTTGTACATTTGTCTGTCATTTCCTGGCAAAAGTCCACCGTTACCGTCTGGTTGGAGGTTTCCACAGACAGCTCCGATGCTGCGTACAAGCTGGTGTCCTGACCATCTGTAACTTTGTCAGCCCCATTTCTGACTGTGGAGTTAGGCTGGTTCTCAGAGGAACCGGGTGACCTGTGGAAGATGGGTTCTGGCGTGGCTGAGCCAGAGTGGGTGGTTAGGTCAATGCTGCTGGTGGCAGGGGTGCTGAGGGTGGGTCTTGACTCGTTGGCAGTGGAGTTGGCTGGCCGCAGAACGGGGCAGTAATGGTGAAGGGACTGGACCTGCTCTGGACTCAGATGGACATCCCGGCACACCTCCTGAGACAGGCAGGAGAAGTTCTCCCACAGCTCGCCCATACAGGCCTTCAGCTGGTTCCTCTCAGTCAGCAACTTCTCTTTCTCACAGACCTGCAAACACACAAGTTTGTAGTCGTTTCCTTATTAAGATATTCCACGGACCTCCATTAATTTCTCAACTGTAAGATGGAAGCGATTTATGAGAATCGTAGGCCACTTGCAGCTTCTGGGACTCGCCAGCATGTTGGGGACAACCTTGGAGGAGCTAATAAGCTGGACTATAGGAAAGCCCACAAATCAGGTCATTTTGGATCATTGAAAGTACCAGCAGAACTCAAGGCTGACGAGAAACAACAGTCTGCCTGAAAAACAAACAAACTGTGGCTTATCTGAATCTGACTCTCCTGTTCAGCCTTGAAGCAGGCCAACTTATCAAATTTCTCCTGGGATATGTGTAAACTAAGAAGGCTCTGCTCTATCCATCCCCTGAACAAATGGCTGACACCAACATCTTATCAGGACTATGGTACTATCCAAAAGTGCTTCATGGACAAATCTCACCATCTTGTCATCAAATGCATATGTAATGTGTCTGTAAATGTGCTTGCTGGCAGATAAATCATGTCCTGATAAGGACATGGTGCAAAGATATTTTTTTGTAATACCACTATCCTTTCCTCATGGCCTTTCCCTGTTTCTATCTAATGAATAAGGGGCCGTGCTCTTAGGAGCAGCAGCCACGTGCACTCCGCCCATCTTTCGGATGACCGTACGGACATAATCTCGCTGTACTTTGGTGCAATGATAATAAAGCTTCTTCTGATGCTGATTTCTGCAGTCTAAGCCTGACCATGGTGGTATCTCACTGGGCTGTGACTGTGGATTACTAGTTGGTGAGTGTAAACTGTGAAGAGATGTGAACATTTGCTATTGCTCTCTTGCAAATGTTTATGTTTGCATCCGAATGGCCTGTGAGCTGTGTGATTGAATTTGGACCAGTCAGTGCACCAAAATACAGCTGTAGTACTTTTGTCATGGGTTGGAAACACTCATGACAAGTCTGTGACTATCATGAGAGCGAAGACATTTTTGAACATGTTCAAAACTCAAGCAACAAGACTTCACGCCTCGTGAGGATTTTGAGAAATGCCTAACATCAGATGTTCAGGAGACTCCCTCATGTTGTTCACAAACTTGTTGCAGCTCAGCAACCTTTACTTTAAACATTACCGGTACATGCCTAACCTAAACGTAATTCATACCATAGCCCTATACCCAACACAATACTACAGGTGCATCTAAAAAAATCTATCGTGAAAAAGGTCAATTTTGTCTAAAATTCACAGAAAATAAAACTTGTTTTCCACACGCATAGTGTGAAATATTTAATTTCTTGTAATTTTGATGATTATGGTTCACAAATAATGAAAAACCAAAACAGGGGCAACACGATGGTGCAGTTGGTAGCAGGGGCGGCCGGCCAGTAGGGGGCGATAGTGCGCTGCCCTACTGGAACTTCTGGAGCTATTCACCATTTTACATAGAAGATTTAAAAAATAAATAAATAATTAAAATGAAATAAAATAAAAATATTTCAAAATATATGTATGTATGTTTTTAATTGTGTAGGATAAATATTTTATAAATAAGGATGAGTTACATTGTTTGTTTCAAAAAACGTTTTCTGATTGGTGATGTATTTCCAGTCCTGGGGGTGCATGAATCTTATCCATAAACTCTCGTTAAAAATGGTGCATGCGCAGTTATTCCACAACGTTGCAAGAGAATGGGAAGATGCTGGGCGCAGATTTCTGTGCCCTGGGCACATCCATCGTGAGCTGTACCTACCGATCATGTGCTTCCTGTCTTTTTTTTTGTTGTTGTCTGGTAACAGAGTCGTGCAGTGACTCAAGGAGGGTGGCTGCAGGTAGGTTTTCATTGAAAGCCCTTTATCTAATGCCTATTTGCCATTTCTGACTGATATGCCTCTCAACT
>JAVCKU010000052.1:1450193-1468674 GCA_032273985.1 Hypsolebias coamazonicus | reverse complement strand
GGGAGGCTATGAAAGCCCTGTTGAGAGGGAGTTTGGTGCTCCAGTATATCGTACCAGTACCTCCACGACCGCACACACCCCTGTTACGCTCAGTTCCTCTGTCACAGAACTCGCCAGAGTGGGTGAGAGTAAACATTTTGACAGAATGAGAGTAAACATTTTAACAGAGATAGTTTAAAAATACCAGCCAAAATAAAATTGTTTAAGGTGCCAGTGTGTACACACTGAAGCACTGTTATTTATATTTCTCTACTACACTTTCTGTAGCTTTATGGAAGAAAAAACTACACAACAGATACAATTTTTAAAAAATGGCGTGATTGGGAACAGTGTGGAATGAGTTTTGGTGACAAAGCAGTGAACAACATAGACAAAATTCACAAAACACCCTAAAAAGGTTTCCAACAGAAGACAATAGAGCTTTGGCAAAACGAGTGCAAAAACCCATCCCTCTTTGGAGATCTGCATTGCTCAAACATATTTCATAGTAGGAACATCATTTGAAGATAAAACTGGTCAGAAAGTTGGTCTTGATGAGATTAAACGTGGTATTCCTAGGTTTCCAGCAATACTCACTCCCTCCACAGCTGCCACCCATCTCAATCATCCACCACGCCACGCCTGTACCTGATTTAGAGGACTGCTCCGCAGCATATAAAAGCTACTGCCAGATGTTCGTCTGATGCTGGAACATTATGATACCTAATGGTAAACGATTGACAGGCAGTAAACTAGTTCCTCAGCAAGTTTTACTAACCTTTGTTATTATTCTCCAGCGACTTCCAAGTCCTGTCTCTTCGAGTCTTCCAAGACCTCCTCGATCCTTGTGACTGTCCTGACATCAACTTGTCCCTTCAACCGTCCAAACATCAGCCTGGATCAGTAACTACCAAACAATGTCAACCTGCTCCTCTCTCCACTAGGGTTGGACATCAAGGATCAAGAATCGTTTGGAACCGGAACTAACTGTCCGGTTTTCCCGGAATCGTTCAAAATATTTATTTTCTATGCCTATTTTCTATGCCTAGTCTGCCAACCTGAATTTGAAGGTGCCCGCCAAACACCAATGAAGAAGAAGCTGCCCTCCGAAAACCAATGAAGAAGAATCCACCGGAAGTGTTCCCATACATGGAGAGGGAGCAGCCACGGTCGAAAGCGTGGCTTAACTTTAATAAAATGACCAGTCAGCTCAGTGCAGCACTTGCAATAATTTTATATCGTGCAAAGAAGGGTGGAGAAGTAAAATAGTGGCCCGTTTGACGCGCTCCGCCGGATTATTTTCGCTTCCTATGAGTCCAACCCTCAGAAGTAACAGAGTGGCGCTCCGCTGGACTGTTCTATTTCATATAGGCTTCGCCCTTTAAGGCTATCGCTAGTGGGTATATCCCTCTGCGTGCAGCGTGCCACTGAAGAACTTTAGTCCACGCCCACCTGTTTCATGGGCCCCACCCCGGTCCATATAAATTACGGTGAGACTGGGCAATCGGCTCCCAAAATTCCTTTAGCCACTAGAAGAGCTTCAACAAAGTCCAGCACCAGCTCCATCCGCCTGTGCCCATCCTGCCAGACCGGCTACATCCTCAGCTGCGACCAGCACGATGTTTGCGAGGGATGCCTGGGTCCCCTCCATGCAAACCTCGCCAGTACCTGCCGTCCCTGCGAGCTCCTCCCTCCGGAGGAAAAGCAGCGGCGAGCAGCCTTGTTCAAGGCTAACCCTGAGGAGGAATTCTGTCTGATGGAGCACTACTCGCTGGACGACACCGTCACCTTTTTTGACGGGCCGCAAGCTGAACCGGATGGTTCCTCCGTCAAGGACGATACTGGCACAGCTCCTCTGCCTCCTGGCAGAGGGTCAGCCGAGCAGATGCTCACCCACCTTTGGTCTTCCTCGGTCGGCGTCCACCCCACTCCCAGCTGTTGGCGCCCTCCTTTCGGAGCTGCTCGCCATAATCCAGGAGGCCGCGGACACGAAGGGTCTGTCTGTTCCCCGCCTTCCCCCGCCACGATCGGATGATCTAGTGGGAAGATTTGGCTCCACCCCGGCTCGCCGCCTCGATCCTGTATGGCCTCGTTTCCCGGCGGTGACAACGTACTGGGACGAGGCCGCAGCCGAGCCCGGGATGTTGAAGGCACCTGTCTCCACCTTCACTTCCATCACTAGCGTGGAGGGGTTCACTGAGCTGAGTTTTCCCTCAGTCCCCCCTCTGGAGTCTAGTCTCGCGGAAGTGTTTGGGGCGAAAGTTTCCAGGGTGGATCGACGGCCGATTCTTCCAGGCAGGTACGACCAGACGATCACTAAGCTCTCTGACCGAGTTCACCAGAGTTCGTTTCAGGCGGCCGCAGCAAATAACAACGACGCCTTGCTGGCCTTCAGCATCTCCCAGAGGCTGGAGGCAGCAGACCTGCCAGAGAAGACGAAGAGCTCCCTCTGCAAGACGGCTGACGTCATCCTCAACCTGTGCGCCACCTCTGCAGTCTGCCTGTCCCGCATCACGGCCTGGCTGCCGATGATCCAGAGGACCACCTGGCTCCGTCTCTCTCCATCCATGCCCGAGAAGCTGCAGAAGGACCTGCTGGAGGGCCCCATCACTCCGGATGCACTGTTTGGGGCCAATTTCTAAAACATCTTAGAGAAGTCGCAGAAAAGCGAGGAGGTTTCATAGACTGTCAGTCACCTGGTGTCATCACAGTCCTCCCGCCCTTCTGGCCGCTGGAGGGATCGCCGCAGCTAACGACAGCAGCAGAGGTGCTCCACAGCTGCAGCAGCAGCTTTCCACCGTGACCCTCCTTTGACCCCCACCACCCAGTAGAGAGCAGCCTCTCCCGGCGTGTCAACCGGCGGCGTCTCAGCGCTTCCACGGGGGCCATCAGCGAGCACCATCCTGGACCAACCAGCCGCAGGGTCCACGGAGGAGACAACCCAAGAAATGACTCCTTGGAGCGAATGTGTGTGTTAATGATGTGTTTTGAAATGAAACAAAAACATCTATCTAAGAGCGAAGTTTCCTCTGACTTCAGCCAGCTTGCCAGATCGAATGGTCCCACAGCGGCTTCTTATCACACATTCCCCTCACAGAACGAGCCGGTCACCTCCAAACAGGTGTTTTGAAGGTATCGCAGCTCGAAAAGTGTCACAAATCACTCTCCTGTCATATCAGCTGAAACTATTGCTGCTCAGGGAACCCCTCGCTCTCATTTAGAGCCGGGTGTGAATCCTGCTGTTTCCACACACTTACCACATAGCGGGAGTAAACGTGCCTCTTCACACCTACAGCAGCCCCCGGCGAAACGGTGTCACACTCAGTTAAGTGCCCACGCCCCCTATCAGCACGCGCCAGCTTGTTCTGGCTCTGTCACGAGCCCGCAGCTTGAGCGCAGCACAAAGGCGTTCAGACAGCCCTTTCTGTCTGAGCCCCCCCTTGGGTCACCCCCGGAGAAACGTCAAGGCGGGTGACGGCGGCAACGGCTCTAAATTGGTTGACGTCCATGACGTCCGTGATTCAGCAAAAACAGGCACGCCCACTCTTCGAGCGCTACTCAGAGTGGCAGTGAGTGTGCTCCCTCGACAGGTGGATGGACTGGCTGATCAACAAAGGTTATACGCTGCAGTTTGCAGCTCGTCCACCGTTCACAGGGATTATAGAGACAGTTCTGTCTTCGCCAGAACAGAGCGCGTCTCTCCAGTTCGAGGTTCAGGAACTCTTGGTGAAAAATGTCATTTCCAAGGTTCTCAGCGGAGAGGAAAAGTCAGGGTTCTACTCCCGCTACTTCCTGGTTCCCAAAAAGACGGGGGGATGAGACCCATTCTCGATTGATCAGCATTCAACAAATCGATTATGGAAAGGCAATTCCACATGCTGACAATCAAGCAGCTGCTAGTAAACGTCCACCAGGACGATTGGTTCACTTCCATCGACCTGAAAGACGAGTATTTCCACATCTCCATCATCCCAAAACACAGAAAATTCCTGCGTTTCTCATTCCAGGAGGTCTGGTATCAGTACGACCGTCTACCGTTCGGTTACTCTCTGGCTCCCCGCACGTTCTCCAAATGCGTGGAGACGGCCCTGTAGCCATTACTACGGCGGGAATGAGAATCCTCTTTTATCTGGACAACCTGCTCTTGTTAGCTCGGTCCAGGGAGGAAGCAGCTGTTCAGACCAGAGTTTTAGCAGAACACCTGTTAAACTTGGGCTTCGCTGTGAATTGGGACAAAAGTTCTATTCTACCATCCCAGAGCATCACTTATCTGGGGGTGGAGCTAGACTCGGTCATGATGAGAGCCCGACTGTCACAACTGTGAGCCGACGCTCTGTTAGCTCAGCTCCGCTGTGTCAAAGCTCGGTGCGTAGTGACAGCTCTGTCTGTTATGCGACTGTTGGCACAATGGCGGCTGCCCACACGGTGGTGAATCTGGGTCTCTCCCTCAGAGCGGTGGACATTCCCAGCATCCTCAACAGAGGAGCGGACATCATGTCCAGGGGTGGCCCTCACCCGGGGGACTGGTGCCTACATCCCAAACTGATCTCTCAGATCTGGAGCAGGTTTGGTCGAGCGACAGTGGATCTGTTTGCCACATGGGAGAACGCCCAGTTTCAGCTGTGGTTCTCACTGAGTCCACGAGACAACCCTCCTCTGGGAGTGGACGCCTTTGCTCACAGCCCGTGGCCCAGAAGGTTGCTTTACGTGTTCCCTTCGGGCCCGCTCATCTCTCGGGTTCTGCACAGAGTCCGGGAGGAGGAGTTGTCAGTCATCCTCGTGGCTCCCGAGCGGAAGAACGCCCTGTGGTTTCCGAACCTGCAGCAGCTGGTGTCGGGCCGGCCATGGAAGCTGCCATGGAGGGAGGACGCGCTTCTCCAGGCGGTGGGGGGGGGTTGGGGGAGCGACCAGGAGCCACCCGGAAATAGGCCAGTACCTCTGAGTCTGGCCTCTGAATGGATCCGTTTAGAGGGAATGGGCCTCACACAGGATGTGGTGCGTACGATCCAAGGCGCACGTGCCGCGGCCACCACGGCGCTTTACGCATCAAAGTGGGCAGCTTTTCAGCGCTGGTGTGCAGAGAAAGGTGTGGAGGCCATTTCATGTCCATTGGACTGCATATTGTCTTTTCTGCAGCAGCTGATGGACAGAAATTTAGCATTCAGCACAATCAAACATATGCTGCAGCTATTTCCTCATGTCACGAAAGGTTCGGCGACAGAACTGTTTTTCAACCATACATTGATGAAGCGTTTTTTTGAAGTGTGTACGGAGACACAGACCTGTGTCACACCCACTAGCTCCTCAATGGGATCTGACAACGGTGTTACGCGCATTGGTTAAAGCACCGTTCGAGCCTTTGAACGAGGTTTCACTTAAATTTTTGTTACTCAAAACAGCCCTGCTGTTAGCTCTGACATCTGCAGTGAGCGATTTATCTGCTCTCTCCATCACTCCCTCATGCCTTAGGATTCAACCGGACGGCAGCTCGGCCGTGCTGCGTCCTAATCCTGCTTTTATTCCTAAAAGCATCACAAGTTTGTTTAGATCGAGAACGATCACTCTGGACGGTTTTCATCCCCCTCCTCATAATTCTGAGGAGGAAGCAACAGCTCACCTCCTCTGCCCCGTGCGCGCGCTTTCGTGTCACGTGGCGCGCACAGCTGCTTTACGCCGATCTCAGCATCTTTTTGTTCATTAGAGACATCTCCGCAGGGCGTCCTCTGTCCACTCAGCGCCTCTCACACTGGCTGTGTGAGGCTGTTTCTGAAGCTTACAGGTCAACTGGGTTGGATCCTCCAGAGAACCTCAGAGCTCACTCCACTAGAGGAATTTCATCCTCCATGGCTCTGCATGGAGGGATGACAGTGGAGGACATTTGTGTAGCGGCTGTGTGGTCGTCGCCGTGCTCTTTTGTCCGTTTTTATTTACGTGACGTTTCCTCTTTCTCCATGACCCATTCTGTTCTCAGGGTTCTGACAGAATGATTATCATTTTCTTTCACGGAGTCTCCAGTTGGGCTCAAATTTACCTGCATGCAGGCGCAGTGTGAGTTTTTTTTTCAGTCAGTGCAGTTCGTGTCTGCTGATGTTACTGTTCTGGTCACCCTGAAGGGGTGTGGACCTGTTCTGCCTGTTGTTACATTGTTACAACTCGCAGCTTTTGTTTTACTCCTGTCTCGACAGCAGCTTCTCTTCTCTCCAGAGCTCATCCGTTTTGTCTCTGGTGCGCCGTTGCGCATTGGATGCGTTTTTACGCATGGCGCGCATGTTTACGCACACAGGAGGCTGCGTAACGCAATGTTTTTGTGCAAACGGGTGCTTCTCGGGCATCTGAATGGACCCAGTGAGGCTTAGACTACATCATGCTTCGCCTTTAACCCAATAGTGATAGTCTTAAAGGGTGAAGCTTATACGAAATAGAAAGTTGATTACATATTGTAACCCCAGATTCTATGAGTATAGGCGCAGCCCTTTAAGCTCTGGGCGTCACTGGCTCCTGAATGGCTGAAGGACGAGCTATTTGGGAGCCGATTGCCGGTCTCACCGTAATTTATACGGACCGGGGTGGGGCCCACGCAATAGGTGGGCGTGGACTAAAGTTCTTCAGTGGTGCGCTGCGCGCGGAGGGATATACCCAATAGCGATAGCCTTAAAGGGCTGCGCCTGTACTCATAGAATCTGGGGTTACAATATGTAGCCAACATTTTGTTTTTTGAATGTTCTACAATTTTTTTTGCTTTGTTTTGTTTTGTTTTTGAATGTCCAGAGGACCAGACAGCTTTTTTAGATCTATTTGCAATAACTAACTTAAACACTACATAAATGTTACCTTTTTAAATATTCATTCATTACTTAACTTTAAATGGGGAGTTGTAGCACAGAGGTTAGAGAAGGTGGACCTGTGATCAGCAGGTCACTGGTTCAACTCCCCGTACTGACAACATCACAAATATGGGTGGGATGGGTGAAACACCCACACCTTCCTCCACCATCATTTGCCCTACTCTGGGCCCTTGAGCCACACCTTAACCCCCACCATCTGCTCCCCTGGGCACCATAGGTGGCAGCACTCTGCTCCACACAGAGGGCTGTGGTAGCTCGGTGGTCTGTGTGTCAGGAATGGTATCCGGCGTAAAAACAATTATCAAGTCTTCATGCGACTTACGGTAGTTCGCTGTGGCGACCCCTGAAGAAGGGAGCAGCCGAAATAAAAAAATAAAGAAAAAATACTTACCGTAATGTTAAACACTAAATTTTCATTTTCCTTGAAAATCTGACTCTTCCTCAGAATTTCACCTGTTCGCTTCTCATTGTATCATAAACAGAAACAAATGTTGAAAAGATAGACAAACTTCTTGTAATGCTGTTCATTTAGTTTGACATATTTGATGAGCAGCCAACATTTTGTTTTGTGTATATTATCCAACACCGTAATTACAACACAACACACATCGGCACATTTCTGGTGTTCTACAGGATCAAAATCATGTTTGCACTGCATCAGTTTCATCTCTCGGTGAAATAATTCAGTTATTCTGTTCATTTCTTTTACATGTAAAGGGTCAGAGTGGATTAAATTGCTCCAAACAGCAGTCTATTTCAGCAGGAGTGCTGGCCAAGTGAGGCTTCCTGGGACTGAAATCTATTTAAACGTAGCTGTATGGTGAGAAAATCTTTGAGTGAATATCAAAGCCAACATTGTGATTTGAGTATTAAAAAATGTGTGAGAGTGAAAGCAAAGTCTATCACCAGCAAAAAGACCTCCACTACTTAGAACCTTAAAAATAAATTTAATAAATTGACTGGATTTATCAGCATCTTATTCATATTTTAAATCTTCCACCCATTTGGTGTTGTGGCCGTTTTATGTGACAAAGCAAAATGAAAAGATGATCCAAATGGAAGTAAAAGTGAGCTGAAACAACAGAGCAGTGGCAAATCAGCAGCCGAAACTTGTTGAGTTAAGGGATCATGACTCTCGATGTTTTCTGTCGGCAACTTATCCAGGACGCCTGTGCAACAATAAACAAGACTTTTAATCTTTGTGTCTGTGGAGAGATTGTGAGGCAGCAAGGAGAGAGCGTCGGCGCTCAAACCTGTGCAGCAGTCTAATTGTTTTACACACTGCACCCTGAAAACCTGCAGGCACCTTCTGGGATGAGATGGCTTTTTTGCATTTTCACTTCTATGTGCATGAGCCCTTGACTGAAAACCTGGTGAGGAAATCCAACATACTTTAAGAACTGCTTTAATTACTGACTCTTGGCTGACCTTGCTGTCTGAACTTCACTTTAGAGCATCAATTGTGCCTCATCAATTTCTATGTTAATGAACACTATGGGCACAGGGAGGGGGAATACACTTTTAACAAAGTGGATGTTCTAAAGAGAACTAATGGGATGACAACGCAGTTAACTAACCCTTGTGTTGAAAGAGTAAAAAAGTGCAATACAATTTAAAATGGGTTGAGCTTAAACAGCCCTTTGAAAACGTCAAGTATAAAAATGACAACTGAACAGTGAAGTGTTCTCAGTGGAAACTTTATCTTTTATAACAATGCAACTGTTTGACTATTTGAAAAGTTGTTGTCTGACAGTTTTTTTATTTATCTATTTTGTTGATGTCTAATCCTCCTACCAAATTAAACTGTGTCCTTCCCAAATCACCTGATGCTTTTTAAGCTCTCACTGGTCCTCTTTAGCATCTTTTACAAGCATGCACGTTAGTCACACACACTTCAGTTGAACTGTCCAAGCATCTGAATGAAATTAATTCTCCAGTTTTAAATTTAAATCGATATCGCGCGTCACCTTCAAAACTTGACAAATGAAGACGAATATCTTTGAATATCTATATTTGAATATCTTCAAATATCTTTGTGGATGAAATGTCAGAATAGTTGTTAGATTTTGCAGATGAGTGTTAATGTTCAAGAATGTTTTTATTCTGAGGCTCCAAGAACTTGTTATCGTTTGTGTAGCGTTCTTCTCGCACTTCTGTACTTGTGACATCCATCCATCCATCCATCCATCCGTCTGTCATTTTTATCAACTTCTTCCTTTTTGGGTCGTATGGGTCACAGGTGCCCATATCCAGCAGTCACTGTGCAAAAGGTGGGGACACCCTGGACAGGTCTCCGGTCCATCACAGGGACAAACAGAGACAAACTAGACAAACAACCCTTCACTCTCTCACTCTCACCTAGAGACAATTAGAGTTACCAATCAGTCTAACATGCATGTTTTTGGTCTGTGAGAGGAAACCGGAGTACCCGGAGAAAACCCACTCATGCACGGAGACAACGTGCAAACTTCGCCCAGAAAGGTCCTGGGCTGGGATTTGAACCGGCCACCTTCTCGCTGAGAGGCAACAGCTCTACCCACTGAGTCACTTGTGACATTATTAGAAAAATTGTGAATTTCTTCGGAAATTTGTGCTATAATTTTTAGCTCCTTTTATTTAAAAATACAACTTTTAAGAAGTATTTTTGACACACTTCAGCAAAAAAAATTGAGAAATTAAATATGTCTATGTTTCAATTGCCTTCATGAGGTGTTTACTGTAACAGCTGCTGTAGATGACAACTGTAGTCAGTTGACTATATGTTGTGGCCCTGATTAATTTTCAGTTTGGCAGAATGGATCCTTGCACATATCAAGAGTGAACTTGGAAGAACTAGAGAAACTATCCCACTGTGCCAGGGGTGTCAAACTCACTTAACAAAAGGGGCGAAATTCAAACATTTTTCAAACTAAGGTCCAGTTTCAGAATCTACATTAACTCAAGTTAAATACCTAACATCTTTTCTTGGTCACAGGTTCCTCAACAATAGTTTGATTGGTCTCATTTGATGTTCTCTGTTGCAGTTTTGACATCATAATCAAAGATTACTGAAATTTTTTTCAAGAGATAAAAGTGTTTTTCATTTAAAATAACATCTTATATAGTCTAGTTCTTCTCCAAAAAGTCAGTCCACAAGCAACCAAGGTTCAACCAACCGTCCATATAGACACATCTTTGGACACAAAACAGGCAATGTGCATCTATAAAGAAAGCAAACAAACAAAAAACTTGACTTTATTATTAACAAATTGTCACCTTTTAAAATAATATTTCTGTGTGCACCATGCCTACCAGGTGCCTCGTCATGAAAGAGCTCAGAGTTTTTATTTCCTGTCAGAAATAAATCTGTGACATCAAAAGCAAATCTTCAGTAACCCCCAAGGACAAACTGGCAGCTGTAACTCAGGAAACCTGCATGTCGTCCACAAAGGATCAGTGGTTCAAGTGGTTCAACCAAGTGTCCTTGGGCTAGATACTGAACGCCACGGTTCCCTCGGCACATACCTCAGTGTGTGAACATGTGGGGGTTGTCAGCTATAACATGAAAGGCCCTCAGTAAATGAAGGTGCAAACAAGTGAGTGGGTTCTACAAAGTGCATTGAGTGGTCAAATAGATAAGAAGAACGCTGTGGGAGAGAAAAGAAAATCAAGAGGAATCTTCAAAATAGTGCAATTTCAAAAAATGACTCAGATATTACTGAATGTTGACATTTGGAGATTTGAAGATGTTCTATCAAAAAGTTACATTATTTTAGATATGTATCATATTTTTATATTTATCCCTGGCAAAAATAAATAAATAAATAAAAAGCCTAGAACTGAAATGATTTATGAGCACACAAAAACTTAATTCTGCAAACCATAAAAATCCATTCATCTATCCTTCCATCCATCCATCCATCCATCCATCCATCCATCCATCCATCCATCCATCCATTATCTTGTTCTGAATTCGGGTCTAGGGGCAGCAGCTTGATCAGGCAAGTCCAGACATCTCTTTCCACAGCCACCTCTTCCAGGTCTTCTTGGAGGACTCCAAGGTGCTCCCAGACCAACCGAGAGACATAGGCTCTCCAGCGTGTCCTGGGTCTTCCCCGGGGTCTCCTCCCAGTTGGACATGCCTGAAGCACCTCCGTAGGGAGGTGCCCAGGGAGCATCCATACCAGATGTCTGAACCACCTCAACTTGCCCCTCTCGGTGTGGAGGAGCAGCAGCTCTACTCTGAGTCTCTCCTGATAACTGAAGTTCTGACCTCATCTCTAAGTGAGAATCCAACTACCTGTACTTTGTAAAGGAAACTCATTTCAACCTCCTGTATCCACGTTCTCATATTTTTGGTCACAACCCAGATCTCATGACAATAGGTGAGAGTAGGAACATAGAACAACCATTAAACAGAGAGCTTTGCCTTACAGCTCATCTTCCTTTTCACCATAACATAATGGCACAGAGTCTGCAATACTGCAGACACTGCACCGATTCATCTGTCAATCTCATGCTCCTTTCTTCACTCAGTCCTGAACAAAACCCTGAGATACGTGAACTCCTCCAATTGAGGCAGAATTTCACCCTCAACATGAAGAGCACAACTGTAAAAGTAAACATTTTCAGTGAATGAATTCATTATTTTGCTTTTTTTATGGGTGCTACATACATATTCCATCTGTTGTCATAGTTTACTGCTTTGTCAGTACTTTATATGTTCTGTCTGGAACAGGTCCCTCTTGTAAATGAGTCCCCGTGGCTCAGTGAGTCTCGCCTGTATAAATAAAGTTTGAATCAATTAATCCATCAATCCATCCATTATCTTTTACCTGCTTCTTCCATTTTGGGTTATGGGGATTACTGGTGCCCATATCCAGCAATCACTGTGCGAGAGGCAGGCAACACCCTGGACAGGTCTCCAGTCCATCACAGGGACAAATAGAGACAAACAACAATTCCCTTTCTCTCACACCTAGGGTCAATTTAGAGTTACCAGTCAGTCTAACATGCATGTTTTTGATCTGTGGGAGGAAACCTGAGTACCCAGAGAAAACCCACACATGCACAGAGAGAACATGCAACCTCCACTCAGAATGGCCCCCAGACTGGGATTTGAACCAGGGATACCTGCTCGCTGAGAGGCAGCAGCTCTACAAACTGCACCACAATGATGCCCGGGTGTTAGATATTCAAAAAACAAGAGTACAGCCAGTGTTTATCACTTAGCTGCATTATTTTAATTACTATTCACAAACTCATATTCAAAACTGCTTAAAAACCTAAAATAAATAAATAAATAAATAAAAAATTGTGGTCCTCTGACATTCCAAAAAAAAACAAAAAAACAAAACAAAAAAAAAAAAAAGTAGATTACAAGGCCTCCAAAGAAATTGTTTTTTGAATGTCAGATGACCAGACTTAACTATTTTAGATTTTTCTACCTGGATTATTGAACATGCATCAGGATAGTCTGCTTAAAAACTTATTTTCAAACCAACAAATAATTCAAAAATTATGATGTGTGTATGAAATGATCACCTGTTATTTTCAGTTATCGTAATGTGTTATGAAACCAGGCTTTTGGATTCAGAATGACCAGACATGAGTAAAATAAATAAATAAATAAATAAATCAAATAAAAATATGAAGTTTTCTTTATAATTGCAGCTGTGGCCAGGGAGAGGATCCAAACAGGTGGCGGGTCTTCACAGGCAGTACGGAGAGAATCACCTGTCAGAGATGGGCAGGATGATGTCACCGTCACCAGTGCTGGTGGGAAGTTAGATGCAAAGGAAAGTCTTTAATGCTGTGAACAGCAGGGTAATCCAGGGTCGTGATCCAGAAGGCAAGGCAAGGGTCAAGCATGGGGAGTCAGTTCTTTAAACAGATCCAAGTGGTAATCCAAAATCCAGAGTCAAAGCGCCAGAAAGAGTTGTCATAGCAGGGTCAGAAGGGCAGAAGAGAACCAGACGAGTGGCAGGCAGAGAGATAAATCCAAGAGGCAGGCGTCAGGTCGTAGTCCAAAGCACAAGGCTTGAGGTTCAGGCATGAAACTATGGCTGGCTTGAGAATCAGAGACCATGAGAGGTTTAATAATCTCACACTGGTGGAGAGTGAGAAGTTAAGGGTGTCAGTGGGGGCCGCTGACCATGACACAAATGCCTGTCTACAAAACCACAAATAGATTTTTTAATTGCCCATAAGAAATGGTCAAATACATAATTGTCTGTTTTGTGTAAGCAAAAATATTTCTTGAAATTGGGGACAGATTTTAAACTATATCACCAAATATTACAGCCCCTGTTTTTCTCACATCACAGACAGAATTTTACTTAACACAATTCAGGTAATAGTTTTTGGGACTGCTCAGATATTTTTAGGGATATGGAATAACGTTAAAAATTATAGATGCCTTCTAAAAAAGCATTTTTAATAAAATATTATTTTTAAATGTTCATAACTAAACCACACACCGATAGTTAGATTTTTTTCATGTGAGAAGTATAATTTAAGAAGTATAATTTATACCACATTGTTGTAACACATTAAGAAGCACATCCATGTAATGCTGTATGCTGCTTCATTTCCTTTTCCCCGTATCTCACATATTCCACCTTTCACTGAGTTCTTTTGGATGGAGGATGCAAATCCTGCAGCAGTTTTCTGATGAAAAGATTCAGAATCATCAGGAACATTCCCATGACGACTCCAGATGCAAGTTCTTGATTGGCTGCTTGATGTATAATTCAGATAAGATGGGAAATCTTAATGAGGCTGACAAATGATGTTGACACATCTTCCAGAGTTAAAGCCTTCGCGCCGACTCCAACTGTGTTTAGAAAGACAGCTTTCTGATGCCAAGTTGACTCCTTATGAGGATCAAATGTTTACCACTCTAGTGCAGATTTTAAAATGAAAACTATTTTATTTGCATTAATATTTCCACGAGGATCTTTTGCTGTAGTCTTCAATTTTGCAATTATCACTGGCTATTTTAAATAATTCCACACTGACTTAAATCACACTCTGAGTAGCTGCTTATTTGTACCACACATTTACACAAATGCATCCTCTTGCACCACTGAACCTCTGCAGGTTTGTTTATTGTTTTACCGATATTTAGCTCGTTTTACTCATTCCAATCATTTTGGTAGATCAGTTGGAGAGTTGCAGGAGGTGAAAATGCAGATCTCTCTTAAAATATTTAATAACGTTTAGAATTTGTAAGCAATCTAAGCAATAACTGCAAATAGATCAGCTTTTAAAACAGATCTTAGTACAGACAAGGTAAGAAAAATGTTTAAACAGTAACACTATACATAGAAGGTCCACAAAATTTGCTTAACTACAAGAAATGCCTCAGGAATGAATCAGAAGCTAATAGGTAGTTAACCAGTACTTACTGAGGAACACATAGCCAAGCCTTATGAGGGGACTACTGGTTTGTGACCACAGAAACAGAGAAATTCTCCATGTGGGTTCTGAATAAACCCTGCACCAGTGAGGTCACTGCTCATTTAGTCAAAAACCTGTTTCATAGTGATAATTGGTTTTACTGGATTTTCTCTTTTGTAAACCTATTGGTTAACTACACATTAGCTCCTGATTCATTTCTCCTTGGTTTTCTTGGTAACCACCCATTGCTTCTTGATTAGTTCTTCTTCATTTACAAGGTAATTAACCAGTAGTTCCCTAATAAGTCTTGGCTGTGTGTTCCCTAGTAAGTACTGGTTAACTTCTGATTTGTTCCTGAGGCATTCCATAGTAGTTAAGTAAATTTTGTGTACCTTATTGTGAAGTGTTACCAGTTTTTGGAAAGTTGCATCTTGTGAGGATTTGTGCAGCATCTCTGTGAGAAGTGGACTTCACAACTAGGTGTCACTCACACCAACTCAAACCAGAGAAACCCACGTACTGATTCTGTGAAAGATTGTGGGAGTGTGAGATACATACCTCAAATCTTTCCTGTCTTATCAGTCACCCTTTTTGACACGTTGTGCGATAAACATAATAGTAACCAGTTTTTTCTCCAAAATCAACATCAGTATTGAGAAATTGTAGCATAAACAGTTGTTGGACTTCAGTAATCTTTAAAATGAGCAAAAATAAAATGTGCACAACTTTTATGAGGATGTAAGTAGCTGTAAAACCTTTAATAGTTTGACAAAGCATGCAAAGATTTATCTAAATCAATCCTTTCTTATGTAAATCTTTCCGGAAGTGAAATTGTTGGCCTGCTTCTCTTAAAAAGGTTTAGTGTTTCTTCTATTGTTCTTTTCATTCAGGCTTTCCGTCCTAAAACACAGCTGACGTTTCGGCACCAGCGTCAGTTCCTCTAAACGCTGATGAGCGAGCAGACAAACTGAAACTCTGGTAACCACAACAGCACCACCAGTAAAATGGGTTCATCTAGATAAACAGCACCTTCTCTGATCGTTTGAGTTCCTGACATCCAAACTCTTCACATAAACACTTAAATGTTGAGTTATTAGAGTTTCGTTTAACATTTTGAAGGAAACATTAAATCTAACACCACAAGTTTTTATTATGTCTTAAACTTGATGAAAAATGACACAGCATGACTGAATCAGATGAGTCTGTATGAAAGACCAAGCATCTTGTGCCAGAGTTTTAAAATGTTGAAAAATGACAGAGTCAAAGCCGTTGTGGTTAAATCTTGAAAACTTCTTCTGTGCAATCAAAGGATGATTCTCAGCTACAACACCAAAACTTTAGCTCCATTTCTGTAAAACTGGCCGAGTTTCATCTAATGTCATGTTTTGTAAGGTCGGTTGGCTCTGTTGGCTGAGAGTAAACTAGAAAAAAGGCTTTTATTTGTAAAAAAAAAAATAATAATAATAATAAAATACAGCAAGAACAATGAGGGTTGCATAACTGACAAAACACGTTGAAGAAGTTGACACAGTTATTATAGCTAAAAAATAATAAACAGAACACTACAGTATCTAAAAGCTAAAAGGAGCATTCCAAATAAAATGTGGTAAATGGATAACTAAAAGCTAAAACTATCAATAATAGGTTGAAACTAGACAAATTGCATTTCCTGCGAAAATGCACGTGTGAATGCCTTAGCGCTGCTCCGGCCTTATTGTGGCGGCCGCGGGAACTGCAGCTAGTCCACCCAGTCGCTATCTCAAACTCTCTCATGCCTTTCTCGTACCCGTTCGCCACCCAATGTGTTTATAAGTGCTGACAGATGAAACCCAACAAATCTGGAACAGATCGGATGCTCTATCAATGAGATGTAACAGTTTGAATAATGTAGGGGGCACATTTGAGTCAGATGTTAATCCACCATATATATGTGTCCACAAGTGCTCACTGATGATGCACAATAAATCTGGTTCAGATCGGATAATGTATCAGTGAGATATAACTATTGAAGAAATGTAGGGGGCGCACTGGAGTCAAAATTTACACAACAATATCAATGTGTTTAGAACTGTTCCCTGATGACACACAATAAATTTTGTACACATCGGATGATGTGTCACTGAGATCCAACAGTTTGAATAATCTAGGGGCGCACTTGAGTCAGATATTAACCCATCATATCAATGTGTACAGAAGTGCTCATTGATGATGCACAATAAATCTGGCTCAGATCGGATGATGTGTCAGTGAGATATAACTATAGAAGTAATGTAGGGGGCGCACTTGAGTCAAAATTTACACAACAATATCAATGCATTTAGAACTGCCCTCTGATGACGATCAACAATTCTGGTACAGATCGGATGATGTATCACTGAGATATAACTATAGAAACATTGTAGGGGGCGCTGTGGAGTCTATTGGCCAATTATCATGGACACTTGATCAAGGGGTGGGCAATGATCGTTCATACCGATTTTGGTACTCCTCAGATCAAATCTGTGGATTTTAGAACCAAACGTATTGTGACGGCGTTCCTTCTTACTTCGCCATGTCGCCACGCCCACATGCTCCACCCATATCGGTCAGCGGTGGAAAGCTTGTTACACTAAGATGACTTCGGTCACTGGACACACTGTCACCCTGATTAGGTAACAAGTGTCCGATCGGGACCGTTCAACAGAGGTGTGAAAATGTGGTCAACATTCCAAAATGGCCGCCTTCCCATTTATCACACAACATTGGTGCCAGGGGGTTTTCTGTGCATCTTGGTGAAATGGACAAGTGTACCAAATTTCATGATTTTATGTGAAACTAAGGCCTATGCGGAGGGTAGTTTGAAAATTTGTAGGTGGAGTTTGACAAATTCTAGGTGGCGCTCTTGAGCTGTTTCTGTTGCGATTTTGGCCACGCCTTCAAAATACATAATTTTGCACCAGTCCTGATGAGTCCGCCAAATTTGGTGAGTTTTGGAATATGATAAAGCGCCCAAAAGGCCATTTCATTTGAGCTCCATTCATTTCTAATGGGATCAAAATGGCCAAAAACGCTAAATATTTCAAAAAGCTAAAGGTGCACCATTACCAAAAGTCATAGCCACATTGTCCTAAACAAGCTGAACAATTTGATATATGATTAGTTGAAATAGAGCAAAAACTGTAGGAGGAGTAGGCTGCCAAATAACGTACGGAATCAGGATAGTAACTATATGGAATAATAATAAATATAAACAGGATCACTATAGTGTGAATGCCTTGCAGGTATTTACACAATAAATAAATATAAACAGAATCACTATTGTGTGAATGCCTAAGTGGCATTCACACAATAATAAGTTGAATAAATGTAAACAGAATCACTATTGTGTGAATGCCTATGGGGCAGTCACACAATAATAAATATAAACAGGATCACTATAGTGTGAATGCCTTGTAGGCATTCACACAATAATAAATATAAACACAATCACTATAGTGTGAATGCCTATTACATAGGCATTGTGTGAATGCCTATTACATAGGCATTCATACAATAAGTGAATGCCTATTATATAGGCATTCACACAATAAATATAAACAGGATCACTATAGTGCAGGCATTCACACAATAAATATAAACAGGATCACTATAGTGTGAATGCCTTGATGGCATTCACACAATAATAATAATAATAATATACCGGAATATTAATAAATATAAACAGGATCACTATAGTGTGAATGCCTTGATGGCATTCACACAAATATAAACACAATCACTATAGTGTGAATGCCTTGATGGCATTCACACAATAAACACAATCACTATAGTGTGAATGCCTTGATGACATTCACACAATGATGTGGAGGTGCCAACATCTAATATTTTATTCAGAATAGAACATATATCACAGATCACAAGTTTAAACTGAGAGAATGTACCATTTTAAGGGAAAAATGTTATTTTAAAATTTAATGGCGTCAACAACTCCCAAAAAAAGTTAGGACAAGTCCATTTTTACCATTTTTACCACTGTGTGGGATCCCCCCCTTCTTCTTACAATACTCAACAGACGTCTGGGGACAGAGGAGACCAGTTTCTCAAGTTTGGAAATAGGAAGGCTCTCCCATTCATTTCTAGTACAGGCCTCTAACTGTTCAATCGTCTCGGGCCTTCTTTGTCGCACCTTCTTCTTTATCCATCCATCCATCCATTCTCTTCCGCTTATCTGGGGTCGGGTCGCGGGGGTAGCAGCCTAAGTAAGGAGGCCAAGACTTCCCTCTCCCCAGCCACTTGGG